>OZ034809.1:24150318-24750318 GCA_964028335.1 Altica lythri | reverse complement strand
TTGGCCACCCAATCTTAGTCAGTCGCCATTGGTAGGCTTCCACTATGGTTCAAACGCTAGTGCTATATAGTTTTGCTCCATCCCGGGTACTTTATTTCCCGGGTACCACCCAAACCGGGACCTTGAGAGACGGGGACTACTCAGTTGTACCAATTTTACCTGACTTAATCCGGGTTCAGTTGTACCAAAATATTCCAGGTAGATAATTCCAATTAATTTCTGAATTTTTAGAAAATAAACGGATTTAAATTTTACTTAAGTATAGGATTACGGGAAAACCCTGACCTTCGGTGCATCCGGACACACCGAAGTAACTAGGTTGAGAAAGTAGTAGGGAGTAATGCATATTTTTAGTTTTACTTATTTATTACTGGGGTTAATTTTTAGTCTTGATAGTTTGGTGCTTGCAGAGAGAGTTTGTAAAGACAATGGAGTTAAAATTTATGCTTAGTGAGAAAGGTGCGAAATTGTTAATTTTTAATAATTTTAAATTTTCAAAAAGTTATGTTGCTAAGTGTGGCAAAATAAGTTGGCGTTGCACTAACACGAAAAGTAGGTGTACTGCAAAAATTTTTACTAGTTCAGATGAAAAAACCATTCTGGAGTCAAAGCTTGAACATAATCATGAATTGGAGAAGACGATCGCTAGACAAGCAATTAGCAATGGTGTTAAAAGAAAAGCTATTGATAATTGTTCAGAAAGACCATCGAAACTTATTCATAAAGAATTATCCGATGTATGTATTACACATTTCATATTTATTTTTTTTTACAAATTTTATATTATTGTAGAATACTGATTGGGCTTTGGACATCGGAAGTGATGATTTAATATGTGTTAGAAAAAATTTATATAAAGCACGCCGAGGAGTTATGCCTAAGGATAGAAATGAGGTTTTTAATACAATTTTAAATTTAGACATAAAAACCAATATTAAAGAGGAAAATTTCCTCTGTTCATTAGATCAAGAAAACAGTTTGATAATTTCCTCCTGTTTTACAAATTTATATTTTTTGTCGTCCTGCGATACAATATATATGGACGGGACATTTCAATATTGTACCAAATTCTTTTACCAACTATTTACGATACATGCTTTTAAAAATGGACATTATGTTCCTGTAGTATTTGCTCTATTACCCGATAAACATTGTAATACATATTTTAAATTATTTCAAAACATAAATGATTATTGTAAAACACTTAACTTATGTTTTAACCCAAAAAATTTAGTGGTTGATTTCGAAATTGCAATTCACAATGCTATAAATAAATATTGGCCAAATTCAAATATAATTGGGTGTAGATTCCACTTATGTCAAGCATGGTATCGCAAAATATTAAATTTAGGTTTGTCAAATGAATACAAAGATAAAAACTCGGAAATTGGAATGTTTTTAAGAGGATTCTTTGGTTTACATTTTTTAGAACCCGAAGATGTAGGGGATTTTTTTTCTTTGGAATTATTTGATAAATGTCCCGACGATGAAAGGGTCATCAAATTTTGTGATTATATAGTTGATAATTATATATGTGAGGAAGCTAAATTCCCCCCAAAAATTTGGGCTTGTCTTACAAATAGCATGTATCGCTCAACCAATGCTTGTGAGTCATTTCATGCTTTATTGAAAAATAGTTTTTATTCCCCTCATCCCAATATTATATTTATAGAAATGTTAACCAATCTACAAAATGAAACATTTGCTAAAATTGTAACAGCAAATAAAATTAATAATGTAAAAAATTTAAATCTTGTACTAAAAAGAAGCAAGAATATATTTCAAATAAAATTATCCAATTAAAAGAAGGCAAGTTATCCAAATATAATTTTATTGTACAAATAAGTCATTATTATTTACCAAAATAAGGTATAGTTAATTGTAATGAAACTTTTAGTTTTAATGTTTATTTTTAAAATAAAAATTTTTATTAACTATTTTTATATTTCTTATTTTATAAGAATACATCCTGCATTAAATTACCTTCATATTAATCCTTTAATCCCCTCTAGAAATTTTTTGGTACAACTGAGCTATCGCAAATTTTCTACCTGCTATCTTTTGGTACAACTGAGTAACCCCGGGAGAGACCACCAATAAAAGACTAGCAACCACATACGGAGGGAAAAACTGCTGGAAAATTTCAAAATCCAGTTTTTAAATTCGTCCAAATTATAACAAAACAAAATGAAAAAGGATAGAAAAAATGTGAACGAAACCCCAAATTTGAACATGGAACATTCAAGGCTGGAATACTAAATAGAAAGAGGTGATTCAAAAATGCCTAATCATAATCGGTAAAACCCAAAAGAAGAAAATAGTTTGGAGAAGACCGCAGACTTATATAGAGTGTAGTGAACAAAAACCAAAGAGCTAGGTTTAGAAATACTCGTAAGAAAAAAAATATAAAAAGAAGAATAAATTTAGAACCCTATAAACAAAAAAATTATAAATCTATATTTAAAAATACGAAGCTTTGGTAATCTTTGTAGCCTATGGCCTATTTATGGAATCACTACATAAAGAAATCATAAAGATCAAACATAGAGATAAAATTACAATCGCTGAAAACTTTAATGGCAGGGTGGGGAAAATGCCACTACAGTGTCGTAGACCACATAGATATAATTGATATAATGCAGATAAAGATGCTTGTTAGATAATATAAAAGAAATTAAAAAACAAATTGCTAAGTTACCAAAACTTAGCGCCAAGCATAGAAACGTGATAGAGAAAGAAATAAGATTGTGCAATAGTTTTAGAGATCCCTTTAATAGAAAAACAATAAATTTTAAATATTTTACCACATTTGACATAAATTCGGCTTTTTGACCCATTTAGAGTTAATAAGGACAGAAAAAGAAAGGCTTTGTAACTCGAGAGGGTCATATTACCAATGGACATGTCTGCCATTTGAATTAAAGACAGCTACACCAGTTTTCCAAACATTTTAACAAACATAATATATTAAATTTTGCGGTTTTAATAAGATATTACATTACATAGATGATATTACGATCTTTTCACTTTAGGTATCAGTTAATTTTAATTTTATATTTTCATTTCATTGTATTAAGTACTAGGTGTACACGGGTAAGGAACCACGGACTCAACTGTATGTATCATC
Source organism: Altica lythri (assembly GCA_964028335.1). Classification (NCBI taxonomy): domain Eukaryota; kingdom Metazoa; phylum Arthropoda; class Insecta; order Coleoptera; family Chrysomelidae; genus Altica; species Altica lythri. Next base: position 24,747,191 of record OZ034809.1, on the reverse strand, counting down.
ATCTTTATAATATTTTATTTTTCCTTTATATATAACACTTTCTTGATAAATAAATTTATTTTTAAATGGTACTTTTGGTTTGGTTTCATTTTTATTTTATTTCTATAAGTTTTAATTTAATATTTTTCTGGTGAAAAGACTTGTCTGCAAATTCAGATTTAAACTTATTATATTCCCCCATAACTTTTCCTTAACAGATTTCGTTGTCATGGCTTCAATTTTTTTTTTAATGGCCAAATCCTTTTCTCTCGTTGTTATCCTGTATATTTTCTTGTTAAAACTTATCCCTTCAGTATTTTTATATCTACATTCCTTCAGTATTTTTAGTCTGGTCGACCTAATTAAATCATTTTGCTCTTTTATTGCTTTGAACATATCCATAATCGGATCTATCTTTAGCCTATCCCCCGGCTCGTTCCTATTCCCTACCTGATTATCCTGACTATTCCTTACATGAATATCCTGACTAGCAATATTGTCCCTTTATTGTGACATTGTATGTTTTCTCCCTCTTAATTTCATATACTTTTAAACTTTTAAATTGATAACATTAAACAAAATTTAAATATCGCACCAAATACTACTACTTTCGCTCGTTAATCACATAACTCCTATCCAATTATTTAAACAAATTTCTGAGCTTGAAACTTGACTATGAAGAATCCATATACCTACTTTAAGAAACACTCAACTATAAACAACGTTAAACCAAATATATATTAAATAAATAATATAATTTCCGCATAAACCAACATGAAACGTTAAATTATCTACATAGAAAATTTATCCCCTTTTCATTAGAATTACGATTGCCGCCCTTTAATATTAAGGGAAGATTTTGCATATCCCTGATTTATTGACTCTCATCAATGTGCCATTGTATCCAGAGATGGACCCATTTGCATTAAGCTCTTCGCCCCTTCTATCTCTTGAGATATCACACTCACTTTTCGATATTGGTTCTTAGAAGAGTTATATACACTCAGATAAGTTTTTCCTTTATCCAAGTAAAATAGTAAAGTAAAAAGGTTAACGATTAAATTTCCAAACAACAACTAGCATAATAGTCTGTTGTACTGTAAAAGCTTAAAGATTTCGTTTTATGCAACTGCTTTCATAAAATTTGCGAGTATATTTAAACAAAATGTAGTTGTCCAAAAGACACGACAGCATCAGACCTATAAGTCTTTATAAAGACTCCCACAGACAACCTCAAACCCCGAACTTCTGGGTTTCGATCCCAAAGAACGCTTTTTATAGCTTAGTTGATACTCTACATCCACATAAAAATAAAACCATGCGTTATAAAACTAATAAATTTAGCATAGTATGTGAAAATATAAAAAGAAAACATGATTATTTATTTTAAATCTTAGTTTTTTAAAAGACTTTGCATATCTGAGTTCAAATGTATTTTTTACAACAATAATATTTATATAAATAAAATAATTTAATCCGCAAACTACAACCCCACAATTAGAAGTTGATTAAAAAAAATAAATAAATAAATAAATAAATAAATAAATAAATAAATAAATAAATAAATAAATAAATAAATAAATAAAAAAATAAATAAATAAATAATTTAGTATATTAAATAAAAAAAAATTAAAATTTTAATAGTAAAAAATTAACCATAAAGCCAAAAATTGATAATTTTAATGTTAAATTTATTAAACATGGCCAAAAATTTGATGCAACTTATTTCATTTTTTTTTTTATTTTAAACAGATTAAATGAAATATCTATAAATATAAATATAATTTATTATTTTCCAACTAATGCAGCTTATCTTAACACGAGACAACAATTTTTTAATCCTGCATAAGGCAAAAAGTTTTTTTGTATCCCAAATAAACCTTAAAATGCTGTTATATTCTGCTAAGCTAAAACAGTAAACTGATGCCAATATCTCAATAAATTTTTTAGTTGTAGTGAATTTTTTTTCTCAGTGTGATTTTCCTAAGTGCTGAGGCTTCTTCGTTATCGGCCTATTTATTATGACTAAGTAAATTATAGTTATATTTCATCGATAACGACGATAAGACGCAGCCTTTATTGACTGCAAGGATTCAGTGATGTCGCTATCAATTTCCTGTTCTATCCGTTAATATACCGAAAGGATTTAGTACGATCAAGTTAGGAATGTTACTTATTATTAAATCAATTTTATTTAATGCGGTTAGTAAGTAATTTTTAATGGCTTACAGTTTAAAAAACTCTTTATTCGAAATATATTTTTATCAATTTATTTCCCTGTTTTTTTGAAATTTAAAACATAGGTACAGATAAAAGAATTAAAACAATATTTTAATTGAGTCACATTTGTTATCGATCTTGACCCGGTCTTCGTTTTTTTGCTGTTTTGACGATTGATTCCTGTTTCTTATTTATGTTTAAGATACCCGCTTCCATTAATCTAATATTTCTCTCTATCTTAAAGCTGTATTTTATTCGCTAGAAATGGCATCTAATAAACTTTACTCCTTGCAATAATTTGATCACTTTTAGGAAGAAGTGGATGACTAAAGTATCTCCTATCAAAATAAGTGTACCTTTCTAGTCTCGGAAATCTCTGTTTAACAACTACAGATAGTTAACTACTCCTCAGACTTAAATTGTTTAAATGTCCAATTGGTTCCCAATTTTTTTTATACTAATCTTTTTCAGGCACTTAGTATTTGTAGCCTTTTTTGACATGGTCTCCAAACTGCATTTATATCTTCTACTTTATAATGTATTTAAATTTTAACTCTGAAGTCTGGTAATACAAGTGTAACATTTTTATTAACTTAATACCTGTAACAAGTAACAACAAAACTATGGAGGGTAGAGGTAAGGAGAACTGACTCCGTGTATTGAATGTGTCCGTCAAAATGTGGTAAATAAGGGTGGCGCTACGATCGTAGTAGGGTAAATTTTAAAAAAAGCGCCATAATTTCTTAGAGTAGGATAGATAAATAAACAAGGAAAGAGTCATTTCCGCTTTATTATGACACATACATAAAATAATAATAAAGTATATAAATAGTATTATACGTGACAAGGTCGGTAGGTGACTTATTACAGTACGAGTTAGTTTACGGACGAGGCGACGTAGGAGCCGAGTTTGGAAATGAAAACGAGGACTGTAATAACACCTAACGACCATGTATCGTATTATATTTTATTTCATCCTGTTTTTATAAATGAATAAATTCATAAAAATTTTAAAAATAGTTCGTGACTTGACTAGTTACGTCAACTTACCTTAAGCGTCAGTTACTGTCACATTTTGATTTTATAGTTATTATAGTGTTTTTAAATGCCAAAATTAAAAGTAATTGTCTTCACTAAAGCAATCAGAGCAGAGTTGTAATGTTCTATTTACCGGCGCCAAATTGATTATAGGGAAGTTTATTTACTGGACAGGATGAAATAAATGAAATTTTATTAATGATTATTTTCCAGCAATAAGTGAATAAGTATTTAAAAATTCATTACCACGTTTTTTTATAGCACTTATATTACGAAATCATACGACATTTCAATCAATTTGTCAAAAACTGCTACATTCATTCTGTACCCTACATCTACTTTAGCGCCATTGTAGTGGCAAGTGTCTGAATGCATTCAGACAAGAGACAATAAAAAGTAAAGTAGAAGAATATGGATAAACAAAATATGCACCCAAAGTCATTTATAATAATTATGCATTATTAAAAAAGCCTACACTTTATAGATCTTAAAAAAGTCAACTACCTAAAATAGTTTAATGTTTACAGGTTTTTCAATCGTGTTTGTTAATGTTCGTGTTTAAAGTTTTAAAGCAATGTTTTCTATGACACGTTTTGGCTAAGGAAAATAAGCTACCCTGAAAAGCGTTTTATCCCTTGCTCTTGTGTTAAGAAAAAAACACGAATGTATATGACAGTCCTATTACCTATTACACAAATAGGTACAGGCGCACATCTATGTTTAATTATATAGGACTAGCTAACCCGGCGGACTTCGTACCGCAAATCATTTATGTTATTCTTCCATTTTTCGTTTTTTCAATTTATTTTGATTTTATCGTTTTCATCATATTTTTTCGTTAGTTATCAGGTTTATACTATTTTTTTTTTGTTATATTTTGTAGTTTATTGATAAAATATATTAGATGCATCACAATACTTAATTTAGTAAGAATTTCTTGTTTAAATATAAGTGATATTAACTGCGCCACCTTCCGGTGGCATCACAATACTTAAGTAAGGATTGCTCGTTTAAATATATGTGATATTAACTGCGCCACCTTACGGTGGCGTGATTAAAGTAATCAAATAAGTAGTGGTTGCTCGTTTAATGGAAGCGCCACTTGGTGGTAACTTCCATTATCATATTCATATTAACCATTAAAAATACAGCATCCTACTGATTTTCACGACAATCGGTTGAACAGGCCAGAAGTTGTTACTCTGCAGCGACACCACAAACCTTCTCCGTGGAAAAATACATATGCATACCAATTTTTAGGACAATCGGTTAAACGGTGCAGAAGTTGCTACTCTGCAGCGCCACCCAGTGGCGAGTGGCATCAATGAGCATATTATGCAAACCTTCTCCTTGGAAAAATACATATACATACCAATTTTCATGTCAATTGGTTGAACGGGACAGAAGTTGCTACTCTGCAGCGCCACCTGGTGGCGAGTAACATCAATGAGCATAGCATATTCGTTTTCTCCGTGAAAAAATACATATACATACCAATTTTCATGACAATCGGTTAAACAGCGCAGAAGTTGCTACTCTGCAGCGCCACCTGGTGGCGAGTGACATCAATAAGCATAGCATATTCGTTTTCTCCGTGAAAAAATACATATACATACCACTTTTCATGACAATTGGTTAAACGGGGCAGAAGTTGCTACTTTGCAGCGCCACCTGTTGGCGAGTGGCATCAATGAGCATATCATATAAACCTTCTCCGTAGAAAAATACATATATATACCAATTTTCATAATAATCGATTCAGTAGTTTTTGAGTTCATCGATTTCGTACATAAAAACACATCCTTTTTTATATATATATAGATTAAATTTATTATGTTTTAATGATTTTTTAAACTATGGTGTCACGGGTCAAAACTCACTATAGTGAAATAACTAAATTGCTTACCTTAATTTGTTATCATTGTAGTTTTTTTTTTTTTTTCAAGTAAGAAATCGGTTGATTTAGGTTCGTTTATAGTTAGTTATCAATTTATAAATATATTCTGGCCATATATTTCCCAATGTTGTTAAATTTCTGTAAGTAATTTAGTTTGTAGGTTATAAACTATTTTTAAGTTTATTGTTCTGTCATCAGTCATTAGTTCATTTGTTACCTCTTCTTTCCGTTTGATGATAATCCCGTTAGTGAGTTTAGATAGCCAGTCTTCTTTATATTATATAATGTTTAAAAATAAAACCGAAAATAAATGAGGAAATTAGTTACTGTTTGATTGTTGTTGTCGCCTATATAAATATGATCCCGGTTTGTTCGTAAAGGGTTGGCTGAATAAGCTACGGTTTGTCCCTATAGTAGAGGCCATATCTTATTTCGACGTGCGTCAAATGATTGCGAACGGAAGTGAGGTAGGAATTTGTCCTTCTTTCGTTACCTGCTTTTGAAGAAGGAAGTTGTGGGATACTATCCAGAAGGTTCCTTGGGTTAAGTTTTAAAATCGCGGTGAATCCGTAACAAGTAATATTGGATTTTTTTGAAACTAAACCCCATTTTCCAATTGAATCGTTGTTGAGTTAAATTTTGTGGTTATTTTTGGACGAGAATTGGAAACCGCGTGTCGGATTTGTTGGTTCTTCTGTGGTAAGTCACACACCTTTTATTCATGTGGTTTGTTCAATCCTAATTTCTTGTTTTATTTCGGTCGAAATGTAGATAGATCAGGAAACAAACAGTAGGTAGATTTGGAAGTTTAAAACCGTTCAGACGGTGAGTTGTGGTGAGTTACCTGCAATTAGCAACGAAGAGATTGATTTACCCGTCTACCACCTGGGTGTCAGGAGTGAGTTTATCGAGAAAAGTAACCCTATATTAAATAGGTGAGTCGAATTTATATTTTACTAGATTAATAACGCCATATAAACGCCAATTTTAATTTGAAAATCTTTATTTTATGGGTATTTATTCGTGTATTGTATTTAGGTATTATTTTGTATAACTAGACTCCTTTTTAGTTTTTTTTTACTATTAAAATTGATATTTTTGTACTATTACAAATTAATTTTAGGTGAATTTTGATTTAAAGTTATTGTTATAATTTTGTAATGACTAGCCAGTCAAAATTAAGTTTGTTAAGCACATTTTAATTATTAGTTTTGACCATTAATTATAGATTCAGGAAAATCAGCTTCTAAATGTTGTAATACTCATTTAAATTCACTTTTATTCTTTCATTGTTATACAAATATCAGTCAATGTGTTTAAATTGTATTTAAGTCAGTAAAGTAGAGTAGTGTAATTAATTCAGATTAATTCAAGGAGTCATTCAAATCTTTTTAACCTAATGTTAATGCTTAATTACGATTTTAGGGTTTTTAGTTACGGGCATAAGTCCTTGATACAGGCACAAGTCCTTGAGTCAGGCAGAATTTTGGTTGCTGACCTAATACTTGGTACAAGCTTTGGTTATTGTGTTTGGAGCAAGCCTTTTGGTTTTGGATAAGGCTTAATTTTAGGAACTGACCCAAGTATTGGTGAAGCCTAGGACTGCGGCAATTCATTTAAACTTACAGATAAGCTATTAGTTTTAAGTCGGGCTTAGTTTTAGTTAAAGCTATTTTTCCTTGTTTTTGTGTTGCGTGTGATCACACCTTTTTGATAAAAATTTTTTTATTGTTCATATAATTTATTCTATAAATATCAATTGTGTGTCAGGCACGAGGCTTGACAATCTGTATCCTAATTGTTCATTAAAGAAGAGTCTAGTGGATATTTTAGTTTTATTTAGCTCACTTATCGTTATTTATAGTTATAATTTAATTCAATTAGAACTGTTAAATATTCTAAATTTACTTGATTATCTCCAGTGGGTGAAGTGGTGCCTGGGACATCAGGGGTTTCCGATTTTAACCGTCTAAATCGGTGGCGCGACTCACTAGTATTTGTTTACTTACCTCTACGGCTGAGCTGGGCACTAATTTGCCAGTAGAGAGACCATTACCGAACTCAGCTGGAGTTGTATTTCTTTTAGTTAACTTCTTTATTATTCTTAATTTGATTTATGTTTTAAACTCATTAAAATACGTGGCAATGGTTTTTATAGAACGTCGTGGTGATCGTACCTAACGTTAAAAAAACGACACCAAAGAGCGTTTCAATATTATTGTAGGTATTAAAAATTCTGGCGCAATCAGAAAATGTATAAAACATTTATAAAAGCTTAGTTTTTTAATATTCAAAGAACTGTTAAAATATTAAAAAATATAAATGTAAAAAATGGTGAAAAACTGTAAAAATTGTTTAAATAAGAAAATTTATATAAAAACTTTAGCCGCGACGTCGTTCGCGTGGCTTGTTGATTCTCCCCCGACTTCGTTAAAGGGGTGGGGGAAGAAATTTTTATATACCAGATGTTAAGTTAAAAGAAGACAAATACATCTGTGAAAACCGCATTCGAATCAGATCAGTAGTTTTCATGTGATGCGCGCACACACATACAGACAGACAGACAAAAAAATCCAACCACATTTTTGGGTTCTATTTCGATGTACCCGCGACGTCGTTCGCGTGGCGTGTTGATTTTTCTATAAAAATTTCATTCGTCACCCCGTTAAAGGGGTGGTGGGAGAAAGTTTTATTCACCAGATGTTAAGTTGAAAGAAGACAAATACGTCTTTGAAAACCGCATTCGAATAGGATCAGTAGTTTTCTTGTGATGCGCGCACAAACATATACATTCCTACAGTTTTATTATAAGTATAGATATAGATATAGATTAAAACATAATTAAAAGGTTGTAAAAACGTGTTTTCATCATTATATTCATTAGTTTCATTAATAATCAGACACCTTGTATTTTTTATTATTTGCATGTTGATGTCGATGTCACGAACCTGTAACTTCTTCACCTACTGAAAAATGCTCAACGCCGCTAAAACACTTTCACTTTAAAAACGAAAAACTGAAAACATTTAAAAAGTTATTTTTGCTTATAGGGAAAAAGTATTTGTCTGTCTGTCTGTCCCACAACTTCCAATTGTTTTTTTGTTAACTTAAGAATTTTGATTTTATCATTTATTTTTCCTTACTCTAGGGGTTATTCTTTTTTGCTGTGTATGAATTTAGCCACATATTCAGTTAATAAATTGTCTCCATAAATCTATTTTACAGGAGGCCGAGTGAAAACTCTGAAAACACTGAATGGTGGGTAATAATCCTGGCTACGTCAATTTAGGTATGTCTGACCCTCCCGATAACGTATGTATGTAGGTGAAAATCGAGGCTGAGCCATAAATGTTATTTAGTGCACATAACTGAATGTTCTTTTAATCATTTTTGTTCGAAAGCGAGCAAGTAATTAAGGTGACAAGTCACCGGGGCCACCATACTTCATACCGATATACCGACATGGAAGTGTCATTTGAAGCAAAAAATCGTCGAAATAAATTAATATTAATTCAATCTGTCCCTGCAGAAAAATTCACTAGATTCGAGCCTGATTCACAATTAAAAAAAACCGCGTATATTCTTTTTCCCTTGAACATAATCGTAATAATTCTCAATTAAGCCACGTAACGTGCGCCGCCCTTTTTTTGAATAAATAAAAAGAGTAGCCACAGAAAAATAAATTAATTTCGAAAACAGACACTGTCTTTGCTTGCGGTCCATTGCGTTCCATGAGTTATGCCTATGATGAAAGTTGTACTTTTATCTAATTTAAAAGTTAGTTTTTGATATAAATAAATCTGCAGACGCTGCCGACTGGTAGTCTGAGTTTTGTTGGTCCTAAATTAAAATATATTTTTGTTTTAATCATCGACTAAGTGCAGAATTATTACTAGCACAATTCTTTTGTTTCTACTTTATACAGATTTAAATCCTATTCGCAAAAACTTAATTAAAACTCAAATAAACAATGTATTGACTAAAATTAGTTTTTTTTAAATTAATAATAATTATTTTTATACTTAATTAAGATGAAATGACAATTAATATCTACAAGTTCTCTATTTTATCATTACAGTATTTCTAGATTTGCCAATTAATCAGTAAGTTTACAGAGTCATTTGTGTCAAAATCAACAAATACAATTCTTATTTTTGCCTCATTGTTAAAATGCTCTCCAGGTATGTGGATTGTGAATTGTATTCTCGAGAATAAAATTATTTCCAAACTTGCTGTCTACTAATTTTTGTTTTATAGGTACGGGAATTATTGAAAATTGTTTGGTCATGACAAGATCCAGACCATCTAGCAACTATGTCTATGATTTGTAATTTAAAGTGCACCACCGTTTGCATATTCACAGAAAAATTTCCCATCCGGTCCCTATACTATTCAGCAATGGTGCCTCCTAAAAATAAATAATTAAAAATAATTATTAATGCATCTATTTTTTTCATACCTATTGAATTTTTTTAAAAAGGGAAATTGATGTAATTTATTAATGAAGAATATTCACAAAAAAATATTTGTAAAATAGTTAGGACTTATTTAAACTTTTAATTAGGTGTGCCTAAGCAGAGACCAATACATAATTATTATGCATTTTACATAAATCAGATATTGCAATTTATGTCAGGTACTTACTGGGTGATTTGTGAGTTCAATCTATGACGCCAATAACCTTCGAAAATCCTAAACTTTCTACATCTGAAGGGAATTTTACAAACATAGGTCCTAATTTGGCTATTGCTTAAAACACTTTAAGAATAATTCTGCAGGCTGAGGCTTAACAACCGTTTAGTAAGCCGAAAGCGATTCCTAAAATCTTGATCATCAAGTGTTTGGTCTATGGTTTATCACTAAATTCCTACGAGATTGCGTAATACCGTCATCATATTATAAGTCGTCTTCTAAAAACTCAAATATATCAATTTTAAAATATTTGTGACAGCAATGTATGCAAAGCAGTTAATAATGTCCTTAAACTAAAACTATTCTTGTACCGCCACTTGAAACCTTTTTTATCTTTAACATAAAGTCCATATCAGCCACTTCAATCGGCTGATAATTGATCCAATACTTTATCTACTAGATAAGTCTATCTGAGACCTGTGAAACCAAAAGTTATAGTATATCTAGTAAATACGTTTCATATTGACTATCATGGATTTAACCAGCAAGTGGTGAAATCAGCCCTTAGTATCGTGCTATTAATCTGAAAGTATTTTATTACGTTATTTATTAATACTTTTTCTAACCATTTTGATGCTGCATATTCGACATTATTGGCAGATGCTACCTCTCTTGTTATATCAGCCCAGACACAAAAATAACTGGAATCTTTTTGAAATGATTTTTTAATATCTTTTGAAGCTTTAGTTGTGCTAATGATACATTTTTTAATAACATAAGTGAAGTATTTTAATTACTGCAGATTCCTTAGGTTTTAATGATGTACTACTGAAACTATACAAAATTTTTAGGTTTCTATCTCAAATCAAAATTCTAATGCTCATATTATATAGACATGCCTAGTAAGTCACTAAATAAGTCCTACTATGCATTATCTAGACACGCAGTAGCGACGAGTGTAATATTACATTAAACATTTGGTGCCACTTTTAACCCCTTCATAAAACCTATTTAACATGAAACTACGTGTGTTTATTTATATCCATACGAAAAGCAAGGAGCCCAAATTTCATGATCTTAGCTGTTTTGGTTATAAAGATATGATGGTCCAAAAGTCGTCCACTAACTCACTGACTGACATATAGAACAAAAACCTAAGCCACTTTCAGATGACCTAGAAAGACAAAATTTAGAATTCAGCTGGGTAGTTAGGAAAAAATCTGAAAATAAAACAAAAGTAAAATATAGGGGGTGGTATCTATACAAAAAAAGTTTTTTAATGGTAGCGGTTGAACCGTTTCAAATAGATAGATTGAATGAATAACAAACTATCTCACTTCTATTACATCAGTCATTTTATAAAGTTATTCAACTTATTTAAATATTTTTAATTGTGATAACTACTGGTCAAGTCATATATAACCTACTTTAAAATCTCACATTTTTAAATTACAGCAATTATTATAGGTATCCAATAAAACAAAGAAATAGAGTTTCATACTTGTTTATAATGTTATTTTGTTTCTATAAATACATTTTTGGATTTTGAACAGAACTTGAGACTTATTAAGATCTCCATTCTTTTTGGGGCTAAGCCCACAGCCAGCATAATTTTATTATTGAAATGGCTCTCCTTTTTCACATTTATGTTTTTAGTGCGATAAGAAATACTGTATCAACCTGTTTTGCTTTTCGATTTTTTTACAAAATTTGGTCAATACCGATATACAATACTTTCTTTTATTAGGGAAACTTCCGCCACTTTAATAAAAATAATAAATCAATGTTTTTAAAAATTACCCTTGCCTATTTAATTTATCTTTATTGATGTATCAAATTTATCAAAGACGACCCTTTAATAGCGAAAGTCCTCTAATAAAAGAAGAACATATATATAGTTGATGCCACAAAGAACTTATATTTAAATAACGATAGAATGTAACAAATTTTAGTTTTTATGTTAATTCGACGCGAGGTGGCCACTTGTTGAGTTTACATATTTGAGAAATTTAAAATATCAATGAAAGATATGAGCATTAAATTATTTACTACCAATACAGAACAATGAATGTATGTATGTATGAATACATATAGATCTGGATCTGGAAATTTGGGAGAGGGCGAGCGAGTGCTCAGCCAGCACTAAGGCCACATATGACCCATTGTGCATCGTCCCGTATGTAGGGATATCCTCACCTCAGGCTGTCACCAGGCCTATTGATTTAAAATAGGTGATGAGGCTCCCGAGGAGGATCTCCCTGACATCGGCTGCTGTAAGCCAATACTCGCCCAACACGGATCTTCTGATTTCAGAAAAAGCAGAGCAGTCATACATTATGTGTTCCACTGTTTCCTCTTCTTGTTCGCAGCCTCTGCATAGCGACGGTTCTGTTAATTTCATCCTAAAGAGATGTTGTCGCAATTGGCAGTGACCTGTCAGGATTCCTACAGCTGTTCGGAGATTTTGTCTGGTCAATGCCTTAAATTTTTTTGCTGTTTCCTCGCCAGGATTAGGTGATAACTCTCTGGCCAGTCTACAGTTCGTAGTTTCATCCCAGCACTGTATAAATTTTTGGTGAGAGTGCTTTTTGATAAGGTCCACGACTGCGGACAATGTTAGCTTGGTAGATGGGCGAGGGCTAATATATTTGTAGCCCGCAGCCCTCCTTGCTAAATTGTTCGCAATGCGGTTGCCTTTAGAGTTCCCATGTCCTTTGATCCAGCTGAGAGTGACCACGTTATTCTGGCTGGCCTCAGTTAGAGATTAGTGACATTCTAGTACTAAACTTGAAGTGAAACGTGGTCTATTCAAGGTCAGTATTGCTTCTCGGCAGTCTGTGTATATATTTATATTCCTGCCTGTGATGTTCCTATTGATTAATTCTTTTGCAGCTATGGTTATGCCTGTGAGTTCTGACTGAACCACACTTGACAAGCGTAAAGATAAGATTGCCAGTTGCAAAATTTGTTCAATTTTGTCTTAATACCATTTGCTTGTTTGTATGTTTTCTAAATTTCATTTTATGAAGATGTTGCTTTTCGACTTTATTAGGATGCGCACTCTTTTACAAGTTACTAAAACTGTTTTTTCGTATTATGTTTATTATTTTTTACTTGTTATATTTGGTTAATGGTTTTCTTGCTGTTTTTTAAGTTTTTAGTTTTCCTCATGTTTTGGAGTATATTTTGGTACTTTGTATTTAATTTTTTAATATTGTTTGCTATGAATTTTTTTAATTTCAACATTTTTTAATAATATTATGTTACGTTTGTAAAATTATACCTTTTGCTTCAATTATTAACAGTTTTGTCAGATTTGTGTTTTTTATAAACGTTTTATTCAAAACTGAACATTAATGTTATTTTCATTTCTGTTTTTATATTACCTCGCTACGTATTTCAAAATTATTTAGTTTTTTGAAAGTTTTTTTTTGTTTATTTTAATTTGTACAATTTCTTTTTTAAATTTTTTAAAATTTATTACATTTATGTTTCCTTTACTCGAATTTTTTTGATGTTTTAATATTAGAATACGTACATATCTGTATTTCTTGTAAAAGGTGTTTAAAAATTAATTTTTTGCAGTATAAATATTTGAAGTGTGCTGTGCAACGTATTAAGAAAACTGGAATCAACATTATTTTATTGACAAAATTATCCGTAAAGAGTGCAAACAGCTTTTTGGCCTAATGAAAAACTAATTTATGCATAATTCGAACAACTTTTTTGAAAACAAACAAAAAACCTGTTAAAAAAATCTCAGTCTTTGTATACACAAAGGCTCAAAAGCCATTTTGGCAGGGTGTTCACCCTTGGAGAAAATATGATTGTGAATTTTCGCAACCCTTCAACAAGGGTGAGCTTCATTTGAATATCGGAGAAAATCTATAACTCGTGTCCCACTCAGATATTAGATATTAGAAATTTTGTTACAGTTTGATCAGCTTAGGTAGATACCCATAGCGTTGCTACACATACAGATTTTTCTTATGTTTATTTTGGCATAATTTAGTCAATAAGTCCTTACGTGGATTGTATACATTCATGATGCATAAAGGGTCCCTATCACACCCTGTCTTTAGATAGAGCCACCTAATTTTTTTCATATATTTTGACCAGTAGATACCAATAAGCACAATTTATAAAAAGAACTTTTTATAATAGAAAGTTTTTTACTCATTTATAATAGGTCATATTACTAGTGTCATCTCAACAATGCACATCATCCCTGATATTGCAAAAATATTAAGTTATACAACGCTGTGATTGATCATAGAGAAGGTTGTTTCCTTGTTAACAAAATCAAGGGTAGTTGTATCTAAAAACTTTCTAAAACAGTTTATTTTATTACCTGTTAAAATAATAATTACTGTTTTCACATGTAAGAACAAAAAAAAACAAAAAAAAACTTCTCTCTCGCGAGATCGATCCTATTACGATAACCCAACAGAATTGTCACAATCAACCGCTTCTCCAAATAGGTCACCGCAAGCTTATATGAAGTCTTTCATAATGATAATATGTATACATATTTAACCTAATAACAATTCAGTATAAATTTCGAAATCTATGTATATGCCTAAACACACTTGAAACATGCATTGTCATCCAGTTCTTAGCTATCCTGAACATTTCAGAGCTCTAGGTAGTCGAGAAATAGGTTTAAATTCGATTATAAAATTCCACGGAATGACAGAGACAAAGAACACGGCGAAAATATAAAAACTTTCTAATAATAAAAAATATCGTCCGACTGTCGAGTAAATTGTTGTAGTTAAATGTATGACAAAAAACAAAATAATCGTTATTAGTTAAAAAATAGTTCGTATGTTACTGTCAATTTTATGCAAGCAAAAAAATACGTATTTTGCAATATTTGAGATACAAAAACATAAAATGGACTAGATCAGTAAAAAGTTAAAAGCTAGGAAGTCTATTTAAATAAAAAAAAACTATTAGAGTATGAATTATTGGTACAAAAATAACATAATAGTCACATAAAAAGAACCTCTACTGATGACTTCAAAATGCAAAAGAAAACGCACAAAAGAAAATCACGCAACAACAACAAAACACTGGAAATATAGTGCAATATTATGGTTTCTTTTTAAATACCCATTTTAATGTTCAGAGTCCTTAAGGTCCTGTTGAAGGCGTTAGGTGGTGAAATTAAAGGCGAGAAGCATGCCGTTCAGACCATCAAGTCGTTGTCAAAATGACGTGTTCTTCTTTTCGAGTTTAGATATCTGCTTAAGTGCATAAATACTTTTTAATACTGAGAGTTTGAGACAACATAAATAATTAACATTGACAGTTTTTTCTCTACTATTACCTAAATGAATTGGTTGTCCGCCTTTCACAAACTAACAACGTAAAAGCTGTGGTCTCTACTCACTCGATTGAAAGGAGTATAGATTAGCATACTTTTGTGTTATGAACCAAAAAGCTTCATTCAGAATACAATGAATGATATACAAGGTCGAATGTAAAATTGAACTGAAAGTATGCAAGTCACGAAACATTATAATGTGAATTTTAGAATAATTAATCTTTTGTGAATAGTAAAATTTAACCCTTTTCCAATGTGTCCATAGTTTAGAATTACTGAATATATTTACTGAGTCTAATTACAGGATACGTCCAAATTCGATCCATATTTTTTTTCAAAGTAAACGAATGCTTAAAAAGCGCAAGGATTATATGGAAAAACCATTTTCCTTTGCGTGTCGATATTAGAATAAGAAAATGAGGAACTTCTTCCAACGATTGTACTTTTTTGTTTATTTTCCTTTTGTTTTTTTTTTCATGACTTTTTCAATTTTTTAAGATTTTCCCCGCGTTTAATAATTTTCCGGTTTTAGGTGATTTTTTTAATTTTAAATAATTTTCTGTTTATTACCTTTGGTTTTTCACAATTACAATCTGGCATTACAATAAACAGCGTATCGCTTTTAAGTGTTGTTCTTTTACCGTTTAGAACAATTGCCAGAAACTAATTTAAAAAATAATAAAAACACAATTTGTGATTGTATACTACTACGTATACTTTAACCCCATAAGAAAAATCTATCTTCGAGCCATCATTCCTATACTAGCATACCAAGTGGATCTATGGGGACGCAGACTGAGCAAAGTGGTCAACAGGATACAGCTTCGGACCACACAAGCAATGTGTTTGCGTGTGATGTTGGAAGCGTACAGGTCTATGTCAAACAAATTGCTTTGCCTTCCGGCAAAGCTTCCTCCGTTATACTTCCACCTGGAGCTATGCATTGACCTAAAACGGACAGGCCAAACTTATCTACTTGGACGCAATATTATAGCGGAACACTTCAGATATTGGGTCGCTGTTACCAGATGGCTTCAACAGGTCTTTATTAGAAGTTGGCAACAAGAATGGTATGCAGTAAATATAGGCAGGCACCTATACACTTTTCTATCAGAAGTACAGCTATGGTTGGAAGCCCACAGTAAAACGATGACAACAAAAATCATTCACTTGCTGCCGAGCCATGAAAACAATATGATCCACCTACACCACTGAACAAATTAGGGAGAAATAATTCTTCCTATTCGTTTGGGCAATATACAATTAAGGACTGGTTTAAGTAAACTTTTTATTATAGAAACAAATCTATAAATGGAGGGTGCCAGAGTACTATTGACGTATATCTTTTTTTCTAATTGAGTGATGTTATTTATATTTTTTGTTATCAGAATTGTCAGACTATTCTTTTTTTTTATTATTAAATCAACTATGTATGTTAATTTGTAACTATAGATCTCAGTTGGAATCTACTACCTGATGTCAAGAACCACATTGGTCAATCTTTTAGCCCATTTTGTTAAAACTCCAAAGAGGAAGACACTCCATTACATCGATTTTTCTACTGCACAATATACGCAAATCAACGAAGTAGATTAGTCCAGGACTTCCAAGAAGAGAAACAGCCGCACTACCCAGCAAACTTGTTTGGGAAATCAGAGCGTTACATGTACCTAAACTTTGCTAAAGCAAAAACATTATCCGGCATAAGTAATAGATAGTAAATTCAGTGGTCTTCTCCCTTCATTAAGAAATGGAGTCTATAGAGCAGGAAAAGTTACACGCTGCCATTTTCAAAGATTATGGGGAGTGGTTAATGATTAAAATACTATTTTTTGTTCAAAAATCTGACACAAGTGTCTATCAATGTGATGAGGCATTCTCGTGCAACAAGCGCCAGCTTCCTTCATAGCCATATTTTGGCCGAATACGGAAGAGCAAACGCCTCATAACACCAAGATAATACACAGCAGTTACCGTTTGGTCTGTTGGAACGGATTCGTTGTGAATAATTCTCTTTGAATTGTAGAAGCAAATCAGTATTGTCTTAAATTTTGACTTTTCCAAACGGCTTTTTGATTGATTTGGCTTGCTTGGGTACTTCCATGCAGAACCTTGGTGCTTGGTTTCGGGATCGTATTGAAAACACTACGTTTCCAGTCACAATGTTGTACAGAAAGTTTTTATTTTTCCTGGCTTATTTAATGATGTCTCTTGAATGTTAAATTCGAAGCTTTTTTGGTCTACCGTGAGCTTGTGTTGAACAAACCACTAACACTCCTTTTTTATGACCAAATTCCTGGTCACAATGCGATAGATCGAATATTTGGTGATATTTCATGCCATTTGCATGTACCTCAATGAAGATTTTGGTTTATGTTTAATAAACAGATGCACTTTTCCACAGTTTCTGGCGTAATTACAAATTCGGCAAGCTAACATGTTTGTCGTCTGTCAACATGAAATTGAGCAAAACATCGGTGAGAGATGTGCCTATCGAACGCTAGTCTCAATAACAGATGGCGCTACTAGTATCGGATATTTCTTTAAAGTCGCATTTACTTTCCTACAGACCTTAAATACGAATAGGTAATAAAGCAAAGAAACATGTGACTTGTATAAAACCATTTGGGCAGATAAAACAATTCCATCTAATGAAATCCTGAAATAGATGTGAAAGAGATAGTAAAGGATTTTTTTTTTAGTTTTTTTACAAAAAACTGTCTTTATGGACATGCAACTTCAATTCTATTAATAAAAATTGTCTCCATAAAATTGTCACAGGTTTTTAGTAAACTTATGTTAACTATCGTAAAAAAATTGACTGACAAAACGATGCTTCTACACTAAATAGAAGAATGAGTTATAAGAGGTCTCCTTAATCATTATTTTTTTAGTGATTATATAAAATATTTAAAAAATTAAATACATATTGTTTAAGATTAATAAAATTAATTTTTTATGACTTCGAATTTATCGCGATTTTTCCAGTTTTTCGTGTATTTTTTTTTAGCTTTTTATCATTTTTTCTGTTTTACGGTAATTTTCCAATTTCTAACGACTCTTAAAATTTTTACGCTATTTCTTCTATAAGAACAAAGTGAAAGTAAAAAAAGCGACAGAAAAAAATGTTGCGTGGGTCTTTAGCAAAATTAAATTACAATCGTTGTGTCAAATTAACATCACTGCCCTCTGGTGTCAAGTCTTGTTTTGATAGATGAGTTAATATAAGAGACTGTAAGGTTTTGGTATAAAAATTATGATCTAAGCTTTGATATTGACAATGTTTACCTAAAAATAAACTAAATTATATTTTGATATAAATTTATTGTTATAATAAAAATGAACACAACGGTCAAGCGACGAAATTACTTCCAATATCCCCAAAAACTCATACTATTCCCATTCGGATACCTAATAAATTACTACAAATATTCAAATAATTACCGACGACAACCCAGACTATTAACTACTGTAACATTGTACCGAACTAATGATCTATACGGTATTAAAATTAACTTTGTATTTACTAATAACTCAATCTCTAATTAAAGTAAAATTACAAAAGCTACGGCAAATCATATGGTCATTAAGAAGGGGCCGAAAACGTTAAATTATCGGACCGTGGTGTGTGGAAAAGGCCAATTTCGAACTTTTCGATTTATGGGCTTGCATGTATTTAGTCCTTTTTGATAATTACTGAAAATTGGGGAAAATACTACCGGAAGTAGTTAACTATATTACCAGAGCTTAATCATAGTATTTACTTAGTTTTTTTACCTTAAAGTAAACGTCATTTTGATTAGGAAATTAAATAATATATAAAATTTTTAGATTTCACTTATAAATATTTTTGTATTTAGAAAACTTTTATTAAAAAAACCGTATTATATTTTAGAAATAAATAGCGGTGCTTTTGTTTCTATTTTAATTGGACAACAAAAATATCTTGACGTCTTAAGACAACATAAGTAACAACAAATAAATCCATGAAATATGCACGGAGGCATGGCTTGGCTGTTCGCGTGGTGCGTCATTTCAAAATTCAAACAAACAACAATCAGGAAACGTATTCGTCTCAATTAGTACAGGCCGCAACTCTTGCAAGTTGTATGTCTTTGGTTTGTGCAGGGACGCTATTTAAGATCCACGGCCACCCCCAAACCAAACCCGTGATAAATCCGACACCTTCTTCCTGCCTTCTGCTATACCAACGTCTTATTTACAGCACCTTGCCATCGTTAATTTCTAGCGCCAGCAACACGTGAGTCTGAATTAGATACTTTATTAATGCAGGATTCCTTATCTGTTTTACCTAACTCATCTGTTGTTAAAATAAGGAAATCAGAACAAATAAGAAATGTTGTTCTTATTCGTTTAACTGTTAGTCCAGACGGTACCCATAAAAATAGTAGAGGGTTTAGTAAGTTTAAAAGAAACGAGAGAAAATTATTTGGGAAAACTTATAAAATGTCAAAAATATCAAGACAGATCTAATGAAAACTGGACGTTCAAAAAAAATTACTATCAACTATATTTTTTTAACTATACTTGCTAAAATATATTGAGACAAGAGAAAGGTGGTAAAAAAAAGTTCGTGCATTAATTTAACATAAACTAAGATTAGTTAAAAATGTTAATGCACTGGGTATCAAAGCTTTGGTTCTCATGAGACAAAGTTAAAGTAGAAAGAGCGACAAAAGAGATTCAAGATATATAAAATATGCTCAAAAACAAAATAAAAAAGAGTGTGCGTGTAACCTTTACGCGCGATTGAAGTAAAACTTGTTGACGTACGTATCGGAAAATAAATATTTAATTACAATTCAATCATATTTATTGCCTATATACTTTACAAAAAAAATGAGATGTTATATTTATATTATTCATTAGAAATAGGAATTTGAAAGTTATCATTATTTTTTTTATATATGAAATAATACGTTTATGATAACTAAAATGTGAAACATAGATTTTAGTCTATAAATACCATTAATGTATTTGAAACCGATTGAAAATTTCCTAAATAAATTTCGGAAATTTAAACTCCTCCCATCGCTGAAATTATACAGTTACTTCCATCAGAATCTTCCGTTAGAATCTACCCCTAGTCGTGCCTAAAGAAGTTTTGCTTCAATAATAGGTAAACAATATTAAAAATATACACACATTACGTTTAGAATGTGTGATTTTGTAGCTGTATCTACCTTATTGTAATACATCACAACACAAGAGCCTTCGATAGTTAGATAACCATTTCATTTTGTAGCATTTTATAGCATATTCCATAAAATTTAAAATCCTGAGTTAGAATGTTTCCTTCACGTCTACGAAGGATCTGTTATTGGTGGTCAAAGGTCAGCCATCTTGACTAGTGGTTTTATGGCCTTTATGGCTACCTAACCAAACCTAAAATAAGTATAAGAAAGTGTTAAAATATTTTGAATATTATTATTTTATGAACAAAAACGTGCAACATGCTTCTTTACTCAACGTAAAGATTCCGTATAAACAATTATTTACTATCATAATATGTATGTATGTATATAAACTTACTTAATCAAATCATAATAAATGTGGCTGTCTCGTCATTTTTTAATTTTTGTCATTTTTCTTCAAATCTTTCTGGCGCTTATAATATCCCCTTTGATGTTCACAATTTATTTTTCTTTTTAGCTCTTTAAGTCTATAAAACGAAAATAGCTAGGTATAAATAATAGGTATAAATAATTAGGTATAAATAGTGTAATTACACACCAAAAATAAAATTTATGCATATAGAGTACCTACCTATTCACTCATTTTCAATCAATATTTTTTCATAACTTTCTTCATTAACAAATCCACATTGTTTATTCATATTTAATACAAACACTTTATACACAAAAAACTATTTATACAATGTATTTCGATTGACAAGATGATCAGCTGTCAATTCATACAATTACAGATTTAATTTTATTTCATATAGGAGGCAAAATCGCATGAGCGCCGCTAGGATTATTTTCAGGGGGTGCATCTGCATCTACACACTTTTATGATCTAATATATATATAGAATGTAGAATGATTTGGACAGCAACCGCGACGCCTTTAGTTTTTATTCAAACAATAATTTAATAAAAAAATTAAAAAAATATATAATTTTCTGGTAAATTCAGGTATTTTCTTTCATAGCAGGGGGGTGCAAGCGCACCCTCTTGCACCCTGCTGCCGGCGCCCATGCAAAATCGTGTCAGTATTAGGTTTTGTTTCCGGTTTCTGTTATTAGAATGACGTCACGTCCGTTAGAATAACTTTTTTACTCCTAGTGTCGCTAAAGAAGTTTTACTTCAAAAATTCAACAATTTCGGTGAACAATTAGGGTATTTAACTGATTTTGTTAAATAAGTAAGTTTGGAACTATATTAGGCCAAATTTTAAATAATCTGACCATAATGTTATACAAACATAGTGTAAGGTAGTTTTAGATGTTGCTAAATTTTTTTCAGGTCTTGGAAATTATAGTCGAAGAGTTAGGGCAAAAATACCCAAAATATAACATATCTTTTTTGCAACATTTTCATTCAATACAGGTATTTACGTTTCGCTCAGGCGGACACCCTGGTGGATACAGCTATGAGGGGTCAATTTTTACGTAAAATTGTCGAAATTGTCATCACCCATATTTTGAATAAAAATTTTCCCAGTAAAATTTGTTAATACGACAGTTCGAAATTTGCACTAAACAAGTTTAAAACCTCGTAAAAGGAATAGGGGTTAACGGAGTTGTGGTGCTGCTAAATGAAGATATTTTAGACACCATAGAAAATGGAGAAACTTACAAATTCAGCATTCTTAGATAATCGACCAAAAGCCATTCAACTTTAGGTTAGTTAATCTAAGGGCAGTTTTTAAACTTTGTAAGTCAGGTTGGAGTAAGACTTTTGTTTTAGAAATAATACGGAGCAGTAGGTAATTGGTATTGCAACTTAATCAAAGAATATATCAACAGTAATGTTCTGTCGAAATTTAGTCTCAAAGTTTGACCTTTTAATATTTTTTGATTTTTCGTTGTTATGACTATTTTTTATATGTTATAATTTAATTATATTTTTTTCTTTATTAATTTTATTATTTAAAAATATAATATATATTTAACTCATTGCTTTTAATTTGAAATTAAAGGAGAGTGTTCTAGTATGCAAGTGAATTCCTCGGTATCCAACCAAAACCAATTAGGTCAATGGTGCGTTACTAATGAATTTTGAATATAGTTGAACTATTAACAACAGAACTATGTGTATGTGAGTGTATATTATGTGCTTAGGGTCTTCGGGTCTGCACTCGATTTCAAATTCCTGCTATGGAAATTGATACGGAGAGATAGTGCACTTGATATATTTTGTGATATTGCCTTCTAGTGTGTTATCTGTAATAATTGATTACCATATATTCGTCTATCTACAGGTTGGTTAAAATGTTTTGAAAAGAAAAATAAAAGAGTGTGTATTTTTTAATAAAATTGGTTTGTATTCGATATAATCTTCCTAATCTAAAACACACTTACCTATTCTAATAATATTCCAGTAATTGTATATTATCTCTGTAATGATTTTCCAAAAACTCCGCAAAATACTGTGCCATGGCTTTAATAGCTTCTTTGTTCGACGAAAAACACCTTCCACGAAGGAATTTTGGAATTGTTTTAAGTTCTGAAGGGGGTATTAGTGGGTGAGAGCCAAATCTGGTGAATACGGTAGGTGTTCAAGAAATTCGTACTTTAATTCGTTTTATTTAGCCGTCGTTAACAAACTTGGGTAAATACTTGCATTGTCATTTTTTTATCCAACAATTTTGAAAGGTGGCGATAATATTTAGAGTTAGATTTACGATTTTAAGATAATCAATCAACAAAACACCTTTTGCATCCCAAAAAACTGATGTTATAACCTTTTGTGCCGATCGTACTGACTTCACCTTTGGAGTTGCAGAATCAGCTTTAGTTCACTGTATACGTTCTTGTTTCAGTTTTAGATCATGATGGTAAATCAAAGTTTAATTCATAGTTATAACACGGCGAACGAAATTGTTTTCAGTTTTTTTAAATGCTAAAAAATTTGTTTTAGATTCAGTTCTTGTTGAATTGTTAGCGAATATGAACAGCGTTTTCATATGTAATTGTTTGTGTGCCTATGACATCAGCAATTTCACTTTTACTGAAACCTGAATGTTTACAAACATTATTACAGATATTTGGTGTTGTTATACTTTTTGGGCGTCGACTACATGGTTCATCTTTCACTCTTGTACGACCACGTTTAAACTCTAAACGCCATCGATGCACAGTTGCAGATAAAGGTGCACAGTCCTTTACCACATTTTATTACTACACCATATTCGGTTTATACGGTTGTATACTGACACATCAACTTCAAAAGGCTTGTAAACAAAAAATGAATTCACAAATCAAAATAGATTTTTTTGTATTCAAATGAAACTTTAGTTTTTATTGCGTGGTTACTATGTCCTAATAATAATACATACAAAACTTTGTTTGTTATGAGAATGTTGCAACTTATCTCCATTTCTCGTTTCATACACATATTCTTCAACATTTCATATTAGATCCACAAAAGACGAAAGATTTATCAATGTATTTATTCGCGATCCGCCCTACATAATACAAAAATGTCATATATATCTAGATTTGCATATTTGTAAAAATTTCCTCGGGATCACCCATACACAATACAACATAATCTTTCAATTTCAAGAATCCGCATATATAAAAATCCTCTAATCATATTCAACGTCACTGTTGAATATTATACAAGATGTACCAAAAAAATATATATTAAGGATTTGATATTTGTTGCACTTTGTTCTAAATTTGTATCTAGGTAGTTGACTAAAAGCAAACAATTTTACAATAAGCTGAGATTCAAGCGGCAGATTTATATAAAATTCTTCGACAGATTGTATCATTTGGCAAAGTAATATTGTCAAGTTGTTTAGTATAGCTTATAGTGTACAGTTTTTTACATTTAGCTACTTTTTAAGCCAATTAGTATGATGTTTACAAACCTTTCTTGGTCACTGCAAGCGTTTTCTAAAAATTTGTATTCTGTTTGCAATGTTTCTAGGTGCTTTTAAGCTATCAGCAGCTAATAATTTTAAAGAAATAACACATTGCGGTTTTTGTTTTTCACTAATTTCAATGCTTGTAAAGCCCAAATTCAGGTACGCTTGGACATATTTTCGGGTCTTAGACTTATATCCTCGTAAATCCATCAAAGTACCTACAAGGTTTTTCCTCGTTTAGTTTTCGTTTGACTCCAACAAGAAATTTATCAATATTTGCAGCGTAGCAAATATTCAGCGTTAGATCACTACACTTGAACATTTCTTGTTTCACTATTTAAAATGCAACAACTATCTTAAAATAAAAAGCTATAGCTATAAACGATCTTCTCTATTTATAGCCGCGCATCTTGCGTCAAGACAATTTGATGGCGTTCGACATCTTTCGCGAAACATCATCATCCACCGCGTCAAGCACTTATGACTATGCCAGCTTGATGCCTGGTCTAATTTTAATTTCCTGGATTGACTATTTAATTCTTGCAATACAACACGGGCGCAAAATTGTTTAAAATAAAATGGCGAAGGGTTAAGTATGAGAGTTTGAGAACGTCTGGGTTAAGGAATGCCGATAGAAGTTAAAACTTGCGTTTTATGTTTAAAGTTATCAGTTATAATATGTTTATTATTAATCAAAATAAAACTTTCTTACTTACCTATAGTTTTTCTGACGATTTGGAACAATTTACCTTACATAGTATAATAACCACGAACTGCATTAAATATTGTTTTACATTAGATATACTACAAAATTATCTATACTTAACTCATGGTTCGATTTAAATATTTATATAAAACTGTCAACAACCAACAGATACAAGTTTGTATCTATGGTCGAACGGCCTTTTACTTTATATTACATAAGATAATTAATTAGTTCATTTCTATTAACTTATATTAATATTGATCTGTATCAGGGGCGTTTTTTATCCTTTACAAAACATATTTGTTGTATATTTCAATGTTTATCAGGGGCACCAGAAGAAGTCTTCATTTTGTTTTGTACTGTACAAAACCTACTTGTTTGTATATTTAAATCTGTATCAGGGGTGCCAGAAGACGTGTTTAATTCTTCTCTTAAACAACGCTTTTAACTTAAAAAAAAATTACAATGATCGATTATAACTTTTTGTTGTAACATTTAAAAAGGAGCTTCAATATCTTAATAATTTTGGTAAAAACAAAATAGAATAATAAAATCACATTTTTAAAATTTCACTTTGACAATGGGAACTGAAATGAAACGTAACTGTTTCTAAATAAAGGAAATAATGAATATATCACCCTATATGAAAGATCCTTATATATTATTCGAAGTCACTGTCACAGAATATATTTTACTAGTTTTTATATTCTCTTGCTCTCGCGCATCATTTGCCTAATGCAAAGTGGCCTACAGATACATTCCAAACTATATTTAATGTTCCGTTAAATACTTGGAAGGATGTATCCGTTTTGAAATATGTCCTATTTTCTCTCTAGACATTTTTCATTTTTTTATCCATCCTTAGGGGAAGATCTTGCCTAAATGTCGACGATGTCATGTGTTAATTAGATACACAAATAAATATGATGAAATATAGATTACTTTCGAACAGTTTATTTCATTTGAAATTTTATAACCGTCACTTCTAAAGAGAACAACGAAATATAAAAGTAAAACTTTTTAAATGTATTAGATAATATTTTTACATATTCACAGTTATAAATTGTATTTAAAAATAATGTCATCAATATACATTGGCTGCCTTCGAATAAATTTTCTATTTTGTTTAAATCCCCTTAAACTGCTATTAATTTTACATTGGGCCAATGAATAAAACTGAAACAATACTTGATAAAAGTTACAAATATTTGGATGACTTTGGTAAAAACTGTTTGCAAAATGGTTGTGAAAAGACTTCATTGCATTAGAAGTTCGGGACATGAATGATGTAGCTCTTGCCCACATATGTGGCGGAAAATGCGAATCTTCTTCTATGTATGTGTCCACAAGATAATCTGCATATTTTATTATGTTTTTATTTAAAGGAATTTTAGCCATGAAATCTTCAAAAAAAAACAATTTCCTGCATCTTCAGGTTTTAAATAAATTAAACCAAATATATGACGAAGCCATTCTCCTTCTTCAGATTCAGCGTTTGCATAAATTGAGGACAAACCAAGGGTTAAAATTTTTCTATTTCAAGACTGAGTTAAATGAGATAAGCATCCCTAAATTAAAGAATTGGGAAACACTATATTTATGAATGAATGGAGTTCTTTTTTAAAACCGATGATAAATAAATTCAAAATTTAAAAATTAATTAAAATTTTGAATAGTGGTCCACAATGATTTATAACAGTTTAACATATGTTTCCAAACTTTTGTTTGGTAATAAACAATATAGGACTGGAATGTAATAATTGTTTATCAAACAATGTATAGTTAGGAGCTGGTAGAAAATTTTTTAGTACAATTTGAATTTTACTCTTTAAATCCTTAACTTGTAAGGTAGAAAGAGCATCGTGAACGTCCCATATACTTTTTGGCAATGGAAGGAGTTTGCTTCTTTAAGCAGTGTATAGATAGTCCTATCAACACAGCTAATATCTTCTTAACTTACTGTGAATTATTTTCCAAGGTCTTTAGGCAGCATCTTCAAAAACCCTCTTTTTAAGAGATAGTAAAAGATAGTAAATTAAAGTAGACCAGGATTTTATTTATTTTGTTCTTATATTTTTTCAAAAAATCGAAGTAGTTACGTCTCTATTTTATGTTAATCCAACATAACGATGACGTCTAACTCAAAATCTGTTTTTCAACAGTTGTAGAGTGTTTCTAATTGTATTTTCTTCTGAAAAGTTTTATTAATAGTGATTGTTTTTAATATTTTATTTTCATCAAATATACGTCCTTCCAATTCCATCATTGGCTTCATCCTCATAAGAGTAAGTAAAACATTATCAGAACATAACTAGTTATTATTTTAATCGAATTGTAACATTTGTAGTAACTTCCTGAAGATGTTAAAATATTTTTAACGAAATATTGAAGTAATTAAATCTTAAAGAGTACACTTCGCCTAATTTTTGCTAGATACCCACTATTTACCTCACTGTATATATATATATATATATATATATATATATATATATATATATATATATATATATATAAATATAAATATAAATAAATATAATATATAAATATATAACTAACAAACAACAATTAAATATAACTAACAACAACAATTAAATAAAAATAAAAAAAAACTATTACATCAAGATATGAATACAAATAGTAATTGTTGACGTGGTAAATGCTTTCCTTCCCTCTAAATAAACGAAGAACCCATTTATGTCCCATAGGGATGCGCATGGGGTGCTAACGATTATTTCAGAATATATGTTGGCAAAATGTTAAAAGGAATAGTTTTTGTATTTATTTACTAGACTAATTGTTTTGTTTTAACTTGACTAATTAAACATACAAAAGATAAACTTATTTTGAACAATACAGAAAACTAATTATAAAGAAAAAATTAAAAACTTTAGAATTTTTGTGTACCCATGTAGTTTTTTTTTTAATTTATATATGTTTCAAGTAAAGAATGAATAGTAGACCTTTCAACACCAAAAATAAATGATTTAATAAATGACCTTAATAAACGTACTGAATTTATTGTTGATATAGATACATTTTATACATGGATGGTAAGAAATTATATATTTTGATACTTAAGAAATTTAGCGATCTTTGACCAATGCTCTTATTTTTTAGGACAATTTGCACGTTGTCCTCATGTTTATATCGGGTATTGTAATTGTGTTGTATTGTTTTAATTATGGATTTATTTTTGTAAGTATATAAAACGACATTTAAAAAGTAAGCTTGTCTGATATCCAAAAGTGATGTTTCTTTAAATAGGGAGTCCGATGGGTAGGTATTACTTTTATTATAAATTATTTTTAAGATTTTTTTTTGAATTACGTCCAGTTTTTTCAGGTGGATTTTTAATGCCGATCCCCAAGATAAAAGAGCGTAGTTGATTCTGGATTCAACAAGTGATTGATACATTATTTTGAGATGAGAAGGTTTTAGAATTGTTTTCAGGTATTTAATTTTATATAATAATGGTCTTAAATTATTTGTGACATTATTTATGTGTATATCCCATTTAAGGTGGGAGTCAATATTTACGCCTAAATATTTAATATTATTGTTCAGCTTATAATTATTTTGCTTTCAGTTTTATCTATCTGCAACTCGGTAAATAGGGGCAATGTATTTTTGTAGCTAGAAAAGGGAATAAAAAAGGTTTTTTCGTAGTTAATCGTTAGCAGTTTTGAGTCAAACCAATCCGAGATGTTTTTAAAATCTTCCTCTATTGTTTTTTTTAGTTGCCATGTGTCACCTTGGTAGAATATCGCCGTGTCATCGGCGAATCCAATAATATTTCCTTTTGTTTTTAAATGGAACAAGTTATTAATGTATAAGGAAAATAGGACAGGTCCTAGCACCGTACCTTGAGGTACTCCAAATTTGATTGTATTGTTTTGGCTAATATGATTTTCTATTCTAACTGCGTGTTCTCTGTCATTTAAATAGCTTTTAAAGAGGTTCAAAGGTACTCCGCGAATTCCTGCATCCTCCAAGGTCTCCAACAGCTGTATATGGGATACCGTGTCAAAGGCCTTGGCAAGATCCAAAAACACGCATATAGAAGGTTTTGCTGCATCTATTGAGTCGTAAATTTGATTTACCAAGGTAACTATAGCATCATTTGTTGAAAGTCCCTCTCGAAAGCCAAACTGTGCATTTGATAAAATCTTATGTTTATCTAGATAAGTTGTTAATCTAGTTTTTAGTGATCTCTCAAAAACTTTTGCTATGGTGGAAATCAGTGAGATTGGTCTGTAATTTGATAAACATTTTTAATCCCCCTTTTTATAAATCGAAGTAATAACTGCCTTTTTAAATTCAGCTGGGCACTGCCCTGTCTCATAGATGGAATTTATCAAATCTACCAAATACGGTGCAATTATTTCTGCCGTTTCTTTAATAACTTCAGATTTAATATTATCAATACCCAGTGCTTTTTTGTTTTTTAACGTTTTTATGATGTTAATTATTTCTGGTTCTGTTACAGGAACTAAGAAGAAGGATGTATTAATTTGGATTTTATCTTTTTTAAAGGAAGGGTTTTTTGGTTTTTTTATTTTTCCTGCTAATTTTTCTCCAACACCAGAAAAATAGTTATTAAATTCGTTTATCATCAGCAAATAAATAAAATCCATCTATTTTTAAATTAGTGATGTCATTAATAAAAAAAAAAAGAAAAAGTAGAGGACCCAGCTCTGAACCTTGCGGTACTCCACAAGCGATGCTTTTGTTATTAGAGTACCATTTGTCCTTACCAATTGTTTCCTTTTCCCCAAGAATGATTTGAACAAGTGTAAATAAATACCTCCGTAGATATTAAGTTTTTCCAACAAAATATCGTGATTGACACAATCGAAAGCGTTGGCATAGTCACAGAAAACCGTGGTGGTTTATAGATTATTGTTTAGTGTTCGCTTAACCTCATGTAGCACAGCAAATACATTGGTTACATCATTAGTACATTTATCTAAAAGGTTTAAGAAAATTTTTATGAATAGTCTATCGGTAAAAAATTAATATTTGTCTTAAATCAGTTTTTAACCTACACAAATTTAATAGATAGTACCTAAATCAATGTTTGGTTAATATTATTTCCTGCCGTGTTAGAATTCTGTTGTTTTTAAAGAATAAAAAAAAGTTTTTATAATTGTGTTATAAATTCAGCAGTTTTCATGCAAATCTTGTAGGTTCTGCTTTTATTATAGTGGATTTTCGATTAGTATATTTATTAATCGCAACGATCTTTATTCAAAACCAGCTAATAAGATAAAGCAATCCCTTAATGCAAATGCAGATTTTAAAAGTGATATCTTAAGAGAAGCAAAAGGAGAGATAAATTGTAAAATCCGAGAGAATATGATTAGAGATTATGGATATTTTAAATACTGACTGCTACCCCAAAATGACATTTAACTGATGAATATTCATGTACCGATGATGGCACGAAGGGCTCCAGACGTATCTTCGATGTCTCCTGTTCCCTTATTTTCTATACTTTGGACCCCCCGCGCACTTGTTCAACCATCGAACCCTTTCACGGCTTTTCATAAAACTTTCCTTCCGTATATAAAATCGATAGGCAACTCTAGATTGTTAAATACGTATTAATTCAAAGTTTATTCAAATATAAGAGAAAATCTTGAGTTACTAATACTATCACTTGGAGCCTATACCTTAAAATTAAAATTTAAAATTGTTAGGTGGTTACTCCACGTTGATATATTTTGTTTAGTTTCAGAAATATTTGGAAAATTAAAAAAAAAAAAAAATTTCGTCTTCGACTCGGGAAATTTTCAAAATATTCCTGAGCTCGAAAAAATTTCCGGAAATAATTTGACCTCTAGTGGTATTACTAGTGAAAATACTCCTAAACAGAAAGAGCAGAGCTGTATATTTCCATTTTTAAGTTAAAAAAAACTAGTAGCAAACGAATTATTACCTCACCCACTATGGTCTCATTTTAACATCACAATTTTTTAAAAAACAACGGTTAGATATGGAGAATTTCTAATTAAACGAACTGTCTAATGATACGCTGTGGCCGGGGCCACAATTTAAAAAGACCTAAGCACTTATCAGTAAGCGTTTTATTGAATTTGTAAAATTATCTTTTGTTTTCTTAGCCATTAATTTTTAGAACGGAAAGTTTTTAATTTTTAATCTAAAGCGCTTCAAGAAATTAATTTTTGATGTATTTTAATGGCCTCCTGATAATTTTAGACGGTTTTTGCGTGGTGAAAATATTTCAACACTTTTTAATTTATGATTTACCGTTGTAATGGTAATGTAGGGATGTACTAAGGGTTAAGAAAAGTCAAATTTATATTTTTTAGTTGTAAAATTATTAAAGCACCTTGTAAAAAATTATTTTTGAATGTTCTTAGTGGATTTGAGGACAGGCAAAGGAATAATGAAAGCTTTTACTAAATTGCCAACGTTTCGACTTTTATTTTTGTCTTTTTCAAGGCTAAAATATGGTACATAGATGCTTATATATCAATAATAATAATAAAAAAATTGTTTAAATAAATACATATCAAAAAAATTACATTATAAATTACATAATACCTTTTTAATTAGATATGCTTCTTGCCATTGATGTTAAAATATAAATATAAATAAATACGTGTATATAATAAATTATATAAAATGTCAAATATCAAAAATTTCAAATACCTAACATCATTCAATTTGAATACAATTAATTAAAAATTTATTATATACACGTATTTATTTATATTTATATTTTAACATCAATGGCAAGAAGCATATCTAATTAAAAAGGTATTATGTAATTTATAATGTAATTTTTTTGATATGTATTTATTTAAACAATTTTTTTATTATTATTATTGATATATAAGCATCTATGTACCATATTTTAGCCTTGAAAAAGACAAAAATAAAAGTCGAAACGTTGGCAATTTAGTAAAAGCTTTCATTATTCCTTTGCCTGTCCTCAAATCCACTAAGAACATTCAAAATTAATAAAATAAGGACACTAAACTTTTAACAATATGTAAAAAATTATACAAAATTATTTATTAAGTCACAAAGGTATGCTTTTAGAATGAGATTTATTTTTGATAAAGTTGTGTATAAACTTATAATTTATCATCTATTTGGACAAACTAGATATTAAGAACCACTAAGGTTATCTATAAGTCAATACCTTTCCGGTCGGTTTTATTTTTTAACGAAATCATTTAAGTATTACAAACCTGTCGTTTCAATTAACATATTGCCCATGCATACTACTTTTAATAAAAAAAAAATTGTAAATAGTCTGTTTAAGAAAACCTTTAGATCTTCTGAGATCTCCTTAAAACACCTTTAGACTATGTGGACAATTTTACTTCAATTAGGCAGATAAGTATACGCCCATTTGCCTTCTTTCGTGGATAAGGAAAGTATACGAGGAAATGTTACGAATGAGAATTATAAAAGTGACTGAGAGGTCTGGGGGACTTTCCCCCAGGCAGTATGGATTCAGGTAGGGAATGTCGACACTGGTCACGTATTTATAGTTGCTTCGACTGTCACGTGGTGGACAGCGAGACAAATGGTCTGCGTTGCTTTTCCTGGATGTCAAAAACATCTTCAACACGGTCCAGTGGGGAGTTGTGATGAGAGCTTTGGCAGGAAGAAATTGCCCAGACTATCTGAGGTACAGTGTAGCGGATTATATGTCAGAAAGAAGATCTTAGTAGTTAGTCCTACGCTATGGAACCTGGCTTATGACAGTGCCATACAGTTGGGGTGTGGAGAAGGGCTAACCCTGTTCTTCTTTGCCGATGAACTCGCGGTGCTAGTAGTAGCAAAGGACAGGTACAGGCTCATGTACCGGGTCTGTAACGGATGAGAAAAATGGTAATTTTTTATGGGAATGGCAGTGGAAGGGGACCTGGGCAGGGTAATCTCAAAGGCCTGCGAAAGGTCTAAGGCCCTCGGAGCCATTATAACAAGGATTGGCAGGCTAAAGCTCGAAAGGAGTAGAGCTTTCCACTTCTGTATGCAATCCATAATGTTGTATGCAGACCTCGTGTGGAACGAGACAGCGGGTATCATCTTTTAAAGGCGGCTCCTCAGCAGGGTCCATATAGCGAGTTTGCTGAGAGTGTCATGTGCGTACGGTACAGTGTTTGCAGCGATTATTTGGGTCGTGTTGGGTTGCTTCCGAAACTCATCTTGTTGGACGAACGTAGCGAGATGTGGCTCAGTGGACGAAGTTACTCATATCGGACATGGAACCTTTGTGAACGTCCGCTACGTGGTTAAACTTCAACGCTTGTACGACCATCTTTAAACTCTAAAATTCATCGATGCACAGTTTCTTTAGCAGTTTCACCATTTTTGCATAAATTTCTGTTGTCAATAAACCTTCCAAAACAAAGAATTTTATCATTGCAGGATATTTGGTTTTTTTCATTGTTATAACTGACACGTCAACTAAAGGCTTTTAATAACAGAATGAATTATCAAATAAAAATAGAATTTTTTGTGTATTCAGATTGATAAAATGTTAAAACAACGTATACGTTTTGATTCCTGCACTGATTAATAGGTGTCGCTTTCAAAACTTTTCAACCAACCATTATCTCAGATTGCATAGAAAGACACATGTCAAAAACTAATACAAGGTGCAATAATAGAAAGAACACTATCGACATGTCCACGAAGACTAGATACCAGGAGTTTAAACGTAATGTTAAAAAAATGGTCTCAATTTCGGGGACAGATCTATTGCCGGTAGAGGGCGCTCGTGTTCCTAAGATACTCGTTTAAATCCTTACGCGGGAAGTTTTGTTACTATTGATAGCTCTGGAAAAAATATTCTGAGAAACGTGGAATTAAATGAAAGTTTTAGGAAATTCTTAGAAACTTTTCAATGCAAAAATATAAAGTAAGTAACCACAAATTGCCTTAAAAAATTTACTAGTTAAAATTGCCAAGTGCCTATTAATTTCAGTATTATGATATTATTTATATTAGAGTGAATATTTTTTTTATTAATAGTAAGCGCAAGTTAAGGAGGTTTGACTGAATCTAATGTGAAAACTTTGAACTTTAAAATAAACTTTACGTATAAATAAATACGTCATTTCTGTAATCCTAAAATTTTCACCGTTTAGTTACTTATAGATATTAAATTTTAAAAATCATATAGGTATTTTATCTCCTTATACACTGGCTCTTTCGTCTAGGGATGACAAATTCTTGAAAAACATCAATATATCGAAAGCGATAGACATCGGTGGACATAATATCAATGCATCGAAAGAAAAACATCGATGTTTCAAACATCGGTATTAAACATATCACGTAACTTTTATATCATGTATAAATCTGGGTGATGCATTTATTTGTAATGTTCCACATACACATATTAAAAATAAAATACGACACATTATACATACATTTATTTAAACAACTATAAAATCATATCTGATAAAATAAATGTAAAAGATTACTAAGAAAATAAACTCAAAAAATTGTAATAAAATAAACTTAAAAACACATAAATAACACATAATAAAAAATCGTTGCAGAAGCATTTAAAAATAG
Organism: Altica lythri; assembly: GCA_964028335.1. Taxonomy (NCBI): domain Eukaryota; kingdom Metazoa; phylum Arthropoda; class Insecta; order Coleoptera; family Chrysomelidae; genus Altica; species Altica lythri. The sequence continues at coordinate 24,712,767 of OZ034809.1, read as the reverse complement.
TATTTCTGACAAAACAATAGAATAAAAGTTTGGAAATACATGTTTCTACTCCTCCTAAATTTGTAGAGTTTTTGCTTTTAAGTCTGCAATAGGATTTCCGACGTATAAAGAGATTTCTAAAAATTATTTCTTCATATCTCTTACATTAATATTTTGCTGTTTATTTTCCACCGGTTTCTTATGATAGTACCTTTTGTGTTCAATTACTGCTCTGGTTCCTCTCGAGAAGTTGAAGTACTTGTAGATATACTTGTATGAAGAATACTAACCTGACAGGCAACATAAAATATAAACAGTTTCTAAGAGCTTAGCTTTTTTCTTTCTTTTATCAACTTTTTATACGATATATAAAACATCAATTTTTAAGGTGCGATATATCGATGTTTGTTATATGGTTCTGCTACTTGGCAATCGCCAGATAAATTAATTGTTTATAACACAAATTTTTAACAGATATTATTTTGATGATGGTGCTTTGAATATACCCACTTTTTTTAAACTGTCATCTGCCTTTCGGCCACTAACACAACCATAAACAGCACAGGCGGCTCTATAGACGGTGGCCCATTAAGATATCAATTTGAGACATACCTCGTTTGAAAGCTTATGATGAGTGCTTTTCAACAAGGTATGTCACAACCATACCACGCATTATGCTTAAAACCCATATTAAAAAAAAAAAAAAAAAAAAAAAAAAAAAAAAAAACCCTCCACTCAGGTTAACCTAACCTAACCTAACCTAATCTAACCTAGGTTAGATTAGGTTGGATTTTGGATAGGTTATGTCAATGTACCCTACTTTAACATTGTAATTTCACGAAATTACTCTACAAAATTTCATCAATATCTGAGGATTAGAATGTGTGGTATGGTTGTGATATACCTTGTTGAAAAGCACTCATCATAAGCTTTCAAACGAGGTATGTCTCAACTTGATATCTAAATGGGCCACCGTCTATAGTTGTGCCACAGCACAATACTTTCCCATTTCTTTTTATTAATTTTATTACAAGTAATTTCGTGAAATTTAAATGTCATAAATGTCATAAACATCGGTTAGGGTTTAGGGTCTTAATGTTCCTCGCGCCGCCAGTGGCGAAAAATAGATCTATGATCTGGCCCGATTATTGAGACCAGAAATATTATAAAAAAGCCTATACCGTGTAGACTCCTGGTATCTAGTCTTCGTGGACATGTCGATAAAAATGTTATAAACATATGATTTGTTGTCTTTTATTTTATGATTATTGCTTGGGTTGCATTACTCTTATTGTTATGAAAAGTTTATTGTTTTTTTTTGCGATTATTATCTATGCTTTACTGGTTATTATTTGGTAAGCATCATTAATACTATCGTTATATGTCAACTTAAATGACTTCCTAAGTGTTACAAATATCCTTAGAATTGTGAACTGAGTCATTAAAAAATAAAAATAATTGGAACCATGAAAGATTTAAAAGAAATGCTGTATAAACTCTTATTACAGATCCTGATAACGTCAAAAAAGATTAAAATTTTCTTTAACATTTATTCAGAAAAAAGTGAATATTGATGTTTGTCATAAATATAAGTTCACAGCTATTCTCAGAAATCCATTCGTGTCGCCTCGCTCGGCGTATCACGACCATGAAAATTTGCTTCGAAAGCCCTTTTAAAAATTTTTGCAACACAAAGTAATACTAAATGGCTTGTAGCATTATTAAAATAGAATATAAATTACCTCTCATTTATAACAACCGAATAATAAGCTTTGGAGGGTAATAGATTAGCCATAGTTTCGGATTGTTCCGTAGTCGGATTCTTTTCTTACGCGAACGCACCCCCCAGAAACTTCCTTTTCTTATCTTTTTTTAATAGGGGAAAGCTGCGCACATAACTTTACAACTTTTTGTTCCTTTTCTTTATTATTTACTACTCACCGTAATATTATTCGCTTTTTTCGTAGTAGTCAAATTATTTAAACAATTATCCTTAAATAGTACTATCAATTAAAGCAAGGATCTTAATCCCGCACAGGTTAGATTAAGATAAAAATCTACCAGGTCCATCAAATGACAGACATTACAGAAAAAGCAGATAAAGCAAAGATAATATGCTTAACCATACCACAGATGTCCTTAAGTCTTCGACAAGGTGTGATGAGAGATTTAATATTTGCGATACAGCAAGTGTGGCATATGCTTTGACTAAGACACTTTGACTATACATTAAAAAGAATCTTCTTAAATCCGATAAAAAAAATTAAAAATAAAGATATTGGCTTCACCAGATGTTTCGATAAAGGCGACAAATATTTGATCAGACGAACAATCTACACCAAGAGCAACGCGTCTGTAACTTAAAAGCTTAGCAACAAAAACTCACAAATGATGCTGTAGTCTTCAGAGATGCATTTTTAAATACACTACCAAAGCAGTATGCTAAGTAATTAAAATTTTACATATTCCGGGTCAAGCTAGATGCTAAATATTTCAGTATGAGGAAGAAAAATTCTCCACCATTTGGGTGCCAGTGCTTTACCACCTGTACACGAATAATAACCTATAAACATAAAATGCAACAATACCTACTTTTGCTAACAATAGAACAATTGGTTACAACAATAAAAAGCCAATGGAAAAATCAAAATTTCGTGCAGTGATAAAATTCTTTGTTTTGAAAGGTTTATCAACAGAAATTCACACAAAAATAATGAAAGTGTAAGATAGTCTGCTCCTTTATTTCCAACTTTGCATCAAAAGGTTATAGAGTTTAAACGTGGTCGTGAACCACATAATGGATGTCCAAAAAGTGCAACAACACGAGCAATACCATAATATTGTGTCTAAAGATCCAAGTTTGATTAAACGTGAAATTGTTTGTACCATAGGCCTCTCAAATAAACAAGTACTTCATATTGTACACGAAGAAGTAGATATAATAAAGCTGTTCAGAAAATGAGTGCCGCATTCTTTAAGAATTCAACAAAAACTGAACCGAAACCAAATTTCTCACCGTAATTTGAAGCGTTTTGTTTGTCGGTTTTGGGATGCAAAATGGGTTTTGTTGATTAGTAATTTTAGGATACGTAAAACAATTAATTTTGAATATTATCTCAACCTTTTGGACAAATTTGAAAAAAAAAATTAGAGAATAAAGACAATCGAATCAATATTCATTTTCACAACAACAAAATAAAAACTTCACTCAATCTAGAAACCAATATCTAACGCCAGCACTACATTCCCACAATTATAGGTTTCCCCGAAGAAAACTCCATATCAATAATATATTCGCTTTATTACTAAACAATGTCAACACTTTTTCATCTCTTCTATGATAAATTGGAGTGAGTTTCTCAATCTCTTCTTAACAAGTGGTTAAAAAAGCTTTTTATTATGACAAAAAACAACACTTTTTTATCATTACAGTTGTTTTTATATAATTTTTAAATATATTGAAATTAGATATAGGACAGATTTAAGTACAAACTGAATTTAATTATTAGAAACTCTAATCTTTTTAAATTAGTATATGATACATAAATAATATACAAAAGATTATTTTTATTTTGTTATCGTCACTTTCCCCTAAATTTTGTCTCGTTTGCGTTGTTTAGAAGAGACCGAAATGTATCAGCTCGGTTTTATAATGATAGGTTATTTATTATTATTAAGATCTTTCAGATTTAATACAAAAATAAGACGGGGTGGTATTAATTTTGCATTCTGATGTTACGAAATTAGTCTGTGTCAAAGATAATAAAGGCATCAGCATTTGAGCTGTATATAAATATAAATGTCAGCATTAGCTTGGTTTGATATGGGGTGTAGGGTATATTGTAGGGGTGTAAATATTATAATAATATTTAAGGATTTTTTATTTATTAATTTATATTTTTGTATTAATCCACGATACATTTAAGTAACTAATTTTTTTGAATAAAAAACTACTTGAATTTCTTGTAGCAAAAATTTTACCATGTTTAATATTATACCGAAGAGGGGAAATAAAAATTAAAATTGTCCGTTTATTTTTCATTTTCCACTAGGGTTGCGAAACACCTATAAATAATTGATAACAAGTGATTAGATCGGAAGATGAGACATTTTTTAGGGTAAGGGAAAGCATAATTAAAAATTTTCTGCGTGTTTATCTTCTCCGCTGTGAGCTTTATAAAGTTTTCCAAGTAGATATTTAAAGAACATTTTTATGGTCTAGTTTTAAATTGATTAGCAAGGCTTCGTATATTTTTTATAGAACATTAATGAAACAATAGTCAGGTTTTTTATCTGGTATAATTATTATTTAATAAAATTTTAATTATTTTTTTTTTGAAACCACCGATTATATTGCAACCCAGTTAAGCAAATTGTACTTCTTTGATTAATTCTTGGTACCATTTCAGACAGCTAGAGCCGAAATTTCACCCTCATTGGTAATATGACAATTCTACTTTGCAACATGTTCATTTAAAACAGGTAATTAGTGGATATAGGGGTACTTTAAGGAGTGAAAGTTGCCAATTTTTAAGGCAAATTTTGGCCTTTTTTACGCTTATCCGCCACTTTTTTGTATCCATCAAGCTTTCTACCATTTTTAATGTAAGCTTTCCAAGAAACCAACATTACGTGGTAGAAATAGCGGGAATATTAGCGATGACGATTTTAAGTCTTGTTATCCACCTCTTTTGTATCTACTCAGCTGTCTGCGATTCTGGATTTATGCTTGTCAAGGGTCTAAGTACCTGATAAAGACAGCTTCCGAACATTCAATCCCGATCTCTACAATAAACTCCCTTTATATATCGTTTTAGTGATAAGACAAAAAAGACTTCTATACATACTCTTTGTCCAAACTCACAACCCCGCCATCAAAACTAAATAGAACCGTCTTAATGCTCGGAAGAGGATGTCAATCAACTCACACAAAGCTTCGCTTTGGAGATGGAGCCAAGTCTTGGAGCAAATTTAAACTCCTAATAGGTCAAAAATCCAAGACCCATTCTAATCTTCTGGTAAATGGTCAAATCATTAAAACTCCTGAAAATAAAGTCTTAATCTGCAAAATCTGTCTTTAAAAAGACTACGTCCCTCCCCAAAACCCAAATTTAGATTATAAGTTCTATCTTGAAACTGAACAGATCAATCAAACCCTTCCTGCCCCCAGAAAACATTCCATTTCTTATACCGTTTATCGATAAAGACATCCTCATAGCATGTAAAATTCAGCTTCTGGCCCCGACTCTATCTCCAAAAAAAAAAAACACTAAAACAACTCCTCTTTTTGATTGTCCCCTCTCTTACTACTCTCTTTATTTCTTGTCGTAGCAAAGCATACTTTCTCACTATCATGAAAACCTTAAACACTATCTTAATCCCCGAACCTATAAAAAAATCCTATACACACACAAAACTACAGACCGATCTTTCTCCTGAACGTCATTTGCAATTTTTTTTGAACTAATGCTCCTAGACAGAATTTGGTATTTTCAAGACACCAACTCTAAAATTGCCCCATTCCAACATGGATTTAGACCAAAGCACTCTATCCAAAACCCAAATCTAGAACTTTTAACTTTTACCGCTTTAGCCATAAATCAGAGCAAAGTCGTCTCTACCATATTAATAGATGTTTAAAAGACTTTAGACAAGGCTTTGTACGCTAGCCTTATCAGAAAGTTCAATGACATCCAATTACCCAGTCTAGCCACACAATTAATTGACTCCAACAAAAAAATCTGTATCAAAGTTTAAAATGCAATTTTAGAACCTTCACCTCCCTTTCTGGAGTTACACAAGGGTCTGCAAAATATCCAACTATACGCCGACAAGACGGTTCTATACATCTCTGCAACATCGACTTAAATTCATAACCGAAAAATAGGGTCCTTAAATCAAACACTCTTAACCCACCTTCTGTTATCCTGTTTTCTTCTTCTTCTTCTGCTTCTGTTTCTTCTTCTCAAATGTCCAACATTATGTAACATAAATCTAAAACATATTATCGATGACGATTTTTTTCCAAATTTTGGCTCTCTTTACCCTTGTCTGTCACCTCCTTTGTATCCACTCAGGTGTCCGCCCGTCGGGATTTCGAATTGTGGTATCAACACCTTTAAATGGACTAATTTTTATTCATATTATCGATGACTTTTACCGCTTTTAGCTATCTGCTGGATTCACAATAGTGTCCGCCTGAGCATGAACCTAAATACCTGTATGGAATGAACATGATGCAGCAGAGAAATTTTAGCACTTGGCTCTTAGAATGGTACTAATTTGTAAAGGTCTAAAAAATAAGTACCATATTCTTGCCAAATTACTCTTAAGGCAATAAAAATTTGTTTTCTGCGATTTAGTGCATAGGAATGGTTTAGTCTGTTCCAGGTTATCTGCCGCATAATCCAACAGCCTAATAAAATACTTAAATTTGCTCTCGCGTAATAAGACTACATTGCAATATGTTGGAACAGTATCTACTTTTTCAAACACCAATAAATCATCCAATCCAATATTCCATTATTTTTTATTTCATGTTAATATAACATTTCATTCTATTTATGAATAATTTATCTCATGAAAAGCGCATTAATGTTGGGGTAATTGATCGGCGATTGTGTTTTTTGTTTCGTTTTATATCAGATGACAATTGAATATTTTCCTTTTATGGTTTGGAATATTTCCTGTTATCTTCGTCCCTATCTGGAATTACATTATAGCCATATTGATATTAATGGCTTTTATTAGTTGGATATTGTGTTTCTTTTGGCATAAGAGCCTATTTCCAACACGAATAACGTCCGTAAATGTGACTGACATGCTGTAATAATAACAGAGGAAAATATTATTGAATTTGAACATATGTATAATCATAATTTTAATTACTTATATCCAATATAATTACATTTTCGACACATTAGTTTAGAATAAGTAAATTTGTTTTGAAAATTCGTTCAGACAAATTGTCCTAAGAAATTCATCTACTTGTCAAATAGCCATTGTCTGTTAATATCAGGGGGTAAGTCCATCATCATCCTTTAGTCCGAACAACAATTAGCATTCTCCATAACGAACTGTATTATTTTATTTAATCCCTTTCCTTTAATTAAGTGAGGGCAAAGCTTACTCGAATGAATTGACCACCGTACCACTGTCGCAGAATATAAGGGAGGACAACTCTTTGATCCAGTGGCGCAGAAACTACTATTTCTTGATAATTAAAAAAAACAGTCTGTAATGATAACTAATAGTTGTACAGATTTTTTGGTAACAACCATGTTAAAATGTTTCCCAAAATTAAATTTCATACGAGAAATAATCAGATTTTTATTCATAAAGAGGGGGTTTACCTTTTGGTCTTAATGTCAATTTAGCAAGCACAGCTTTTTACCCGACGTGTAGTAATCTTACTTTAATTTTATTAGTTATCCAGAGTAGCCGTTTTTTTTTTTAATATTTAGAAGAAGATAAATAACTCATTAAAATAGATAAAGCAATAAGTATAATAACTTACATTTTACAATGTTGCTGAAATATTTTGCTTTAACTTTATTGTTGTTTAAGCAGCGTCAAGATGTTAAATGGTTTAAAAGTTTGCCCAATCGGTAAAACGTTGCTTAATTTGTTTAAAGTAGTTTACACAACTCTTTAACGTTTTTAAGACAACTCTCTGTAGACAATGAATAAGGGTTGGTTAAAATGTTTTGAAAGCGACACATACTAACAAATAGAAAAATCAAAATTTTTACGCTATTTTTATATTTTATCTTCCATTGGAATACTCAAAAAATTATTTTTTGATTTGTCAATACATTTTGTGTTTACAAATGATTTGAAGTTGACGTATCAGTCGAAAGGTTTTTTAGCAACAGAAATTTATACAGAAATGGTAAAACTGTTCAAGAAATCTACTTCTTTATTTCCACCTTTGCATTAAATGGTTTTAGAATTTAAACGTAGTCGTACAAGCGTCAAAGATAAACCATGTAATGGACGTCCAAAAAGAGCAAAAACACCAGAAATCTTTTAGCAAATCTATGGTAATTTTTGGAAAAATTCAAGTTTGACTAAGAGTAAAATTGCGGATACCATAGACATTTCAGATAGACAGGTACTTCATATTTTACACGAAGAAATACATATAAAAAAGCAGTTTCGAAAGTTAGTGTCGCATTCCTTACAATTCAACAAAACGTGAATTGAAAACAAATTTCACAGCGTAATTTGGAGCGGAATAAAACTAATTTTTTACGTCGTTTTATAACTATGGATGAGACTTGGATCTACAATTTTAATCATAAACTGAAACAAGATTGTTTACATTGTACTAAAGCTGGCTATATTGAACTAATTATTTACCAGATTTGACTCCCTCCGACTTATCCCACATCAGGGACAATTTTTGAGTGGAAAGCATGCAGGAACAATATTTTGCAAAACTTCTGGAAAATCTTTACAGAGATAGTATAAAATTACTAGAAAATTATTAAAAAGAGTTTTTTCTTTTTGCTTTTAAAACTTTTTAACCGACAGGTAAGTACGTGCGAAAATTTATATAGTGATTATATCTACTTTTAGGATCTGTAATGCATTTTACGCGATTTTTAAATAAAGAGTCTGAAATAAAATAAAATTATCTTTAACTAAGACGATTTACTACTGTTTCTGTTTTTTACTTAATGCATTTTTTTAATAAGATATCATACATTGAAATGTTTTTGTTGCGCTACTGTATTGTTCATCCTTTGCAATGATAAAAGGATAATATGCAGGCTTCACGTGTTTTTACTTACGTCTTGAATTCCAACAAAATGTACTAGTATTCGGTTTTGTTAAAGGATTATTATTGTATTTGTTATAACTCATGTCATGGAGAGTTCATATAATCCTATTATTATTTCTGGAAATGTATCATTAAATATATGTTTTGTGACTGTCCGGGTATAGATATTTTGGTAGTAAAGCCTAACAGGACCTTATTAAACAAACAAAAAGTTTTTGTTTAAACCAGATTTTGGTATTAACATGGTATTAGCTTAAAATTTTTCCCGAAATGTTATAGTATTTTCCATAAAATAAAATTATTTTAGTGTATTTGCAAGTAGTATCTTTTACCTTTTCCTTTTTTTTTGTGACAATAATTTTTGTTTTTAAATCCTTCCAAGCATTTATCCTAAACAGTAAGGCGAAAGTCCAGGTCTCGTACCATTTTCTTGATAATCGACCAGGTGTTTTGTTTTTTTTAACTTCCGTTCTTTGTCATTTTGACTATGCTGTTTATTTAATATCATCGTCGTACCGTGACAAACCGTAACGTTCTGTTTATAGAGGTTATTCTCTAAATTTGCTTCTAATCTGTTTTTACGCCTTTATTCGCTCTTAGTACTTTTATCTCTATTACTCAAATTTTACCTTTTATTTTTAATGTTTTAATGTTTACCACACACGTTAGTATATGTATTACCTCCATCTTAAAAATGCGGACTTTGCTTCTAGTGGATAAATGTTTGTTTTTCCAAATTATTTCTCTTAAATATTGAGCTATTCTTAAGTGTTATTCAGCTTGTGCCCAAGTTTTTTTACTGCAGGTTTGCGTTTTCACAAGGTATTAAAAGTACTTAAATTAACTTACAATCACCTATGGAGTACCAAAATCAGAATGACCTAAACATGTACTTGAAGAAGTATTACATCGTTTTTTTTATATTTAAATACGTGCTACGTAATACCAAAAATGCGATAAATAGACTATAGTCCCACAGCACCAAAACCAATCCAAAAGCGAATTTGACGCTCGACAACACCTAAACCACATCCACTGCAGCATCCCTGATCTCTTTAAACCATGACACCAGAAGCCCTTTAGAACGACTAAACGAGGACTCAACAATACAAGAAGATGAGTAAAAGTTTTAGCCAGAAAAGGATCACCTCCACTTTTAGTAACCCACCGAAGGGCGGACGATGACACCAAAACTACACCAGGACCAACTCCAGAGTCATAACATCCCATCGGAACCACCAGTAAGAACCTAATAAAACAAAACATATGCCAGGCATGTTTTGCAAACTGTCCTAATTTTCGACCACCAATATTGCATCTGTTTCTGTTCCATACTTTATCTTCTTTTGAGTTCTTCACCAATTTATATAATGTTATTTATAATTATGTGTTAACTAGCGTATGGTTTTTCTGCTGTAAAATCTTTATTGTGTTTTATTTATTTTGTTTTGGTTTGTATAAGTTGCACTACTACCTGGATGGAATCCTCTGGTATGATATGTTTCGGTAGTAGTTCTATCATGTCCTAATAAAAGTTAGTCTTAAACAATCATAATTCTTTAATTTCTAGAAGTATTACTACTTTGGCTTGTTATCTTGTTATCTTTCTTAAAATTCTTGCATTTTGTTTAAATCTGAATAAAAAATTAGCTGCATTTTATAAATATTTTTTTTTTAATTTTTAATAACCCTATATAAAAGTGCTTATAATTGCACCTAAACTTTGAGGGGCTTTAGCAAATACCTACACCCTACACCATTACTGTATGTGTCTAAACTTTAAGGAATAGATAACATAAAGCTGGCCTGCAAGACCATTAGGGCTTACAACATGAACTATTTTTTTTTATTTACTTTGACTCTTTAAAAGTGATAATTTGAAGAGGACCCACTCGACAAGAAGGATTCAAACATGTACAGAGTGTTCATCTTTAAGTGACTTATAAGTTATGATGAAAGCTGGAATATTTTCTACTATCGAATTGTTCTCCTTTTTGTAAAAGTAATTTTGAATTAACTTGTATATACTAATCGTATCTAAGAACCTGTTTTTCCTTCATTTACCACTGCTGTAGGTCCTGATTTTCATTACATACAGAATAATGCAAAATTATACTACGTCAACAGTAAGAGATTGGTTGATAATAAGGATATTACCTTGTAACTTTGGCCATCACAATCACCAAATCTTAATCCTTTTGAGCATGTTTGGAATATCCTTTCATGACGGATTGCTTCTTATCTAAAACATGTTTATCCTTACCAAGGTCTTCAACATTTTTTTGTACAGAATTGGATCTTATTGCTTTGAATCGAAATTAATAATTTAATTTTAAATATGTTTAAACTTTGTCAGCTGTAAATAAGGCTGCTAAAGAAAATACAAATTATTAAACTCATTTTTTGTTATATTACACGTTTCATACGAACTTTTATTTTAAAAATTTTTAATAAATTGGTGCACTTTTTAATTAGTTATTAATTATTTTATCAAAGTGAAACCATATTACACTTAAATTAAGATAAATAAGCTACTTTTTATAAAGTTCAATTAAAATTTATGTCCATATGAGAAAAACAGTTTGTCTTACTTAAACATTTTTGATGTATGCAAATACTTTCCTTTGATTTTGTATACATCGAAAACATAATCCAAGTACCTACATTTAGGAATAATAAATAGAGCCGATAAGGTATTTTATTTGTTTAACGACTCTCTTGAGGATGCACCGACTGATATGCTGTCGTCCCGGCGAAAAGGACTCGCCAGAACTCCGCAAAGGACTCCAAGGACTACGACACATATCAGGGTAGCCATAGATGTGTAAAATAACCTGTTACGCACTGCCACGTTTCTTTTATGACGGTCGGTTGGAATGAGGGAACAGCGACGTTCATCTTCTTTTTTTTTCACTACTTTTTTATTTTTACTTGAAATTAGGTGCTATAAGTATAAATTTAATAATAAGTACTTAAGTCAAAAGCAGTTGTTTATAACATATGTGATAATTCTGATTAAAAAATAAGTATAAATGTAACTCCACAAAAAGTTTATATTTTTATTTAACGAATATTGTGTTGTACAATGCATAACACAATATATATTTAATTCCTTGTTAATAAAATAACAGCTAATTTAATTTAAAACCAAAACAGAATGTCATTTCATGAGTTATAATTAATAGCTAAACCGACGCATTCACCAATTCTTAAAATTTGTAGGTAAATAAATATATCCATGCATAAAATTAAAAGAAAAATTATGTATTCTTTAAATAGGTGTATTTTCTTTTTATAAATCAACGTTATTCGCGTGGTTGGTTTTGTGACTTTTTGCTCATCTTTTTTTTTAATCCTCTTCGTCTGGTCTGTAATACTACGCTAACCTATCTGACTTTTTGCTCATCTTTTTTTTTAATCCTCTTCGTCTGGTCTGTAATACTACGCTAACCTATCTCACTTCATCCTATATTTCTAGATTCTCTTTAATATCTTGGTTTCTTGATGGTTCTTAATAATTTTATTGATGTTGTTGGAACTAAGTTCCTTTCGGCAGGCTTGGAGGAGATAGGGATTTTGCTGCGTGACTGAACTGAAAAAAATGTAATAGTAAAACCGTAACGAAAAACCGTTAAATAAGACGTGTATTAAACGCATTCTGGAAGTTATTATACGTAGCATCGGTGGTTCAGCGGTAGAATGCTCGCCTGCCACGCGGTCGGCCCGGGTTCGATTCCCGGCTGATGCAATTTTTTTTTTGCATATATCTCTTAACTTTTACCTTTTTTTGTTAAACTGATATGAGATATAATTTTTAAAAATCTTGATAGTTGAAAGTAGTTAGGAAAGGTGAGCAAAAATAAATGTATACATTACTCTTTAAAGCTCACCTTGAATTTTAAAGAAGCTTCTTTCTTAACGCCAAGATTTTACTGATTTTGATATATTGACCGTTAAATGAGACGTGCGCAGGCGTTACAGTCGTATACACAAGCGAGTAGTTTTATGTATTCTACATTAGCCGAAGGAACTTCGTTCCTACCTGGTGTCCCACGACACCATTTTAACTTTTATTATTATTATTCTTATCGTTGTTGATTTTTAAGCTTTAGTTTTGGTCTCAAACGTTCTTATAAGTTTTAAACATGCTTCGTAAATCCATATTGTTTTTTGTGCTTATCAGTTTATTTTAAAGGTTTTGTGTTCGTATTTTTCCAAATAAATTTATTTAAGCTAACACACATTAGCTTACACACAGACGCTACTTTTTTCTGGAATCCCTTTTTCGTACATTTATTAGTTAAAAACTTAGGATTAATGTAAACGCTAACAATGTATCACTTACAATTAAAATTAAAATGACTGAGCGTATGCCTTTAATAAAGTGACTATTTTGAAGTTATACTTCTATTCATGTACTCGATTTGTGTGGTGTTGAAAGGGAAAAATCATTACATATATAATGGTGTGAGTAAGAGAGAGACCGAAACACATATAAGGTATATTGGTCAGTAAAAACAAAGATGAAATATTTACCACATGTTTAGTCATAACTATAACTATAAGTCCTTAAAATAGCGTTTAAACATTCAGTACATTGAAAAGAGATAGATATACAAAAAACAGTCTGAGCTAATATTTTGGAATATCATAGTGACGTATTACATTGTGTTTGACAGATTATTTTATAATTCTGTCACGTAAGTAAACATATAAAGTTTAGTATTTTATATTAATAATATTTAGTAATGAGTATTGTATTGTAGTCCATAGTACCGTCACATCGTTGCATTATATCCTGCACTATGCTTTTGAGGTTGTTGGCTACATAAACAGAGTTTTTAAGAATAGTCGAAAAGTGCATTCCGAACAGACAATAGATAGAAAAATAACAAGTCGGTAAGTATTACAAATGGGTTTAATTTATGTACTCGGGGTTTTTGGGGTCGCTCAACACGAATATCATGATGTTAAAAGTCTCCGCGGCACTTGGTGCCTAGAGTATTTACACCTCTTCTCCTGGTGTTTTATGTAAATTCTGTACAAAAGAACACTTGGAACTCGGCTGTTTTTTGTGTCACTGAATACGAATATGATAATGGCGATGATGTCCGAAACACCTGGTACTTAAGACGGACCTCGTCTCGAGGAAATGTTATGCAAATTTGATACAAAATGAGCATGTACTCGGTACTAGAAGGTTTTTAAGGTCGCTGAACACGAATACCATATAACGATTTTGCTAAATCATTCGCATAAAAATTTATGAATCCGGGAGCGTGCATAGAAGTATAACTTCTTCCGGCAGTCCCACTGACTGCCACACCCTTTTTTTAGTACGTTTGTTTGATTATTTCATTTTTTAATTATAATGAAAAAATTTTTTTACAGATTTAAGTTGCTTACCATTTTTTTACACTGAAAAATAATCGTGTATTTTTGGCAATATTAAGTTTTAAAAAAAAACAATTCAAGATATCACAACATTTATTGCTAATTTTGTATGACAGAAATATTTCTATACCCTTTTTTAAACACTCTTGTATTAGCTTTACTTGTAGGTTTTTTATGTGTGTTTGTGGGAATGTAATTTTTAGTTGGATTAAGCGCGGGGGGCACCGGTCGAGATTTCTAATCCCGTCCACGCCAGAAAAAAACTTTTTGGCAATTTTTTCATTTAATTATAAATTTAACAAAAAAGTAAAAAATATAGTTTAAATATAGTAAAAAAAAACAAAAAAACACAATTTTAAAACACATTAAACTAAAAAATTTTGGTTTTTAAAATATACACATTTAATTTTTCCTAAAAAAACAAGTTATTCATATCTGAATAGTGTCGTTAAAAATTAAATGATAAATTTAGGTTGTTTTGCATATTTTTTGGTATATTTAAGATATCTAGAAATCAAAAGTTTGGTTATGTACTTTTTTTATTAAGTTACCTTATACGTTTAGTGTATAGTACCATCTACAAGTTACGCCAATGCATGCTTGTATTCTTGTGTGACATTCAAGAATAACCTTCGCTGATATTTTATGCAGGAAAATATTTCGATTACTTTGTTAGGTCGGTCGGCGGTTCGGGAAAACGGGAAGTCCCTCGGGAAATAATAAGTTTGATCAAATACCGCAATCACTAGGCGAGTTTCGGTTGTGTTTCTAATTTTATGTCGTTACGCGCGTTCAAAAACATCCAAATGCACGAAATTTAATAGTTAAAAACTATTAATTTATTTTTTGTTTAGAGTCTGATGATTATTTAACGCTTTTAAGTAATATTATTTAAATACTTGCTTATAAGAATTTTTTATAAGCGGTAATACGGCATTCAATTTGTAGTGAATGAATTTATTTTAAAATCTTTTACAGTTATATAAAGTGTAACTTCTCCGTGAGGTGGCTCCGCCACGCGGTAAACGTATGAAATCTAAAATCCCATTCGAGGTCTCGATAGGCATCCAACAGCCAACTCGCCGTTTACGAGCTATCCTAGGTGGTTGTGGCTGTTACTTTCGCCTTCTCTGATAATGCTCATCCACGTTGCGATTTGTCGTCTGCCTTGCACATTTCGACTGTGACTATTACTTTTACTTTTAACCACAAACCAGCAGTTTCATGTTTCATAGATGAAGTGAAGAATAAAAATTTTTAAATTAAATAAAAATATCGAATATCCATATTCTTTACTGACACTGACATACATATATTTGTTTATGTAAAAAAGTGCCAGTAAAAAACAAAAAAAAAATAGAATTTAAATAAGTAGAATCAAAAATGTGTGGTGTTGATAAAGAATTGTATAATTTAATAGAATGTTTAGTAGACATGCAATTATGTTGATAATTAATTAAATGCGTTTCCTATTTTTGATTATTACTATTACTGCAACTTGTATGTTTTTTTTACTTCTTTAGAAATTAATATGAATAAGTCGGTGATCTAATTTTGTTCTATTAAGGTTATTTTTAGTATGGTTGTTAAAGTTGATTTTGCTCAAACGATTTACCTACTTAATAATAGTCAGAAACGTGTAAAAAGTCGTAAATATTAAAAACATTATTCTTAACTGACAACACGGCAGCAGTACCAGTCATTTCGAGTAAAACATTTTGGCGGACAGAGTGAACGTAGGGAGGGCGACAGAAAAAAAACGTTACTTGAAAATAGTTAATTCAATAAGTCGACAAAAACACGAGCGCATACTATAGTTTATCTTAAAGTCGTCTATGTATATGCACATATATGTACAGGTATTATACATTAAATATATATTAAGTAACTGGTACTTTTTATTATTATTTTAAAATGTATGCTTTTATGTTATATTCTGGCAATCGTGCTGAACGTTTATAAAAAGTATGCTTTTTAAGTGACGTTTTGTTAGGCAGACAAATGTAATAAGCACAATTTACAAAAAGAACTTTTTATAATAGAAAGTTTTTTACTGATTTATAGGTCATATTTTGTGTCATCTCAACAATGCACAGCATCCCTGATTTTGCAAAAATATTAAGTCATACAACGCTGTGATTGATCATAGAGAAGATTGTTTCCTTGTTAACAAAATCAAGGGTAGTTGTATCTAAAAACTTTCTAAAACAGTTTATTTTATTACTAGTTAAAATAATAATTACTGTTTTCACATGTAAGAACAAAAAAAAAGGAAAAAAAAACTTCTCTGTCGCGTAATCGATCCCATTATGATAACATAACAGAACTGTCACAAGTGGACTGATCCGCCGCCTAACCAACTACGCTACGAACGATTTATTTAATAACTTTCAAAATAATATTATCTATACACAACTTAGATCATGTTTAATATCAATTCGGTATAAATTTCGAAATCTATGTATATGCCTAAACACACTTGAAACATGCATTGTCATCCAGTTCATAGCTATCCTGAAAATTTCAGAGCTCTAGGTAGTCGGGAAATAGGTTTAAATTCGATTACAAATTCCACGGAATGACACAGAGACACAGAACACGGCGAAAATATAAAAAACTTCCTAAAAAGGGCAGCAGAAAACCGCGTTTGGTATATGGGACTTTCCGATGAGAAATAAATACACACGCATAAGACAATTCATTGAATGGCTTATTATTAGACTAGTTGAGCCATTTTTTTTAATGCTTTTTTGCCATTTTTATCATATTTTCTCGTTAGTTTCTAGATTTTTTATTACTTTTTTCTTGCATTTTGTTATTAACAGCACCGCCTTACGGTGGCGTTGTAGTACTTGATTACGTATGAATTGCTGGTGTAAATATATAAGATATAAACTGCGCCATCTTACGTTGGCACCATGATACTTAATTCAGTAAAAATGCTCGTTTAAATATATAAAATATTAACTGCGCCAGGTTACTGTCTCTTCATAGTATTTCATTTAGAAAGAATTGTATGTTTGAATATTTAAGAAATTAACTGCGCCACCTTACAGTTGAGGCATACAACTTAGTTTGGAAAGAATTACACGTTTATATATGAGATATTAACTGGCGTCGTGTTACTTAATTTAGTAAGTATTTTCTTAGTTTTTTTTTCCGAGTTTTCTTGTCTTTTCAACTATTATCGATTTAACTTTAGTTGCTCGAAAGTAAGTTTTGCTGATGTAAATATTTAAGATATCAACTTATGCGCCATCTTACGGTGCCGTAATGGTACTTAATATATAATGGTACTTACTACTTAAATATTAACTGCTCTACCTTACTGTGGCTTCATAGTATTTAATTTAGTAAGAATCGCTTGTTTGAACATTTGAGATATCAACTGCGCCACCTTACGGTGCCGACATTTTACTTAGGTTAGAATTGCTTTTTTTCTATGTATATATGAGATATTAACTGGGCCACCTTACGGTGGCGTTATCTTCTATACTTATAATAAATCTGTAGAGAGGTCAATTCTGTACATGAAATATATTTTCAAAATAACTATCAGAGGGTGATTGGGGATCAATACTGATTCCAAAAATGCAATCAGTAAAATTTTTGTCTGTCTGTCTGTCTGTCTGTCTGTATAACCGCTATAGAAACAAAAACTAATCGACGGATTTTAACGAAATTTGGTACAATTATTTTTCATACTCCTGTGCTGGTTATAGTATACTTTTGATCACGCTACAATCAATAGGAGCAGAGCAGTGGAGGGAAATGTTGGGAAAACGGGAGAAGTTACTCCATTTTTTAAGATTCCGTCGCGTGTGCAACCTTAATGGTTAAAGCTATACAGAAATCATCTTAGTTTTATAATTTGGAAGTCAACTAAGAACGGATTTTACACAATTTCACCCACAGGAGGAATTGCGGGGGCGTGATAAATAAAAAAAAATTAAAATTTAAATCTATAAGTCCTACAGGTTTGAAACTTTGCAAAATAGGTATTTTTTTAATTTTGAGGTCAATTGTAGATGGATTTTACGAAATTCCAAGCACAATGGAGGATGCGGGGGCGTGAAAAAAATAAAATAAAATTTAAAATCTATAAGTCCTACAGGTTTGACACTTTGCAAAATAGTAATTTCATAATTTTGAGGTCAATTGTGAACGGATTTTACGAAATTTCACGCACATGGGGGTTGCTGGGGCGTGAAAAAAAATTAAAATCTATAACTCCTACAGGTTTAAAATTTTGCAAAATATTTATTTTTATAAGTTTGAGGTCAATTGTGAACTGATTTTACGGAATTTCACCCACAGTGGTGTTGCAGGGGCGTGAAAAATAAAAATTTTAATTTAAAATCTATAAGTCCTACAGGTTTGAAACTTTGCACAAGAGTTATTTTTATAAATAATTGTAAATGAATTTTAGAAAATTCCACCCACAAGGGGCCATGCGAGGGCGTAAAAAATAATCTATACTTATAATAAATGAAATGAAAATTCTGTACATTAAAGATATTTAAAAAATAATTAGCGGCGGGTGTTACTACATCGATATAGAACCCAAAAATGTGGTTAGATTTTTTTGTCTGTCTTTTTGTATGTTTGTGCGCGCGTCACATTAAAACTACTGATCCGATTCGAATGCGGTTTTCACAGATGTATTTGTCTTCTTTCAACTTAACATGTGGTATATAAAAATTTCTCCCTCCCCCGCCCCTTTAACGAATTCGGGGGAGAAACTTTTATATAAAAATCAACACACCACGCGAACTACGTCGCGGGTACAGCTAGTAGTACTTAATTAAGTAAGTATTTTCTTAGTTTTTTTCTCTCCATTTTTTTTTTCATTTTACTTTAGTTGCTCTTTTGTCTATTTATTTAAAAATGGAAATACCTATCTACCGGGTATCTGTAATTCATTGCTTTTAATGGTCTTTTGGTTATTTTTAAAATATTTTCCCGTCAGTTTTTTTTCACTATTTTTTCGTTGCATTTTGGAATTGATCGATATTAGATATTAACTGCGCCACCTTACGTTGGCGTCATGGTCCTTAATTATGTATGAATTGCTGGTATAAATAAATAGGATATCAACTGCACTACCTTACGATGGCGTCATAGTGATTAATTAAGTAATAATTGCTCGTTTCAATATTTGATATATCAACTGCGCCACCTTACGGTGACGCTATACCACTTAATTAAGATAGCAGTGCTCGTTTGTATATGGTATAGTCAGATTACAGTGGCGCTAGTGTGCTTAATTTAGTAAATATTTTATTAGTTTTTTTTCTCAATTTTTCTTATTTTCTTTGACTATGTTCCATTTTCTTTTT
The DNA here is from genome assembly GCA_964028335.1 of Altica lythri. Classification (NCBI taxonomy): domain Eukaryota; kingdom Metazoa; phylum Arthropoda; class Insecta; order Coleoptera; family Chrysomelidae; genus Altica; species Altica lythri. The sequence continues at coordinate 24,693,270 of OZ034809.1, read as the reverse complement.
GTAGATACATTTATTCCTTTATTATAGAAATATATAATTATATAATCTATATATCGCACGTACTTATACGGATAGTTATATGAAATTGCATTTATTGCGGTTTAATATTTTTTTTGTGGCAAATTGTCATTTTAAGCTTATTGGAGATAATTAATTCGTTTAAAAAAGAACTTATAAGATAATTATCTGTAAGGTTTTCTGATTCAACCATTTTCAAGATAATCTGGTATATATTCGACCCACGCTTAGTAATAATTTAATCTAAGATAATAATTTTATACTGCTTTTACTCGTTTGGACAATCTCACATAAATATAATAAACGATATTTCAACCGAAAAAGAAGTAATAAAAAACGGAAAATCGTGATATGGCATATTACCGCGACCGTCTAAATCCAAAACCAGATCGCTTATCTCACTCGAGAACGAAAACAATAAAAAGTATTTTTTTAAAAAATGTGATAGTCAACTGTTACGTGAGTTGCAAGGTTATGTTTCAATTACGGCAGTCGAGGATATGTAATATTTTATTTTTATGCATTTTTTAGATATTACTTTTTACGAGAATAGAAGAATCTGAAATATCACCGATGCGGTCCATCTTTTTTAAACCTTATTTCACAGAATTCTCTTATTGTTTGAGATTTAAGATATTGATAGAGGTATCAAGTCTGCATCTGTGTCTTGGGTTACACAATAATAGCTATACCATCCATTAACACTTTTTAAATTGTTACCTCCAAAATTCACAAAAGGTTTTTCTGAATTAAGGATATTACCATATATTATGTGTGGCTACAAAGGTTTATTTTATTTCCATTGAAAGTTCCGCTGTCTTCACCGCTCTTCTCTCTGGTCCGCTATCCGACTTTGTGTGACCCCACACTTAGAAGCAGGCGCTGTCTTTAACCCATCTTCCCAATACAGAGGCAGGAAAATAGTATTTTAAGGCTACGGCCACACAATCGAAATTTTATGGTGCGTTTTCTTCACGCGGCGCTAATTCCCTTCATTTTTAGATCTTCGCGTGTGAAGAAGTTAAGCCTTTGCAATAATACACAAAAATATTGTAATTTAAAAATGCTTGATTTATATAGTACATCTGTAAAACATGTTATTTTAAGTACAACAGAATATTCATTCCTTATCCTTTTAAACTGCGTCTATCAAAAATAAAAGTGACATCCAAACAAAATACAACAATTAGGGATCGCATTTATAAGATTGAATTAACCATAATCACGTGAAGTGATACCCTCCTTTGTAGCAACCCAAGACAAAGTGAAAAGTAGCTCGAAAGTGGAACCAGTTATATTTGTGTAGCTTTAACCTAAAAACAGTTGTGTTAAAAGCAGTAAACTGTCTTATAGGACAATAAATAACTTTTTATTTTTATTAGGTCAATTATACATATCTGTGATTTAAAAATGACTTTTGTATCGATTCTTGAATAATTAAAAAATAATTCGTTTAGCATCAATTTAACTTTTATATGGATATTAAATATTGTGAATCTTTGCGTTAAATTTAAATAAAACCACAACAAACAGAAGAAATCTGATACACATATATTTGTGAGCAAACACAGCAATCAAACTTTTTCTATTAATCATTCAGTTCAACAGACGAACACTGTTAATTACTAAAAAAAACTTCCATCAATACTAATAATATCCCTTTCAAAAACTTCACGGCGTACCGCGTATCTCGTTGAAAAAACATCAAAAAAACAAACCAGACCGGAATCAAACACCTACCGCAACACAAATTGAAACCAATTAGCGAATTTCCAATTCAAACGGGCCCGAATATTGGCAAAATCAAAAGGGCTCAATAACAGATTGGAAGCGTAAGCCGAATCACAGTCGACCATATCGAATGGTGGAATATACTCGAGGAATTATCAGCAAAAAGCGAACGGTGCAAATGTTATTTCGCACATGTGTGCTTTTACCGCAAAACCAATGCTCGGTTAATATGTTTAACACCTAACGTGGTGGTTGTTTGCAAACGGATGGGATGCCGATGTGGAGGTACACGTACTAGGCATTGCAAATGAGAATTGGGCGGTCAGATGTTGGCAATACTGATAGATGTGTCTACATTGGTCATACCTGCAATTGATATTGTGGCGAAAGGGCCAGAGCGTCGACAGGCGAAAAGTGGAATGTTGTTGGAGTCTAGTAAACCCAATGTAATGCTTATCAATTCCGAAATTCTACAGAGTGAATCAGTTACTTGTATTTATAGATATACAATGCAACATAAACACAATCTTTGTTTATTTTGTTATACTTATTATTCGAGGAACCTTTTTCAAAAAAAAAAAAAATTATTTGGTTTAAAATGATCCTTGCTAATTTTATTAATCTTAATGTATAAACAAATCCAAAAACCTCTGTTGAAAGAAGAGTTATATTATTTGATAATTTTTGTCTACTTACTAATTTTGATCTGGTTATCGAAAGCTTTTTTATATTTGTTCAACTTTTCTTAGACATTTTTAGATTTTAAAGACATTACTTGTCAAATTTGACCTAGGCATCAAGTTTAATAAAATACGCAAGGGTCACTTTTAAATATATTGATCTATTTTTTTAAGTTCTCTGATAAAATAATTATACATTTGATACCACAAAGAACTTACGTATTTCAACCACAGATGTATAAATAAAGTATTTCTAAGGTCTTTAAGTAGATATATTTTAAATCATGTGTCGTTGCGGCAGTTTTTGGAACAAAGTTCCCTTTCGCGCGTTATGACTGAGACTAGCCGAAAAAAATTCAGACCAAAAAATGTCACGACACGACACAACAGGACCGACACGACACACGCATGTTTCTCTGTCTGTCTGTCTCTCTCTCTCTCTGATAGATAGATATATCTTTATTTAAATAGGAAACCCTAATTTACATAAATAATAATAAAAGTACAATTAAAAAGACACTTATTTAAATTAAAAGAAAATTTACATTAAAAAGAAAATACTGTAGAAAAAAAGGTACCTATAATAGTATTATATTTTATTTCATCCTGTTTTTATAAATTAATAAATTCATAAACATTTTAAAAATTACCTTAACTGTCAGTTACTGTCAAATATTTAAAAATTTTGTATTAAATTGTTAATTCCTGTTTTAAATTAAATTAAAATAAAAAGTAATTTTTGGTATATGTATGTCATCTAAACCTCTGGTATTGTATGAATGGACACTTTTGTTAAACGAAACGAACTGTTGAAAATATTTAGGTAATAATGGATTTACTATTTTCTATTTTGCTTTGAACAGTGTAGTGTCAAGACTTTGTTAAAACTTTATACAGGTTTTTTGTAGATAATAAATATTAAAATAATAACAATAATGTATCCTGACAGTGTTTCTTCACAAATTCCGGATATTGCTGATGGAGTTAGGTAAGTAGAGATTTTATTTGTTTACATTTTTTCCAATTTTGATTATTTTTATTTGCTAGTATTTTTGGTTTTATACGATTTGTTATAATTCTTGACGATTTTTTTTATTTTAAATAACATTTTAGATAGTTTATATAATTGTTTAAATTGTCTTTGTATTTTTTTATTTCTGACGATTTTTTTCAACTCTTTTTGTAACGATTTTTTATATTTTAAAGAACTATTAATTTTTTTTAACAAATTTTTAACGATGTTTAAATATTTAGTTACTATTTTATCCATTTTTTTTTTTTAATTTAAAATATTGTTAATTTTAACTAATATTTGATTTTTTTAGAATTTCTTATATTTTTTTACAATTTTTTTTCTTTTTTATTTCCTACAATCATGTATTCTTTTTTTGTTTTATCAATTTTTAATAATTTTTCAGTTTTTTACCATTTTTGTACGATTTTTTTTATTGTCACAATGTTTTATAACTTTGTGTCCTTTTTTTTTAATTTTAACCGTTTTATTCGTTTGTTTTTAGTTTTATCTATGTTTTGTTCATTTAAAAAAAAGAGTTTTGAAGGTTCTGCTTATTTTTTGCTTTTTCAACTTCTTTTTCCTTTTACTCTTCTTCTTCATCTACATTTTGTCCCAGTTGTGTTTAATCTGTTTTTGAAGCAATTCTTGTGTCACTGAGCTCTTCCTATGACTCTTAGCTCTTGCTATAACACTTCCCTTTTTTTATAACTCGAGTGTTTTTTAGTATTTCTCGTATGACTATGAGCTCTTTTCGTGACTGTAAGTAATTTATTTCACGCTCAACTTTTTTTTTCCCTGAGCAATTAACATGACTCTTACCTAAGTGTCACTCTAAGGTCCTGCTGCAACACTGAGCTGTTTCTGTGACACTGACTTCTTCCAGTGACGCTGAACCCTTTCAGTGACTCTTAACTCTTCATGTGACTCTTCATATGATTCTTTGCATTTCCTGTGGTTTTGAGCTCTTTATGGAATCTGAGCTTTTCCTGTTACACTGTGCTCTTTCTGTGACTCTGATCTCTTTCCGTCTCTCTTTAATTTTTTTTATTCTTAACTTTTTCTATAACTAGAAGTGTTTTAAGTAACACTAACGTTCATATGTCACACCATTTTCTGTGGGATGGATTACAATTCTTTCCACTTTGTCTCAATCTCTTTAACACTATTTCTTTGTTCTAATCTTATAATCTTGCCATCTTCTTATTTCTGGTTTCTCTCTGATATCCTGGTTTCTCTTTCTATCCTTTTAACAACCTTGATGGTTCTTAATATTTTCATTTTTATTGTTTTCTGCATTTTTTGATTTTGATATTTTAGCTCTAGTTTCTATGTGGTACGTTTTTATAGTCCTTGGACATCCTTTGTAAATCTTCATACTGCACTTTGTACTCATTAATACATTTTGTTATAAGCTTTCTTTCAATTATCCGCTTACTTATGCTGCTTTTATGACTTCGTATCTCTTTAATCAGATTTCCCTTGCTTCATACAAAGAAGGTTCATACAAAGAATTATCTTCTTGTTGTATTACATTTTATGGATTGTTTGAAGATGACCATTGACTGTATTATTTCTCTTTTTGTTTTAAACAAAATAAAATAAAACAATATAAATATTTTTATTTATCTTAAGGAATTAAGAAGGTGTACAAAATTTTTAATTTTAGAACTAGAACTAATATGATATTATTTATTACGAAAAACGATAAAATGCGCTAATATTCTCACCACACACTCGAAGAAGTATCCAATTCATCATTCTTACTATATTTTTCAATCGGTAAAATGTAATGTACCAAAGCATATCAGCATAAAGCACGAATCAGTGCGTAGAGATACGCATTAGAATTCTTTTCAAGACACCCATATAGATGATATATAGGCATGTTTGTGATTCGACAAGGTCTTAACTTAAGAACTTTCCAGCAATTGAGTTGTATATATATTTCGTTTTTCGAATACCAACGACAAGACAATAATTTATATCGAAATTTTAAACATATCTTCCTGCATTTTGGATACAATCTATTATTTGGTTTATATTCAAAAAAACAAAAAAATCGATTGTGTATACATATCGGCGTATCAGTGTCAGAAATTTCTCTTTGCACCAGCTTTGATTTTTAATTTTGTATTTTGATTTTGCTACCTTTATTTCATTAAGTAGGTATTATTTGACCAACTCATTTTAATTATTGTATTTGGTTTTATTATTTCATAAACTGTTTCTTTCTTATACTTGTCATAGTTTTAAAAACTTTTTTTTTGAGTTTGAGTTTCGAGTTACTAACATTTGAAATCTAGATTTATAAGCTAAAATTGAAAGGGAATATAATTTGCCATTGAAGCCGACTTCAAGGAAATCCAAACGAGATGCCTAGTTGGTTCCAATTTTTTTAAGAAATAAAGATTTTATTTCTTGCTTTTTAATGCATTTTTTTTTTGAAGACGGTTCAATTTTTTAAAAAAGTTTTTATTTTAGCATTTTGAGTTGATACTTAGCAACAGGTTGTAACCCCTAAATTACCCTAGGCTAGCTCCTGAGGGTCGTGGCTTTCTTCTGAGTTTTATTTAGTTCCCTCCAAACAGTAAGTAAAGGGCGCCAACTAGAGACACACAAAAAAAATTCGAAAAATCAGTTTTAAGTAGATTTATTACTTTAATTATTATTTAGTAAAAATTAATTAAATAATTAATTATTTTTTTTATCTTTGGGTTTTCGAAGACTTCTGACGGAGTTTCGATAGTTGTGGAACGGTACTACAATTGTATTGTATTCCTTACAAGGGACTTCCTGTCCAGAATGAAGGGCGAAGATATTAAGAAATAAATCTGAATTTAATCAGATTCGCAGATAAAATGGACGAATTTAAATCATAGAGTATCGAAGAGACATATTCTCTCCTACCAAACTGGCAATCCCCTGTCGTATCGGCGCGATAAAAATAGATAATATAAAAATATATAGTCCGGATGGTATGCTCGAAAACGAACTTTACAAACATAACAAGGTGCTGAGTTCAATCCAAAAAAATACACTTTTAAAACACATTGAACAAAAAAGTTAAAAATAAATTTAAAACAATATTGAACGAAAAATACTAATATTATTATAAAAAAGCGTTGGGTAATAAATTACGAAATAAATGGCATAAAGCGCCTACGCTTTTGTTTTACTATAATTCAAGTATTTGTCGTTCATTATTAGTTTAACTTTATTTTAAAAATCATATTTAACTTTTTAGTTCGATATGCTTTCAAAGCGTGTTTTTTAGTTTTTTTAAAATACTTATATTTATTTTTATTATTATATTCCATATTCTTTATTCTGTTTACCTATTAATGCTTGTTACTTTCAGGATTAATTTACTAAATATTTTTAGCTTGTGTATTTATATGTATTTAATAAAATTTATGGTATATTAAAAAGTTCAATTAAAATAATTTAAATATTCTTTTTGGACCAGATTTTATGAGTTTTACTGTCTGATTTCTCAATATTAAAGTAATAAAATCCTTACAAAAAATTAATACTCATAGGGTATCATTAAATTATATTATAGGACTAACCGGTAATCACCATAGTGTTTCATCGCTTTTATGAACTTTTCAATACGGCTACTTCACAGCGGGGATGCCTACTTAAGACGACTTAGTACGTTTTTATAGCAAGAATCGTAAAAGTGCCGAATTATGATTTAAATCATTATTTTATAGATGTCGTTTTGCTATAACTGGAGATGGAAGAGAAGCTAATTAAGATTTCAATAAGATTTTATGAAAACAGATGTTCCTTTTTATAAAAATCTAAACAAATAATCGTATTTTGTTTCTCATTTTTATGTAATAACTGACTTGGTAATTTAATACATCCATCTGATTTTAATCACTTAAACTTCAAAAAAAGTCATTTTTCATTGCCAATGGCCCGATTCAATGTGCAACGAATGTATCGAAGTTGACCCCTTCAAGTCTATTAATTGGGTCCCAAGTGATTTTGGCCACACACCAGTGCCCACCACCCTTTTAAGCCCCAAAGCTTTAGTTTCACTTTATTTATATATAAATCGTTTCGCTGTGTTAAGGGATAGATTGAGTTGTTTCCTTTTGTTTCAAAAACTACGGAAACCGTTTCTTTCACCCAACCTGATTGAACATCCGTACGGGTTGATAGAGATATCAACGAATAGAAAAGAGCGTGTTTGGAGTGTATTTTTCTAAGTGAAAATTCTAAGAGGTAGAAAAAATTTCGACATAAATTAACAGCTCTTACTAAGTGGTTAGTTGTTTATTTGCAATGAAGTATGTTGCTTAATCTTTTATTTTATTTTATTATTTAATAAAAGGAACTTTTTTAACAACACATATCTGCAGATAAAATAGATTTGTGATTGTTTTTGAAGAGCGGGGAGTTATTTTTAACCGACTTCAAAAAAGGAGAAGGTTATCAATTCGACCATATTTTTTTTTTATTTTTTTTTTTATGGATGTTACCGAATATCTCCGGTATTTATAACCCGATTTTAAAAAATCTTTTTGCATTCAAAAGGGTAGAGTGTCCCATTGGTCCCATAGAAATTTGGTTAAGGTCTGGTCATCAATGTGAAAGATATTCAAGGAAATAAGGAGCAGGGTCTCAGTTTGACCATATTTTTTTATATACGTTACTGAATATCTCCGGTACTTATAATCCGATTTGAAAAAATCTTTTTGCATTCAAAAATATGGAGTGTCCGTTTGGTCCCATAGAAATTTAATTAGGGTCCGGTTATCAATGTGGAAGATATTCCAAGAAATACCACAAAAATCAACATTTCAGCGAATATCTCCGGTATTATAATCCGATTTTAAAAAATTCTTTTTGCATTCAAAAGAGTAGAGTGTCCCATTGGTCCCATAGAAATTTGGTTAGGGTCTGGTCATCAATGTGAAAGATATTCCAGGAAATAAGGAGAAGAGTCTCAGTTTGACCATATTTTTTTTATATATGTTACCGAGTATCTCCGGTTTTTATAATCCGATTTGAAAAATTCTTTTTGCATTCAAAAGAGTAGAGTGTCCGTATGGTCTCATAGAATTTTGATTAGTGTCTGGTAACCAATGTAGAAGATATTTCAAGAAATACCACAAAAATTAGCAGTTCAGCGAATATCTCCGGTATTATAATCCGATTTAAAAATTCTTTTTGCATTCAAAAGAGTAGAGTGTCCCATTGGTCCCATAGAAATTTGGTTAAGGTCTGGTCATCAATGTGAAAGATATTCCAGGAAATAAGGAGAAGGGTCTCAGTTTGACCTTATTCTTTTTATATATATTACCGAATATCTCCGGTATTTATAATCCGATTTGAAAAAATCTTTTTGTATTCAAAACAGTAGAGTGTCCGTGTGGTTCCATAGAAATTTGATTAGGGTCTGGTCACCAATGTGGAAGATATTTCAAGAAATACCACAAAAATCAACAGAATAAGTTCTGCAGTTCAGTAAATTTGTTAATAATTATGTATAACATAAAAACATCATAATTAGCCCATTACACTCCCACTCTAAAGCCAAAGACCTCTTCTCACAAGGAAAAGGAATGAGCATTTAATCAATTCTCTTGCTTACTGCGAGTTGGTGATTTTAGACAATTTATTCCACGTTTCATCACGATGTTTTCCTTTAGGTGTTAGACAATTTACTTATGTCTCCAAAAACTCACATTGGTCCTACATATCGAGATTGTTGGGGATTAAACTCAGTACCTCTTGCACGGTTATTGAAAGTCTTTGAAAATAGTACATCATGAATCAAGTAGCAACTAAAAATGATATAAAATAAAAACTTTTTTAAAAAAATTAAACCGCCTTCAAAAAATTTACTCCAAAAAGCCAGAAATAAAATCTTTATTTCTTAATAAAATTTGAACCAACTAGGCAACTGATTTCGATTTCCTTGAAGTCGGCTCCAATGGCAAATTACCCTCTAATTTAATCTTAGCTATTAAATTTAGCTTTCAAATGTTAGTTACAAAGATATAAACCATTGGAGCCGACTTCAAGGAAATCAAAATCAGATGCCTAGTTGGTTCCAATTTTATTAAGAAATAAAGATTTTATTTCTGGCTTTTTGGAGTAAATTTTTTGAAGGCGGTTTAATTTTTTTAAAAAAGTTTTTATTTTTGTATTAAATCCAAATTCTGAGTTAAAACCGATTTATTAAAGTAAAATTTTGAGATATTTGAGATAATGTGTACACAAATGGACTGCTTTTAATATTGTTCAGGTATTTTTTAAATTTTACAAACCCTTGTTTAATACAGATCTTCTTTTGATATTGGTTGTAAAATCTCTTTTATAAGTAACTAGCAGCCCGCCCCGGCTTTGCACAGGGATTAAAGAAAAATAACAAAATCTATTAAATTTATTGGTTCAACGCTTCCCTGTAAACAATATTGTTTTATTTTCTGGCAGCAAAATAAATTGATTTTCAGGTGCTCCGACCGGCCTTAGGCGGTTGGCCATGAGGAAAACCGATCCCTACTATTTGGAAGGTTTGACCTTGAGACTTATTATTAGTAGAAGCGAAAGATGTTTTGATAGGAAATTGAAGCGGTTTAAATGGATTTGGTAGATCAGTTGGGATCATCGGTATCCTCAGTGTCTGAGCTAGTTGACCAGCTGGTGGTTCAGTTATATTGTTTATATTGGTTGCTACAACTTAATTGTCCTTTAATTCCTTTATAAGTAGCCTTGTACCATTGCACATGCTAAATTTGTGATATCTGTCGTGATTATGAAATAAGTTATTTTGATAAGGATTAATACCTAGATAAAAACTTTTAAAAAATTAAAAATTAGTTATTGTGACGTAACTATAACAGTTAGATATATGCTGTCGCGGCATTTTTTGTAGATATTTATATATTCTTCAAAATCGTAGTACATTATTTTATTCTATAATCAATAGTATTCTCAGCGCACGCGATGTAAGGATTTTAATTAAAGGTCATTTTGGGTTACATTAATGGCATTTTAGTAAGGATTCCTATTGTTTTTGTTTTGAAACATAGCCTATGTCACTCGGGAATAGTGTAGCTTGCCAACGGTAAAAGAATTTTTAAAATCGGTCCAGTAGTTTCGAAGCCTATTCATTTCAAAGAAACAAAAAATCAAACCTTTCCTCTTTATAATATTAGTATAGATGTATATTTTAAGATTACATGATTAGATGAAAACCATATGTTGCACTACAAAAAATTTTAATTCTCAAATGACCATAGAATCGTTTTTAATAAAAAGGTGAATATGCGCGGAAGTCATCATAGTTTTATGTTAGATCCATTAATTCTATTGCTCCTAGATGTGCTTGTGATTAAAGATTTAAGATCTGCACCAAGGTAGGTTAATTTAAAATTAATATTATTTAAATTACTGTCCCTTGGTTTTAGATACTTTGAACCTTCTCTTTTTAAATAAGTGAGGTAAAATCTACCTGTCATTGGTTTCATACTTTTTAATTAAGCCACCCCCAGGAGAAACGGTTTTGTACCGTATAAAGCTTTAATCTATTTAACCCAATGTTTAAAGGTTTCCAAGATAGTGATCTAAAATTGCAGAATAACTACATTCGTGTTTTAGAACATCAAAAAAGATCTAGGAGATCTAACAAAATCCAAGTGGCTTCCCAAACAGATTTGGAATTTTCTCTAAAAAAAAAAAAACGAAACCAATCTACAATTCTATTATTGTCAACTCTTGTATAGTTGTAAGACCAAACATTTAAGAGTAATTATTTTTTACAAAAAAACAGTGTTTAACACTTTTGTGAAATAAACAATAATCGCATTGAGATTTTAGTTTAAAATATTTATTTAAATCTTAGATTTTACCTTTTTATTAACTTTCTTTGACCTTACAGCCTACAAAATAATTATAATAGATTTTTTTAGCAGTTGTCAAAGCACTGCCAAAATGGGTAAAATAATGAAATCAGGCAAAGTCCTATTGGTCCTTGCTGGCAAATATAGAGGCCGAAAAGCTGGTGTCATTAAAACATGCAATGATGGTACTGCCAAAAAAAGACATGCTCTAGTAGCTGTTATTGATAGTTATACCAGAAAAATTCCTAAATGGATGGGTAGAGGGTACATGCACAAGTGGTATTGAATCACCTGATTCCCATAAATATTTAGTAAATTTGAAAGCAGATTTTAAAGTTTCTGCAAAGGATCTTAAAGATCCAATAAAGAGGAAAGAGATCAGATTTCAAACCAGAGTTAATATTAAGAAAAGGTATAAGTTTGGAAAGAACAAATAGTTCTTCTAGAAATTAAGATCTAGATCGCAGATTTAATTTTGTAACTAACACCAACAGAGACGCCTTTTATATCGGAAAGGAATTTTACAAGACGTTAATTATAAGAGGTGCTAAAAAGATTGTGTTAATACAATAAACCGATCAAAGAAAGTTACATAGAGATAAATAATAACTTTTAAATTTATATGTTTCATGCATTATGTAAAAGTATTCAGGATTTTTCACTAGAAGAGAGTCATAAAGTTGTAATGTTAAAAACCATGGAGTACCATGTAGAAAACCTGAGTACAAATCTCCGACAATGCTTTTTTGCAGAAAAAGGTATCAATTTGTCCAATTGGAATTGTATTTGCAATCCAATTTGACAGTAAACCTAATGGAATATTACTGGAAGAATAACAACTAAAAGACGTTTCATCCAGCACTTCAGTAAAATGGATATCTGTACCACATCTTTAAAAAAATTCTGGATCGAATTGTAAAATGAGTTCTCAGTAATAAAAGCCAAAGGGATACGGATTTTGTTAGTTTTCCTTACTTCCGATTTGTGTGAAACAGGATTTTCGGCTGTTGCTTTGTCAAAACCTAAAAATAAAAATAAGCTTTAACTAGAAAAAATCTCAGGAGCCATCATTTCTAATGTGGAACCCAACTTCAGAGATTATGTGCCACAAAACAAGCGCAAAACAAACTTGTTAAAATTTTTTTAAATCGGTTTTAATAATTTTGTATTTTAATTTACGCCCCTCTTACCACCTTAACACGAACACCCAAGGAGGTGCGCCCCACAGTTTGAGAACCGCTGTTATATGTTAACATTTTCTTCGGAAATAACTTTTCGCTTACCCCTCTCAAAACGTTGCAGATCTGTAAAATGAGTGTAATATGCCTATGAGATATAAAAAATAATTAACCACACAAAATCCTTATACAGAATAACTTGTGTGTTTTCTAAATAAAAGAAGGTATCAAGGAAATATCATTAAACCGATACAAATATAACTAAACAATCAATTGTTTAAGGAAGTGGTATGTTAATTAAAACTATCTTATTACCAAGTAAGTCAATACATGCGAAACCCATACTTTGTACTGCTCCGATAGATTGATTTTAAACAAAATAAAGGATATATTTTATAAGAAATTACAAAGGGATATTAAATTACTAAGTTACAGATTTCTTCTATGCTTGGTTGGAATTTAAACGACTTAACTTACAACCGATAATTATTACCACTTTAGTTTATAATAAAACTATGATTTAATGCAAGAATATTATTTTCATACCCAGTTAATTCAAATTATCTTTGAAATGAGTATACTAATTAATGAAATATTTTGTAGTAGTAAAAATTTACTGTGATGATAGCATTAAAAATAAAATAAGAATTTCGTACAGTATTTCACTAATTAAATTATCTGAAAATACAAGATCAACCCGATTAGACATTTTATCTGAAACTGAAAGGAAGGGAATGACTTCTTGATCTATAGAGATGTTTCATAGCTACTCAATTAAAAGGAAAGATTTGGTGCTTTGAAGTCATTAGCTACGTTTACACTTTTTTCGTTTATTAAAAATTTATATAATATCTAATTATTATTATGAGTTAATAGTAAAGAAAATAAGCTAAAAATATCAATCTTAATGATATCACAATAACCTACTATTACCAATACTTGTCAGTGGATCGAAATTGTTTTCTGTTATAGGGTTGGTTGAAAAGCTTTGATAGCGACACCAGTAGAGGAATCAAAACTAATACAATATATTAAATTTCATCTTCCATTTGAATACTCAAAAAATTTTACTTTGATTTGTCAATTCATTCTTTGTTTACAAGCCATTTAACGTGTCAGTGTATTTTGTGATGGAAACGACCCAAATATCGTGCAGTGATAAAATTTCTCGTTTTGGAAGGTTTATTAGCAACAGAAATTCATACGGAAATAGTGAAATTGTTAAAGGAATTTGTTTTTTCATTTCTAACTCTTTTTCGATGTGTTTTAGATGAACGAGTACTTCATATTTTACACGAAGAATTACATATAAAAAAGCTGTTTGAAATGTTAGTGCTGCATTTATTAACAATTCAACAAAAAATGAATTGATAACAAATTTCTTAGCTTAATTTGGAGCGGTGTAAGCAGAATAAAAACGATGTTGTTTGTCATTTTATAAATATTGTTGAGGCTAGATCTACCATTGTGATCCTACACTGAAACAAGAAGGTTTACAGTAAACTGAAGCTATTTCTTTAGCTCCAAAACAGGTAGAGTCGACAAAAAAGGTTATGGCATAAGTTTTTTGGGATGCAAAACGAATTTTCTTGAAAAAGGTAACACAATTAACTCTGAATATAATTATAACCTTTTGGACCAGTTGGATAAAAAAAATTCGTGAAAACCTGCATCAGGACAATGCAAGTGCTAACAATGCTTAAAAAACAATCAAGTTTTTAAAGCTTCAAAACATCGAATTTTTAGACCATCCACGTCATGTTCCCAAAAAATAAAAATTTTATGCGTGGCAGCGATTCCAGTTGCCAGAAAAAGCCATCAATGCCTTTAAAACAGCAATTTTGCAAGTGCCAACTGAAGACTGGAATAACTGTTTTACCTATTCGTTTGAACGTTTAAAAAGGGGATCGATCTTAGTACGAGGCTTACCCTAAAAGTTTTCGGAATCGACCACTAGGGGGCATTTGCTAGCGGCGTCATTATTTTTTTTGTAAAATTTGACATCTTTTAATGTAAACACAATTGACAGATCAGAAATTATTCAAGTTTTTCGTATTTACAGCATTTTAAAAAAATCTATTTTGATTAAAAATGGAAATTTCTCGTGAAAACTTTCGTGCGATGATTTTTGACGATTTTAAATGTGGCCTTACTCAAAAGCAGTGCATCGATCGGCTTTATTCTGCTTTTGATGATGAAGCACGATCCAAAACCACCGTATACGATTGATTTTCAGAATTCAAGCGTGGACGTGTTAGCCTCAGTGATGAATTTCGTGAAGGTCGTCCATCAACTGCTGTTGTTCCAGCAAACATCGATGCTGTGAGAGAAATGATTGAGTCAGATCGGCATGTGACATACCGTGAGATTGAGGCAACAATGCGCATTGGCAAAAGTCAAATACAAACGATCTTACATGAACATTTAGGCGTGAAGAAGATTTGCAGTCGTTGGATCCCACATAATTTGACCGAGGCTCAAAAAGAGGCTCGTGTGAAATGGTGCAAAGAAATGCTCAACAAATTCAATCCCGGTGCTTCTCCGAACGTATATAGTATTGTAACAGGTGACGAAACTTGGATATATGCGTACGAGCCCGAAACAAAGCAACAATCAACTGTATGGGGCGAGCCGAATCCAACAAAAGTTGTTCGTTCACGAAGCACTTCAAAGAAAATGATTGCTTTTTTCTTCCGTAAAAATGGGCCTGCTGCCACCGTTGCTCTTGAGGATCGAAGAACAGTCAATGCCGAATGGTATACAGCAATTTGTTTGCCCGAAGTCATCGATAAAATTAGAAAAAAACAACCGTATACGACACATCATTCTTCATCATGACAACGCAAGCTCTCACACAGCAACTCGAACAAACGATTTTTTAAAGGAGAAAAAGATCGAATTGATGACTCATTGCCCGTATTCACCTGATTTATCGCCTAATGACTTCTTCCTGTTCCCATTCGTCAAAAATAAAATGCGTGGTCAGCGATTTACGACACCCGAAGAGGCTGTTAAGGCATTCAAAATCCATGTTTCTGACATACCGACTTCGGATTGGAATAAATGTTTTGATGACTGGTTTATTCGCATGCAAAAGTGTATTGATTTTCAAGGCGAATATTTTGAAAAACAATAAAGTATTTTTTTCGATTAAATTTGTGTTTTTTCTATTATTTTCCGGAAACTTTTAGGGTAACCCTCCTATGACATATTTTGAAAAGTAATAAAGTAGTTTTTATTTATATATCTTTTGTCTTTATGTCTATCTGCAAAACTAAAAAGACAACCTTCGTACCTTTTTTTTATATTCCGTTTAAAAGTGTAAGATCCGAAAAATTAATGCCGTTGTTTGGCATTTACTTCTAATATGTTATCGATGAAACAAAATAACTTCGTGTATACAGTAAAAAGTTCTAAAACTGGTGAGTGAACTAAATGAGTTTTAAACTCTTTTACCTGTAAAGTTGCTTTTGAAAAACTTATTGACGATGTTATATACTTACTCGACTAATGGTGGTGGAAAAAGAACTAAGAAAAGATCCAAGAAAGATTTGAGACATAGATATAGCAGAGTAACTGGTCAAACTAGTATCTACATTAGTTTGATTGTAAGGACATCCAAAAAGGAAAATGTAATTTTAAGACGATTTTTGTGTGTGAAGTTATGTTGAAAAAAAGATGGTTTAGTATTGAAAGCTACAGATTTTTAAAATAACTAAATATGTTATGAACATGAGGTCCAATAAATACGCCAAACTATTTATTGTGTTAATTACACGGCCTTAATAAAAAATTGTCGATAAGTCAATTTTTGTCAAGTTACAGTTGGTTAGAAATTGTGTCTAAATACATTATTTAATGTGAACATCATCTATTATTTTTCTTGTTTGAGTAAACAGAGACTTCCATCTTTGACATAGTTTGATGGTTCTGATTAACCTGTGTAAACATAGCATATGCGGTTGGTTTTGTTTTCTCTACTCGAATGTGTCTTCTAAAATCTTGTAGGAAATAATTTGAATGGCAATAAGGGATTAGCATCGCGGATCGTCGTGAGATTTTCCCGATATGAATATAACCGTTTTCTGTGTTCAACTGAATGCGGGCGTGTTTTTGAAGACTGAAATCAACTCTTATTCTGTCATCTTTGAATCAATGATTTTGTGTTTGATAATCATGGCTAATTAGAGGATTTAATTACTAAAATTCGCTTTAGTTCTTTTTGTACCAATACCTTATGAAATTATAATCGACTATTTTAACTCGAAACTTACTTAAAAGATGTTAATCTGGAATTAGTTTAAATGAAACTGGAAACTAAATGATAATATTAAGTAACTTATATGTTGAAAACAGTATTATCGGTATAATATTCCAACACATAAACTCGCAAAAGCCTTGGCACTCTAATTTATGAAAAAAATGTTAATGTAGATTATTATCAAATTATAGGAAAACTGAATAGATTTTATGTTTATAGTATATTACTTTACGAGTGAAGTAAATTGCATACTACAGCGAGTGTGTTTGGCCCATGAGCGAGCTTGCGATCCTTACCTATGAAATTTAAACAAGACGGATTTTAATGATTCTTTTGGCATTCGAACCGTGAGAGTGTCAGGCAACTTTGTAATCCTATGCGATCATGTTATATTGTTGTTTATTGGTGGAAATGAGTTCAATTTTGTTACTATGGGATATTTGGGATCGCTGTAATCAAATTGACTTTACAATTGATCTCCTAAGTAACTGGTGCCCAGAACTACCTACTGTTTACGTCGTCTCCTGGAGTTTTTGGTAATATCGTTATACAATTACTAAAAATTTATTACTCGGGAGGTTTTTGGGTTCGCTGAAAACGAACAATAGTAATCTCCAAAGTACTTGGTGCCCAAGATACTTACTGTTTACATTATTCATTCATTCATTCATTTAAATAAAAAAACAAGAGTTTTGTTTTAAAGATAATAAATAAAACTTTAGAAAAAGACGCTGGTCTAGGCACTATATTCACCGTAGATGGCTTTCTATAGTATATATGTTCTTAGCGAGCCCAAAAGCCCCCAAATAGTGAGTTTTGACTAATTGTTTAACGATATTATCGAAAACTCCAGAAGACGAGGTAAACAGTACCTGGAGACCAAGTACACCAGAGATCACTTCCAATGTCATATTTGTTTTAGAGAGCCAAAAATAATCGACTTTTCAAATTTGACTAATTTTATAATGATATTACCAAAAATTTAAGAAGGCGATGTGAACAGTAAGTACTCCGGAGATCGCTTTCAATGCCGTTTTTAGCGACTCGAGAAACTCTTCAGTAACAAAATTTAACTCATTTCCATCAATAAATAACGAGTTCTGTTTGAGATGCACTTTAAGAATGCATTTTTTTTTGTTTGCACAAATGCAGTTTTCCAATATAACATAATCTCATAAGGTCACAAAGTTTCCTGATGCTCTCACTAATTAAATGCAATAAAATTAAAATCCGTCTTGCCGTTTAAATTTCGGGCCGCTACTAAACTGTCTCATACAAGTTTAACTACAAGCCTGCAGCCGGTTACTATGAAGCAAATAATATACTTATTTCGTATAAATTATCGTATTAATAAACATTTGCATAGTTTTATAGTACTATTATATGTAAAAAAGTATCTGTTGACTAGATTTCTATATTCAACTGTATTATGTAATAATGTTTTCATATAAAATTATTAAAATAAAGGTGATTTAGAATGTCTTAATAGTTTCAAAAAAACTAAGGAATTTAGATGAAAACAAATTAAAAATAGAAACTTGGAACAGAACGTTATGCTTTAAACAGTAGAAAGTAATTGAGGATAATATTTTAATCGTTAGTTTCTTTTGTTGTGGTTAAAAACGTTATTTGATGGACCAAATAATAATAATTTTGGTTAAGTTAAATTCGGATGAAAATTTTTTTTGTCTACGATTAATACGAGGGTTATTTTTTCGCTAATGTACTGTTCTCAATAAACATTTCAAAAGGTTGGTCTGGCTATTTCAATAGTGGCCCGGAGAAATTAGGAAAGAGCCATCAAAGTTCCGGGAGCCATGAAAACGAATAGCACCGATGAGGCGATGCGTTAACGTTTAAGGTTTCGGTGGCTATTAAACAGAGCAATTGAAGGCCCATCGTCGTTTGGCCGGCATTCGATCGACAAACTCGTCGGTCAGCCAAAAGCTTGCCGCTATACCGGTAGTATGTCGGTCTCTTCATTATCAGTTGTTCTGCAATGAAACAGGATTGGCAATTGCTGTTTTGTTTCGTAGGAGCTATGCCCGGTTTGACCTGCAAAATTGACAGACACCAGTGGTGGAGAACTATCACTATATATCTTACCAGATATCATTAAGTATTTTTTTCTTTACCATATGGACTCCTACTACTGTTTTACCGTGCTTATCTTGAAATTAAACAATTTTCTTTTTCTTGCCCAATTTTTTGATAGTGTTATAATTAATTTTTCTTATGTTATTTTATTTATAAAAGAATGGGATCAATAGATTAGGTATACTTAAAGACAAAATTTGTATTAAGGATCATTTATTATTTTGCAGAAATCATTTTTACTGGTTCACTATTTTCTATCCATCGTTTATTCTTTACTATTGTTACTCAGTTAATTTGTGCTTGCCAATCTATTTGTGGTACCGTTAGACGCTTGTTTATAAAAGAAAATAACACAAAACACAATGGGAACGGCACTCCGTTAGTTGGTAGAGAAAATCACTCAGTGGGTTGCTGATAGGGATATCGGTGAAAGAGTAAGAAATAAGAAAAAGGCCACATCTATTGAAATGTGGCAAGCAGGCGGACGATGTGGCTCAGTGAACGAAGTCACTCATTCCGGATATAGGGACCTGGTTCTACGGACTATGCCCTGACGCAGATACTGACTGGACCCGGCTGTTTTCCATCGTACCTACACAGGTTCAGAAGGGCAGCAACATCCGAGTGTCCGGCTGTGGGGCTTTCGACAGTTTCGATTCGACACTTTGGGGCATATAACGTTGGAGTGTAAAAAATAGGCACGCGAAAGGAAAGTCTTGGGTTAGATTAACTGGAAGTGTGTGCATAAGTATGTTCTTGTGGTAGTAAGAATGAAAGAGGAGGATGAAGGGATATAAAGGTGAGTATCCACCCAGAAGTCTGGGAAGGTATGGGAGCGTGTGAATGGCCAGGTGGAGGTTGGTGGACAGACTCGTTGGATCAAATGAGCTTGCTATTTGATAAGTAAAAAACACAAAAATGGTTTTACTGGGCGCCACTTTCTAATAATTCAGTTAAACACCTTTTTCAAGAAAAAATAAATAAATCAGTAAAGAAAATTAAATTAACTAAAATTACAAAACACTTTAAAAGAAATGTTTAAATTTATTTTCCTAATTAACTATTTTCACGTTAATTTTTGTTACAACATTAGAAAGCTGAAAAAATTGCAAATCAATTTGATCTAAGGATAATTAATATAACGAAGTTAATAAGAGTGAAGAAAGTTATTAAATGCGTTATCCTTTAAATCGTTATAACTACTAAACCACTAATCCGATTTAAGAGAACGAAAGTAGGAATTTGAAGACGTCATTTATAACTTAAAATTTTTAATTTATCAAGAGTGCGCAATTCGTCATAATAACAGTTTTTTTTTATTTTACACCAAAGTACTACAAACAAAGCGGTTGTATAAAATAACAAAATTAAACCTTCTTTAGTTTAACTATTTTGTTTCTTTTTTAATGTTACGCCACTCTTAATCAAATTGTTCAAATTTTCTGACTGAATCCGGAAAATTCGATTCGAAGAGCAGCTGATTATTCCGTCGCGTTTAATAGTTGTCCCCGTCCGTTCTGTATATACAACACACTCTTGTCGTTTATGTCCATCCCTTTTCCCTAAATAAATTAGCCTTGTTTGCGGTCGAAGGACCCTATCGAGGAATCGAATGTCGTTAGAACTAAAGGAAACAGGCCATAACCTATGGAGTGTAAAATTTATGTTTAGAAGTGGACTGTTTGGAACTTTTGGGGATATTTGCTAGTCGAAATAATGGCTAAATTTTGTTAGTGTTTTGTAGAATTTAATAGGTAGCTTTTATTTTGTTGCTTCAAGTCTCAACCAATATTTGCTAATGTTTCGTATAAAATTTAATCTGTGTAGTTAATAATACAAAGGAACAACAAAGTCATATCATATTCTGCAAACATAATAGTCTAGAATCACCGATCATTCTGAATGACATATGCACAGGAATCTGCATATGCGGACTATGTTAATTACCGAACTAATTGTAGACAGTAGCAGGAGTATTTGGTAATAGCAAGTCACGTGGTCGTATCGCCTGTCGGGCCATCTATTGACATGTATATTAGTGGTTTGATAGAGATGTACGTTGGTATACAAACGTCAGTCGCCAAGTCACACCGTGTGCTCGCATCCTGCACAAATCATCCTATAAAGGGAATCATCTCCAGCATTTGTACTCAATCCGAATTAGAATTAATTTGCCGATGAGGACTTGAATCTTGACTGGAGGAAACGTAGCTACATTGAATTTGAATTAAATGGATACATGAACATTTAAAAACCATTAATTTTGTTTAGCACAAAAAAAGAAACGGTAGTATACTATTACGCCTGTGGACTTAATTTTCCTATACGTAAAGAACTTGACTTAAACGCATGCAACATATATCTAAACTTAAAATCAATTATTTAGGCATGCTAATATATTTTACAGTTTACATTTTACATTTTTTGTAATCTAAAATAAAACAACTGTGTCTAAAACAAGAATTGGTCTATTTTAAATCAGTTAGATCTGTTTATAAATCTGTTAAAAGAAGTTCTAAGAGTTTTCGAAGATTTACACTCTTCCTCTTACAGTTTAAAATCAGTAAAGTGGATTTTTTCTTCAAACAGAAATAAGTCTGTTTTAAAGAGTCAAAAGCTTTTTTCAATTTTAGGTTACTTTGCTTATATCTCAACTAGCATTTTTTAATTCAGAATTAAATTTAATAGTCCAAGATCCCGGAGCCGCCAGACCTTCCTTATTTTCTAACTCTCAAAATTATAAGAAATGTGTGGGGTAATGTATGCTTAAGCACCTATGCATACCCGCTAACTTGATAACCGGGCCCTTTTGCAGGTAACAGGTAAGAAAGGTACATAAAAATAAAGCTTACTTTCCTTAAATTCTAACAGCTGGTTTTTGGATATGTTTTACTAAATATTGTACGAAATCATAATCCAATATTGCCAGACCCCTCATGTGGGCGGTTACTCCCGCCAGACGCTTTAAAGTTGCATAAAAAATTATTGCATTTTTCTTATTTTCTAACTCCTAATTTTTATATATGATGTTCATGGGAGTATTTTAATACCTTTTGTATGCAGCCAGACCAACCCCATGGGCCAATCACCTGCCCAGACGCGTTAAAGTTATCCTGTAAGTGTAAGTGCGACAGCATTATCTATGCGCTTGAGTGCGAGTGAGATGTACTCTGTAGATTGATTTCTCACTTTCAAACTCATGGACTATTTTGTTTATACGTATGCACGTAGCATCTGCTTTCGCGCTTTTGACCGCGCAGGCATTATATTGCTATATTGAAGTTTTATGTTATTTTTTTAAATTTGGTTTTGTTAAGTTTTTTTGGTTTTGATGAGTTTTGATATAAATATATATTTTCATAAAAAATTAATTAATTAATTACAGAATAATCAATTCGATGAAATCCAAATTATAAGAATTTGATCTCCTAAAAAATTTGTTTTTTTAATGTAAATTGAGAAAAAGAAAATGCATTTTTTAATGGTGAAATGCTGAAGCTATTTTAATTAATTTTTATGAAATAGTATATTACGCTAAAAGGGCCAAAAGTTAAATTTTCGGCCCTACACGTCATAATGCCCGAGGCGAAAGCCGAGGGCATCATGACGCGCAGGACCGAGATTTCAACATATAAACAAAATAGTCCATGAGTTTGAAAGTGAGAATCGCATAGATAATGCTGTCGTGCTTACACTTACAGGATAACTTTAACGCGTCTGGGCGGGTGATTGGCCCATGGAGTTGGTCTGGCTTCATACAAAAGGTATTAAAATACTCCCATGAACATCATATATAAAAATTAGGAGTTAGAAAATAAGAAAAATGCAATAATTTTTTATGCAACTTTAAAGCGTCTGGCGGGAGTAACCGCCCACATGAGGTGTCTGGCAATATTGGATTATGATTTCGTACAATATTTAGTAAAACATATCCAAAAACCAGCTGTTAGAATTTAAGAAAAGTAAGCTTTATTCTTATGTACCTTTCTTACCTGTTACCTGCAAAAGGGCCCGGTTATCAAGTTAGCGGGTATACATAGGTGCTTAAGCATACATTACCCCACACATTTCTTATAATTTTGAGAGTTAGAAAATAAGGAAGGTCTGGCGGCCCCGGGATCTCAGTCTATAATAAAAGATTACAAAATGAACCTATAAATTCCTTCAGAAAAAAAATTAAAGTATACTTAAAAAAAACAGCTTAACCATATTATAAATAACTTAAGTATGCAAGAGGTGTATGATTCAAAACTATGATCTAACCATCGATAAATCAACGGTCTTATAGCGAGTTAGGCTTTACTTTTATTTGTAAATCAAGGAAAAACGCAAGTATTATGACATAAAAGTGTATGTGCTGATTAACAATAAAATTGCCCTGAAAATTTTATTGTACGTTGGTACCGTTGACTCTAAGTAGAAGCATTTTAAAAACGGTGTGTGACATTTGCAAGAAGAAAAAAAAGCAATGTTGGACACTCACTAAATATGGAAAGTTATTACAATAGTACGGAACTGTTAAGAAAACTGTTGTAACTAAAGACATCTTCTTATGGTACCGTACGATCAAAAAGTGTATACGTACCTCGCTGATGGTTGTTAATTGACAATTAGCGAGAAGCAAAATTTATACCGAATATTTACAGGATGAAACATTTATCTGTAAGTAAAAAGATAAGAGGAAAATTTAAACTATCTTAAAAAAATAGCGGAGACATAGTTAACTTAATATCTAACAGGAAAATTTAAGAAATGAACCCCTAAATCATAAAACAATATAATGATTATAAAAGTGGTAAGACCACTGTGATCAGTTAGTGCAAGATTACACTGAAAATAAAACTTTTCGCTGATACAAAAAGCTAAATACTCACATTACTTGATATTAATGCATACAATTTACATAAATATACACCAAGGAAGATAAATTGGTAGACTTTCGGACTTTCAAATATCAATAATAAGACAATAACTTCAGTGTCAGAAAAAATTCTAAGATAGCCAGTAACAACTCATTTACGGGAGCATTATCCTAATAATATAAGAGGCAACACAATGCGCCATTTAAACAAATACTATTGACAAAAAGAACAATTTCGAGAAGGATCATTACTTTTTTTGCTCTCTGTATCCTGGGGAACCAAGATTAGGTTTAAAACTATGTTTTACAACATTTTTCTACTATATTTTTTGAAATTAAACCAGGAGGTGGCACATTTTATATTATACAGTGCTGTGCTGGGTATCTTGAAAACAACTCTTCTATTCAATATTTTTTTTTTTTAGAAATACATAAGCAAACTTCTTTACACTTACAAATCTGGGGGCACGGTAGTGCCCCCGCCAAGACGAGCCAAGCGAAGCGCACGGGCACTACCTACCTTTTCTCGAAGCGCTTCGTCGTTTTTTTGAACCCTCATAACTTGGGTTTGGATTATGCTAGATCAACAAAATTTTCGGGATATATTGTCAATAGCGGACTTATTGAACATATTAAGTTTTAATTACATTAGCTTTTATACTTCAGATTTTATTTATATCTAAAAAACGCTGATTTCGTCACTGACTCACTGATGATCATCAAAATTATTAAGGTATTTCCTAATGTCCTAGAAAGCTGAAATTTTGTATGTAAGCTAGTATTAGCACACAAACAACAAAAAAATTATAAAACTTGTAACTTTCATCCCCCAACCCCTTAAACTAGGGGATGGGAGTTTGTATGAGACCTGTAATTTTAAATTAAATTTTGATGACGCTAGAGGTCTAATCTAATAATCTAATCTAAAACTTGGTGCCCCCAGATATATATATATATATATATATATATATATATATATATATATATATATATATATATATATATATATATATATATGTATAGGTACTCCTTGTAAAAAAAAAAAAAAATTTAATCGACATATATTGAGACATATCGACATATATTGAGAGACATATACTTCAGATCAGATCATATAAATATGAATGAATAGAAGTGTGCGAACGTCTCCTGCCTCTTACGTCCACACAGTAGCTAAAAATAAAAAAAAATTGTCCTTGACAGCGAGCGCGTCGATTGTCGATTGTCTTGTTTTGTTGATCGTCGATTGTCTTAGACATAAATAAAAAAAAAAATTGTTACAAACAACTTACAAAAAGAAATGAAATCCCACCAAAAACATTTTCATGTAAAATGTTGCCAAGAGGAGCCCATATGACTCGCACTGTCAAAAAGTTATCAGATCTCATGTAGAGCCAAGCTTCTAACACTACACGCCCTAACTCTACAAGGCCTAACTTCACAAACTCTACACCTTAGTCAAAATATGTGGCTTGGCCGTTCGTTACTACAAGAACTATTGTATAACACAAAAGTAATGAACAGTGAATTGATTTTTCACCTTACGCCGATGTGAATGTAGCGAAATGGCCAAGCCACATATTTTGACTAAGGTGTAGAGTTTGTGAAGTTAGGCCTTATAGAGTTAGGGCGTGTAGTGTTAGAAGCTTGGCTCTACATGAGATCTGATAACTTTTTGACAGTGCGAGTCATATGGGCTCGTCTTGGCAACATTTTACATGAAAATGTTTTTGGTGGGATTAACTTTTTCTTAATAGTACGAGATCCGGTCGCTTAAATCTGCAGGTATGTGTTTTTTTGATAAAACTAATTTTTATGGAAAAATAGAATACAGCAATGTTGCCAATAAAAATTTGGCCGCAATTACCTTTAATAAAATCTATTATAATTAGGTTCTAATAGTGACTTTCATATTGTTGGTTTACAAGTGAATTTAATGTAATTAAAAAAAAATTTATTGGAAAAATAGAAATAAAAAGGGTTGCCAGCTCTCAGTCTGTCACATTCGATGGGTTGCCTGGTGTAAACAGAATACGTTTTTATTAGTCCCATCTGCACATTTTGCCTCTTTTGCTTACAGTCATCCAGAGTGGGAGACATGATTTTAAATGATGGCAATCTATACTTGCGGCACTTACTTTTCTGGCAACCTTTTATTTTCGTGTTGAGAAATAAATGAACCTAAATTAAATGTATAATTAATCTAAAAAACATATAAGTTTTAATAATAAACAGTAAAATACCTGGCAACCCATAGATTGCGACAGATTAAGAGCTGACCACCATTTTTATTTATATTTCTTTTATCATATTCTTTTAAATTCTCTTAAATTTACTTGAAAACATTAATATAGAAGTCATTAACAAAACCAAATTATAATATATTTAATTAATGGTAATTGCGGCCAAATTTTCATAGGCGACCCTGCTGTAATCTATTTTGCTATCACTTATTATTCATAAAAATAAAGTTTTATTAAATAAACAGATACCTTCAGATTTAACCGGCTGAATCTTAGACTAGTACAATAATTCGTTCATGGTACACATACTTAAACTGCTTAGATTGTAGGCAGTAAAAGTGTTAATATTAGGTATACCACTACTCACCAGTTAACTTACTCATTTTTTTCAGATTAAGGATTTTGTTAAAAATTAAAATAATACAAAGAAGTTGGTATTCACTAATATAATTTAGATTTCTTTTAGTAATCTTATGATCTTAAATATAGATAATTTTGTAATTCTCTGAACTATTTGGAATTATATACCATTTGGTTTTTGCATTTTTTAGATCGGTTAATAAGATTAAACGTTAGTGGAATAAACATCAAGCAATATGATTGTGCGTGCAAAAAGCCGACTTGTTTGTTATTCGCAACATGCTTTGGTATTTATGTGAAATATATTGATCTTTAAATTCTCAGCACCTGTTTATTTGAAGATATACATTGAATTTTTCACATGTATTCTGACTCATTGACCATATTATATTCTATTTCTATACAAAATATATAAATATATTTTTCGTTTTATTTTAAAAGCGGTTCGTCAGAGAGTATCTCCTTGCTTAAGTATATACTGGCCCACCAAGAATATATGCGTATTTATTCCGGCAGGGAACATATCCGGATTCAAGAGCATTTAAACGGTTTCCGGTTAAAGCGGAAACACCTTCTGAGCATTCCGGAGCGTTGCGGTCCTACTAACCGGAATCAAAGCTTGGATCTGTATTTAAAAGCCAATCAAGTACCTACAATAATTACTTAATATAAGAAAATGCATTCGATTCATAAATATACTAAAAAACGAAGAAGGAAAATAATTTTTAATTCTATTTTAGTATAATTAGTGCAATATGATCTCGAAACTTATACAAAAAGCATAAACAAATCCAGAATTTTACAGTTTTACTATTATAATAGGAATTAAAAAAAAATGGGTACCTAATTAAAATTTTAAGTTGGTTGTATAATAAAATAAACATTTAATAAGAAAAAAAAGTAAAAAATACTACAGACAAAATTACTAAGTATGAAGCAGTAGCGAGATTTCGAAAACATGACATGGATCTATCATCGTAAACTGAAACAACAACGTTTATAGTGGACTGAAGCTGGTTGCAAAAGGGGTTTTGTTGATTGATTATCTTGAATAAGATAAAACAATTAACTCCAAATATTATTGCAACCGTTTGGACCAGCTGTAAAAAAAATCGTAAAAAAGTCCAGGTTTACAGAAGAAACCAATCATTCTTCATCGAGACAATGCATATGTTTACATGAGTTTGTGAAGATGGCCAAATTATTGAACGAATTAAGTTACTAATTAAACACCCACCATATTCAGCAGATTTGACTTCCTCTGACTATTACCTGTTCAGAAACTTGAAACAGTTTTTTCGTAAAGAGTGTGTTTTGTCGCATGAAGAACCTATTGCAGCCGTGAACAATATTTTGCAAAGCTTTCGGCAAATCATTACAAATGGTATAAAATTAATGAAGAATGACTGAAATATGTTTGTTTAAGCCAAAGGATATTATTTTGAATAAAAAAAAATCATTAAAAAATGCACATTATTTTATTTATGTTGTTAAATCTTCCTAACCAACCTTTATAATTAAAGGTGACTAACTTCGATGTAAAGGGCCATACCAAGAAACTGGCACCAAAAAGTTGAGACAATCCTACGAAACGCTAGCAAAGAGTGAATCCAAACAAAGTTTACAAAGCACGAAACAGAAAAATACCTGTAAACCGCAAAACCCAAAAATCACTATAAAGCGAGAAACGAAAAAATAAAAAGCAAAAAACCAAGAAGAACCTACAAAACGCAAAGCCTGATATGTACAGATAGTCAGGTAGACAACAGAACAACCACTAGTAACACCCCTCTGGCCATTCACACATTAGAATGTGTATTAAACAGACGTGTGCCAGAAGAGTTAAAACACTGTGTAAAACAAGCAGGTAATATCCATGGTCAAGGGCCACCTGAAGTTGTGTAATAGACACCCAAGCTGCAGATAAAGCAACAGGACACTTAAACAATTAAACACATAGGTACACTGCACCATTGCAAGGAACTGAATTGCAAAAGATAATTAATTTTTGGAGACTTTATAGTTACTCCACAGTTATATATAGTACCCTATACAAGTTAGTACAGGATACCAAGATACTGTAACGACTGACATGAACCAAAGAAATAAATATAATAAGCCTAATTAGGTTATAGTACAAAAAAATCTACTCTCACATTTACTTCGTTTTGGAAGCTTTAACGTCACAAGTGTGGAGAGCTGACAAGGGAGTGGATACTTTATACATAAGATGTAAGAATGCTAAAGATTTATTTCACGATTTTTATAGCCAGTGCTGTATATAATTACGAAAATGCTGTAAAAATAGCGTCAATACCTTTACGTCTCCAACAACTAAAATAACTGCACAAAAATATTAACATATTATTTTAAACAAAACAATAGTCTTAAGTCTCTCGAAAATTAATCTCATATCTTTGGCACGGCGTACAAACGATAGGAAGCAATAGAATGTACGCCACCGTAAAATATTAACAGAGTTATTAAGGCAAATTTATGCATCTGCAGGTGCATCTAGTCATACGTGTGGCAATATGTCAATCGAAATCTATTTTGGTGTTCTGGATGTCGCATTCGGTCAAAGCAAGAGAGAGGGATTTGCATGGTATAGGCAAATACGGTCATCAGGGGCGGATTTAAATATAAATTCTATTAATCAAAAACAAAAGGAATTATTGAAGTAAAACTTCTTTAGCGAGACTAGGAGCAAAAAAGTTATTCTAACGGACGTGACGTCATTCTAATAACAGAAACCGGAAACAAAACCTAATACAAAATACCTAACACGATTCTGCATGGGCGCCGGCAGCAGGGTGCAAGAGGGTGCGCTTGCACCCCCCTGCTATGAAAGAAAATACCTGAATTTACCAGAAAATTATATATTTTTTTAATTTTTTTAATAAATTATTGTTTGAATAAAAACTAAAGGCGTCGCGGTTGCTGCCCAAATCATTCTACATTCTATATATATTAGATCATAATAGTGTGTAGATGCAGATGCACCTCCCTGAAAATAATACTGGCGGCGCTCATGCGATTCTGCCTACTATATTAAATAAAATTAAATCTGTAATTGTATAAATTGACAGCTTGTCATCTTGTCAACCAAAATACACTGCTGGTAAATATTTTAAATTTGTGTATAAAGTGTTTGTATTAAATATGAATAAACAAAGTGGATTTATTAATGAAGAAAGTGATGAAAAAATATTGAATGAAAATAGTGGGTACCTATTCTATATACATACATTTTATTTTTGGTGTGTAATTACACTATTTATACCTATTATTTATACCTAGCTATTTTCGTTTTATAGACTTAAGAAAAAGAAATTGTGAACGTCAAAGGGCATATTATAAGCGCCAGAAAGATTTGAAGAAAAATTAAAATGAAAAAAAGACGAGACAGTGACATTCATTATGATTTGATTAAGTAAGTTTATATACATACATACATATTATGATAGTAAATAATTGTTTATACGGAAGCTTTACGTTAAGTAAAGAAGCATGTTGCACGTTTTTGTTCATAAAATAATAATATTCGAAATGTTTTAACACTTTCTTATACTTATTTTAGGTTTGGTTAGGTAGCCATAAAGGCCATAAAACCACTAGTCAGGATGGCTGATCTTTTACCACCAATAACAGATCCTGAAGAAAACAAACTCAACTCAGGATTTTAAATTTTATGGAATATGCTTTAAAATGCTACAAAATGAAATGGTTATCTAACTATCGAAGGCTCTTGTGTTGTGTTGTATTACAATAAGGTAGATACAGCTACAAAATCACACATTCTAAACATAATGTGTGTATATTTTTAATATTGTTTACCTATTATTGAAGCAAAACTTCTTTAGGCGCGACTAGGGGTAACTCTAACGTTAGATTCTAACGGAAGATTCTGATGGAAGCAACTGTGTAATTTCAGCTATGGGAGGAGCTTAAATTTTCAAAATTTATTTATGACATTTTTAAACGGTTTCAAATACATTAATGGTATTTAGAGAGTAAAATCTATGTTTAACATTTTAGTTATCATAAACCTATTATTTCATATATAAAAAATAATGATAACTTTCAAATTCCTATTTCTAATGAATAATATAAATATAACGTCTCATTTTTTGTAAAGTATATAGATAATAAATATGATTGAATTGTAATTCAATATTTATTTTCCGATACGTAAGTCAACAAGTTTTACTTCATTCGCGCGCAAAGGTTACACGCACACTCTTTTTTTTTAAATATTTCGTGTTTTTACTTTAAAAGTAAATAAGTCTAGAGGCGTTAAAAGTAGATAAGTTAAAATAAAAAAAAACTAGTTTGGCAAGAAAATCTTGTATTACGATAGCAACAACAAATAACTTACTAAGACTCAGTATAAAGTTTCAATCAAAAAGTTAAACTAGAAGAAGAAAATTTAAATGCCCTGTCTTAAATTGAAAGAAATTAAAAAATTTAGGTACGTAGATTTAATATGTTTTAAGATTAAGCAGATTTACAAATACTCGTAACAATAAATGTCCTTTGTATACGTCCTAAGAACTTTGATTGCATTCTTTAGAAGGGTAACTTCTTCATAAATACTCCATCAATATGGCCTTATTATAAGTTGTTATGGGGTAGAATCAACGCGATTAAAATCTGCTTGATTTGCAAGAAATTGAACCTTTTTTGTAAATATATAAAAATCTTGGATATATTTCTATGACATAGAAACAAAACAACAATTTACATTGTTTTCCAAAGCCTGAAGATGAAATAGTTATTATCCTAACAAGTTAATTTTCGCAAGAGTTAGGATCAATATTTTTTCTACAAGCACAATCACTTCGAAAATTATTTAGATACTTGAAAAGATGCGATTGTGACAATTAAATTTTTCATAGTGTCAATAAATACACGACTGTAGCTATAGTAACCCTACTTAAACAGGTGAGTTTGTTGTTGCTTTGAGTAAGGTTTACAGGGGTGATTTAATAAATTATGATTTTTTTAAAAACAAACATTTTAAAAGTCCCTATTTTCATGTGAAATAATCTTATTTTTTTTTACTATTTGTATGTAGTCCAACAAGATGAAGATAATAATACAATAATTTGTCAAAAAGGTTATCGGAAAACATCTCTAATTAATAAAAAAAAATGCGTGCGGGAAAGAGATATTTTCTGAATTAAAATGCGTGCGGGAAAGTGTTGTTTTACGCATGCTTGTAGAAAAAAAATATATCCACCACTTGGAGTTCGAATTACTCCATTGATCCTTTAAACTTAAAACCAGTATTAGGTAAATGTGTTAAATTTTATTTTACGAAAACATGTTCATACCTATGCAGGCCTGTTTTGCACAGCAGCTTAAAGATTTTTCTATGAAAAATTTATCGTTTTCCGGTTATTCAACATCATAGGTTTGGATTTTTGTATTCGATGAATAATAATAATATTAATAATTATAATAAATGACTTTTATTTTATAATAATTACAATCATTATACAAAAATATAAATAATGACGAAAAAAAACGGCACGTTTTCAAATCTGCCCAATTTCACTTTAGCTGTGATATGCGCAAATGAAGAAGAGAGAGCATCGCAATAAAGCCAGAAGACATTGTCTTGAGAACGACAATCTGAGCGTCTCCCCACCTTGGTTCATCATAAACCAGTACGCATTTCAACGTCAGAGCTAAAGTGAAATTGGTCAGATTTGTACTTTCGAACAGTCATAAATTTATTAATATTAAGTTTGCGATAATTATAAATCCGTCGTTTTTTATAAGTTACATTTTTTATTATGACAGTTTTCCCGATAAAATCGTTTGTAAACATGCTTGTTCGTCGTGTAATATATGTGAACTTTCAGTTACGAATACCTCCCCAAAAGTATTCACTTTTCGAAAAAACTGTAAGGAACATTTTTGTCTTAAAATTCACTATTCTAGCGATAACCATGTTTTTTTTTATAAATATTTTTCACCCTTGATTTGGGGTGGTAACCAACTCCAGAGGAAAAGCACATATAGGCATAGGGTAGAATTTGAAGTGGAGGAAATATTGAGCTTACTTAAAAATTTTCATTCAAATCGATGCACATAAAGAAAATTGCAAGGTTTCCTACTAATTTTACCGTCATATCCTTGATTATAAGATGTATTCATTGATATAGTTAACCACTGTTTCTAATTCTAGTGTGTCGATCATTCACAATCTCTATCTTTTTAAGGGTAACTCTCTAATCTGTGCCTTTCTCATAAACTCCTTCATGACTGCTGTTCATAAGAGTTGTTCTTCTTTTCTTGCCAATCGTCATTGAAAAAATGTGCTAAATTAAGCAGAGTAAGCAAGTTACAGCTTTATCTTGTATAAACCACGTAACCTAGAATTTTTTTCCGATTGCAATTTTTGTAATTAAATAGTTAATATCAGCGCAAAAAATAGTTATGAACGTTCATAAAAGTGTTGGTTTAGTTTACTACCAAAATATGCGAATTTTGGTTACTAGAGGAACATTAATTATGTGGTGATAAGGCGATAATTTATGTCAAGACTTTTTGTAGAATAAAAAAATATTATAGCCACAACAAATCTACAATTCTAAGAGTAGTGTAAAAAAGTTTTTATCGGGAAACATATTGTTATAGATGTATGGCCTTAATTTCATCTCTGCATATTGAACGACGAGGGAGAGGTCTGCTCCAGAATATTATCTGAATAATGTTGGGCAGTTATACATGGTGATCATGATACATGACTTATGACACCGCCATCTGCTGTCAAAATCGCATTATACGTCACACGTGCGATTGCTCAGGATTAGTTATTGTTAATTGCTGCTAAGGTTTATTGTTAATTGGTTACAAAATTTAACTGTGTATAAAATATACTTTAAAAATAGATATATAGTGAAAACAGAAATTTTTAATAATGATAAATCAATTTAAACAGTTTTTTTAAAGGGTCTCCCATTCATGCTCTTTCTCTATTCTCTCTCCGGAAACCACAAGTAACCCCTCTAAATCTAGTAGTCAAGTGGCCAAAAAATATAAGGAAAGAATACTCTCTACCCCTTGTGTTTTATCTTTAACAGTTCACCACTATTTGTATGTTAGAAAATAAATCTTGTGGTTTTGTTGTTTTCTTTGTTACCTTTCAGTGAACAGAAGGGAAATTGTGTATTTTTTATATAAAGTTATTTTTATCTAGCAAAGGCATATAAAACTCGTTTAAGAATTTCGATTAAAAATACATTTTCTTACTTAAGCGCTAAACTTATTTATTTATTGTAAGCTATAAAAGATGTATACGACCCAATCTGGTTAAAGATGTTAAACTTACCTTTAATTAAAAATTTATTAATAAAAATCTACGATGTAGACACGTATTGATTCCCAAAAATGTACTAAAATGAGTTTGTTTATATTTTAAAATTGTATATAGGTACTGCTTTAAGTTAAAGGTATCTTTTTCTAATATATATATATATATATATATATATATATATATATATATATATTATAACATATATGAATAATAATGATATGTTTTGATAATATCAATCACTATGTTATAAAATATTCCTTACCTTTAATTAATTTTAAATTTTAAATATAAATAGTGAATAGGTAAGAATTAACTCAGTGTAATTATTTTCCAATATGATTAATTAAATATGCTACCGGCTATTCCCTTATGTCAAGGTCAGAGTTCAAATATTCAACCAAACTAGATTCAAAATCAATTAATACACAAATTTGCAATAAAATGACTGTATAACCGCACTATCCTAGACCAACAATATTTTCTAGGCGTGAATTGCATGTAAATTTCTAACCTTTCTAATTCAAAATGTGTCAAACTTCAAAGATACCGTTGATAAACCAAAACATGCATCAAATATATAAAATGAAGTATTCTGACTTGAGTTACTGAGCAATTTAGATTAAACTTAACAAAAAGTGAATAAAAATAATTTAGTTAAATATATAAAACAGTGAAATAAAAATGTTCATCAAAATTTCAAAAATCAAACACATATAAAACTCTTTATTATAACGAGTGCAAAGCTGTTACCATTTGTGTGAAGCTTCACCCTCTTCTGGAATCAGGATTCAGTTCTTAGGACAATCTACTTTCTTCTTCCAATACAGCAAAGATTTCAGGAAACTTTATGAAGATCAATTAATCAATTCCTCTTCAAAACCAAGCGATGTATGGCTACTATTTTCTTCTGGTAAGTGTAATTATGACTTTCTTTCTTGTTAAATATTAATTTAATCTTCTTTAACTCAATTAAAATACAGTTATACCATAAAATGCTCAGCCCCATAAATTGAAATATCTATTTCTTCATAAAATCATATAAATTTCTCTTACCAATTGCTCTCTCTGGTTACCTTGGGATAATCTTGATACTTTAAACTGTTTTAATACTTTCTATTCTCAATACTTTCAAAAAAAACTCAAAATTTCTACGGAGCAAATTTTTAATACAACTTCTCTTTCAACAAACAGAAAAAACAAGTGAGATATCTTCTACAAACTTCTTAACTAATTATTTATAATATAAATCTTACTAATCTCCTTTTAACTTTCTTTTAACATCATAATTTTTACAAAAATCTTCATCGAAACTTTTTACATCCTTCCTCTTCAGAAGGTCCAAAACAAGAGAGATTCTATCCGAATCAACAAAAAAACAAATGACAAATTCAACAAACTTAAATCTATACATCTTTTCCATCAAATCGCCTACTAATTTCTTATTCAAACAAAATTATTAACAAAATCTAATTCTTGATTCAATATTACAATTTAAAACAATGATCATTCCTTTTTTATATTCTTATGAAATTTACTAGCACTACAAACTAATAATTTTCTCTTTTTCAGAATATTTCATTTGGCATTTGAACTATTTATAAATTAGAATATGGTTGGTAAATACGTATAATTTAAAAGTAAGTAGAAGTTTTAACATGTATTTTAACTATTTGTGATGTCTTTTTTTTTTATAATTTAATTTTCTCATTTACTTACACCCCTAATTCATTTAAAATTAATGTTTGATTACTAACGTATTGGCAATTTTATAAACTTTTAATTATCTACTTTCCCATTTATCAATTTCATAATTATCAAAACTTTATATAATGTAGATTAATCATTTTTGAATCTTTAAATAAAAATCTTTGAAATGTATTTGTATATTTTTTTTCTTATTATTCTATTTTCTTTTTTCTTTTTTAGGAATTATGAAGAAGATGATGATAATCAATCCCAATGTTACTAAATTTGCGCTCTGACTCGAAATAAGAAAATCTCCTTTCTCTACTTTCCATTAGATTTTCCTTCTACATTCTTATTTAATATAACATAGTAACTAATATCATCTCAATATATATATATATATATATATATATATATATATATATATATATATATATATATATATATGTATATAAGAGTTTTGTTGTACATTACATTGTTTTCGTTAATACTTATAAAAAACAAGTATGTCACATATACAGCTATCAACTAGAGTAGCCAACAAGTTCGTTCAGATACGTGGGTTGTCTCTTTTGTTTTGCATATAGCCGCTTAGAAGGTGCCACCAAAAGAACCTTCAAACACAAATCTAACCTTAATCTTTTGTTGACAAAACTCCACAGTTTTATTGTGATACCTACAACAGGTCGTGTAAGTACATTGAATTTTTTAAATTGGCAAAGAAATTAAGGATGACCATGACCACTGTGTTATATACCGGAAAACAGAAAAATCTTGGAAAACTGGGTGTTACGAAGTTTGTTTCCCGTTGGATCCGTCATTTACTCACAGAAGAGCAAAAAGTGGTTCGCTTTAATTGGTGTCGAAAAAAAAAGCTCAAAAAATGTTTATAGTACCTAGGTATTGTTAGTGATGGTAAGTCTTGGATTTACTGCGACGAATCGGAAATACCAATAAGTTGTGTGGGTGTTTCAAGATGAGGAAAAACCATCAAAAGTGATCCGTTCTCGATGTGTGTCAAAGATAATGGTCGCAACTTTGGTGTTGAAATCTGGTTATGTGGCAACAATTGCTTTAGAACATCAAAGAACGGTTTTTCCGATTGGTATATAAACGTTTGTTTATCAGAAGTTATAGCGAAACTCTGGCAAAATAACACACATCGGCGAATCATCCTACATCAGGACACTGCAAGTGCTCACACTGCCCAGTCAATCGAGTTGTCTCAAAGACTTCCTCACGTTCCCAAAGATCAAGAATTTAATGCGTGGGCAGCGATTCCAGTCGCCAAAAGGAGCCATCGGTGCCTCCAAAACATCGATTTTGCAGGTGTCAATTAAAGACTGGAAAAACTGTTTTACCAATTGGTTTTTTCAGGGAACAATTTCGAGCAGTTTACAGGTACTACAAGATATACGGGTATGGGTGCCAACATGTTTGAGCAGTTTATAGGTATAAATCACCAAAAGGTTTCAGTAGCTTACAGGCTTAAGCAGCTGTCATCAGGTTTGAGCACATAACAAGTTTAATCAATTGACAATTAGAGTAGTTAATAGGTTTAAACACATCATAAATTTGAGAAGGTATTATTCTAGTTCATATTATTCTATAAATTTTACATTTACGTATTATTGCATTGAAAAAATTACTCTAAGTGTCTGCAAGTGTGTGTGCGCGCGCTCGCGCGTATGTGTGTGTGTGTGTGTTTTAATTATAAGAATTAACAACATAAAAAAACGTTTTTTTCTACTTACCGTGTAAGTCAATTCCTTGCAAAGTTCACGTAAGTAAGATTGGGCAATAAATATAAAAATGTACTACATTTACCGTATTAACTTTAAAAATTCAGCAGATATTTGACTTTTCAGCTATATTGTCCTGATAATTTCTCCCTTATGTGTTGTAAACTTCTTACAGTCGCTCAGATACGAGTTGCGAGCGAGCATTTCCAAACTTTCAAACTTCAAAATGCTTTACGAGGTGATAGAATCTCATATACATTTGATATTTATGTGGAACAACAACAACTTTAGGAAACAACTTTATATATACATAGTCTGAAAAGAATGCTATTGTACTTTTCGTTAAAGCTGTTCTCAAAACTAAAGGTTTTAAAAATCTGTATTACAACAATTTATTTATTATTATTAATTAAATATTATAGATAAACGAAAAAAATATAGCTTAACACCTGAATATAACACCTGATTTATGCACATTTGAACACATTGCCGTATAGATATCCGTTAATTTTTGCTATTAATGTAAGATAAGGACGTGGATGACCAAAGCTTTTCTAGTAGCTCCTAAATATACTTACTAAAAGGTGTTCTAACAAAGTAGTTTATTATAGTTTGAAAAGTTTCTTCTGCCAATATTATTTATGCTATTATTAATATTATCTATTTAATTTACAGTATTTTAATGTATTACTCTATTTCATACATATTAGAGAGTGTACATAAAATTTATCGGATATAAAATGATTTGCATCATTTTGTGGTTTTTCTTTAGAAATATCCCAAAACAATAAATCAATTCATCCTGATTCAATGACTTGTAAAAAAGCCCTATCCAGTATACCCACTCAAATCATATCACTGACATTTTTGGGGTTGTAAGGTATAAAATTGAATAGTCGCCCCTTGATATAAAATAAAAAAACACCCTCAAATTTGTCTATAAAACGCCAAGTTTTCCCATATGTATTGGAAAACCCCCGGTGGTCAGTTCAGCGAGTTCATCCCCTTACAAAATCTTGAATTTAAAACAGATTTCGCGAACGATTGAATAAAAAATATTGTGGTCGTAAAAATGTCTTTCTTATGGGAATAGGACAAATTGGTTTGACAAGAAAATTTGGTTAGTTGAATCGTTACAAAATTTATTGCTTTTGTATGGTCAAACTAATGATTGTAGTCGGCTATTTATTTCAGAATTTATGTAATAAAACTTGCATGTAAATGAGCGTTCTTGGTATCATGAGAATGAAATCAAGATGTTATCCTTTCATAAAAAAGCGTCTGGTACTTTACCCTATGAGCTACTGAGAATTACTTAAAAAAATAAAGATACTAAACTTAATTATGAAAGATTTTAATGGTATTATAACTAAATCATTTTTTAGAGAATTGAGTTTTTAAACTCAGGTATATACTTGATCATGGATATTAGTTTTGGGTTTTGTATATAAATAAAAAACGAACAATCTTTCATAGCTACCTATAACCGCTTGAAGCAAAAAGACGAAAGGGACACAATTGACAAGTGAGAACAAAGGAAGGGAGAGCTCGACGGATCATTTTCGTTTCCATTAGACATTATTGAAAAGTGTGCTGTTCCCGTCGTCACCGCGAAGCAATATCTCAAATAGGGAATATCTATAGAGCCCGAATATCAGCTCTCATTTGTTTATCTGTCACTTTCAGTTATTTTAAATCGAGCACCCTTATTCTATCTTTTGTGTAATCCTCTCTGCAGATGGATTGAAAGAAGTAACTTTGGAAAGTAGGTAGTCGATTGAAATGCAGAAATTAGTAATAATTGATGAAATTTCAGTTACAGCAAAATTTAGAAAGTATATTTTCCTTTCATAAATAATTATTGTGCGGGTTTGAATTAGCATGTTTTAATACAAAAGTTAGTTTATTGGCATATTGCTAAGATAGGGTAAGAAATTCTAAAAAAAAATAAAAACAAAAAGGTATAGGTACTTGGCAAATAACAAAGAGTATGACGTTCAAACTTCTAGACGTGTTATTTTCCTAGTTAGCTCACTAAATTGTGGGTTACGTTTTAAGAGTATTACCAGTCTTCCCCAAACCTTTTAATTAAGGTACCATTACTAAACATCAGTGTGTATGTGTGTTGTACGAGATTGAATTAAATAATGGGTGTTTTTAGCTCTAAAATGGCAGATTTATCTTCACCTTTAGCACTTTTTAAAGGCAACAGAGGTTTGTCAAGCGATCCAAAATAAGCCTAGTGTTTGTAATGGGAAAAGAGTTAACAAAACGTGGATTTAACACTGTAAACATTTGCTGTTAAGGTTTTGTTAGGCATTTTTGGGTTGCTTTTGTAATACTACTAATTAAATATCTTAAGAAAATATAAAAAGAATGTACTAAAACACCAGTGAATAAAATTGATCAACAAGGCTATAAAATGCTTCAAAATCATAGGTATTCTTCTGATCTGGCCTTTTGTGTTTATTAACGAACGGTTAACACAGCCAATGTTTAATTAACACTCGAAACTTTGTCTATTTTTTAACTTTGTTGTAACTAAAAGTATTGTCACCGAACTAATAATGTACTGACATTCGGACGTGCTAAATAGATAATTAAAATTCTGTTGACATAATTTACCCTTATTTTAAAAAGGCTTTTAATCAACTCTCACACGAACGTCTTCTTTATAAATTGAATCAATTTGGTGTAAGAGATATATTGCTGTCCTGGATTCGTGCTTTTTTATATGAGAGAGTATGTCAAGTCAGACTTGAAGATCAATTATCGTATAAATTTCTAATAAATAGTGGTGTACCGCAGGGTTCTGTTATCGGTCCCCTGCTTTTCAACTTATATATCGGCGATATGGTGTCAGCAGTGTTTGTGTCCAGTGCATTACTATTTGCAGATGACACCAAATTCTTTTCTAATCCACTATAACATTATGAAAAACTGATAAACGATCTGAATAAAGTTAAACCGTGGTGTGCTACTTGGCTTGTACAACTAAGTCTACAAAAATGTAACATTCTTCATCTAGTACACAATAGCCCACGTACGAGCTAGTACAGGGTGTAAATATTGAAAGTTTTTTTTTAACTGAAAGATCTTGGGATTGTTATTTCGATTGACCTGATTACGATAATCGTCAAGAAAGTTAACTAAGTAATGTACATGGTTAAAAAATCTTTCAAAAATCTGTCTTCACAATTGTTAGCTACTATTTACAAAACCTACATTTGTCCCATCTTGGACTACACTGTAACAATTTGGAACCTTTACTTTGCAAAAGACACTCATGCTCTTAAGAAAGTTCAAAGATGGATATTCAGACTTTCTCTAGTAATTTAGAATCTCCACTATGAAGAAAGTCTCCAAATCTTGCGATTATGCAGCCTCCAAGACCTTAGTTTTCTTGAGAAAGTTCAAAGGTGGATCTCCAGTCTTTCTCCAGTAATTTGAAATCTACACTATGAAGAAAGTCTCCAAATCTTGCGATTATGCAGCCTCCAAGACCTTAGTTTATTTTTGCTCAATGATGACGTGCGGAATCCCTGTCATTAATATAAACTAGTGCGCCAAATGTTTAAAAGGCTGTGTCGACAACACTTTCTTACAAACAAAATCTTACAAAGATTGGATTTTGTGGTCGACGTTATTTCTGTAAATACTTTTAAACATTCTTGAGACTTTAAACTTCAATAAGTTTTAGCTTATATTTTGTATTAAACTTTGTTTGTTTAAACGGCTCTGCCGCCTATACATGTAATAAGAATATTACTAATAATAATATTAACTAACTATCAGCATTACTATTCAACAACAATTTGTAACGTAAATATACCCTTGCTAGCTTCAGGGTGGTGGCTTCCTTCTGGTTTTTCTTTTGACTTTCCCCAAACAAATAAAAAGGGCGCCAAAATACAGACATACAAATGAAAGAGATTAAATCAGTTTTAAAATCGTTTATTCAAGAAATTCTGAATTGAAAATTTGCAAGATATTAGTTGATTAAAAGTGATTAATTTATTTTCTTATCTTTTTTATTGGAATCTTCCTCGAGACTAGGTGAGGACGACGGAGAATTCGGTTCTGGACACAGATGTCGATGGCAAGATGTTTTCTTTAGTAACTCTTCAATGCGGACACTGGCTGGATACGGCAAAAAAATAGTTTCGGCTAGGCCAAAGCTTCTTTGACAAAAAATTGTTTTCTGGCTTCCAGTCCTATCATAGGACCCTTCAAAATTTGGCAATCGGCCTATGAAATAAAAAATGAAAACCGTCAATATTCCGTCTCACTAAACCTTAATTTCGATTACAATCATTCAAGGTTTCTCCAAGTTCGAGATAGAAAAAAGTTAATCACTTGAATTGTTTACTTATTTTTAACTCAATAAAAACTGATTTATAACAATGATTGTAATCGAAATAATTAAATGTTAGAAACAATATAACCATTATATTTATTAGAATAAATTCACCAAGTTTTTGATTACTACTAAAAATTAAAACAATTTAATTTTTACTCACCACGAAGGGAGAAGGTATTTGAAAGAACTGAATACTTTGAAGCACAAATTGTAAAGAATTAAAATAGCGACACTATTCACGATCGAACTAAAAATTCCCCTCTCATCACTGAAACCAAGTCTGCGGCGACTTCATAGACGAGGAATTGTAAAAATTAAATAATACGAAGGCCAGGCCAAAAAATAACGTTGCAAAATAGCCGAGAAATTATAGAAATTAAATAGTATATAGGCCAGGCCAAAAAATACCGTTGTAAACGTTACACCACGGTAACCTGACGGAAAAAAAAGAATTGCAAATTCTTTTTTTTTTTTATTAAAAGGTTAAACTATTAAAATCCAAAAACAATTAAAAAGGTAAATAATCAAAAAACTGGTGAATAGGTAAAAAAAATATACAACATTTAATAATTAAAGGTAACCACAAGGATTTGTGTAATTCTTAAATAATACAAAAAAAACATTCTCGAAAAAAAATTCAAAAACACGAAACCTTACTACACTTTACCTCTAGGGAAGAAAGAAAACAAATTGGTTTGGGCCTAAGCCCGGGACCTGAAGGGACCCATGTGAAGCAAGTAAAATTACCGTGGGTTTTGAAGAAACCCAGGTAGTTAAACCGTCACAAGACGACGTGACTAGATTTTTCTACAAGGTACTAGCCAACCTAAAAGGTGGAACGAATTCCTTAAAAAGCAAGTGAAATTACCATGGGTTTTGAAGAAACCCAGGTAGTTAAACCGTCATAAGACGAAGTGACTGGATTTTTACAAGGGGTACCAGCCAACCCAAATGGAACGGTCAACACTGAAGTTTCTCCACGCTGGGCAGGGGATACGAGGAGCTCAGTGAAGACGGGTGGTCTCGGCATAACCAGCGGTTCGTCGAATCAATATGATGGCATGTCAACCATTTCAAAAGAAAAAATAAAAAATAAAAAAGGTAAAAATATAAAAAAAAAAAAATATAGGGACTTGACCAAGGGAGTTCCGAAAATTAAGCTTCCCCGGGAACATGTTTCTCCATTAGGCAGACAAC
This sequence comes from Altica lythri, assembly GCA_964028335.1. Lineage (NCBI taxonomy): Eukaryota > Metazoa > Arthropoda > Insecta > Coleoptera > Chrysomelidae > Altica > Altica lythri. Next base: position 24,650,652 of record OZ034809.1, on the reverse strand, counting down.
GCCCAGCCGGGAAAAAAGAGAGAATTTAAAGCCAAAGAGGTTAAGACAAAAAAAAATTTGAAAAAGTGGCAATAACAAAAAGAACAAAAAAAAATAGTCACAATCGGTAAGAGAGTCCCCCCACTCTAAATAAAATGTGGTCACATTGACCAGCACCTCTAGGGTACCAAAAAAGTCATAATCGGTACTGCTAACAATTAAGTAGCATTAAGTCATAATCGGTAAAAATAAATTAATAATTGTCCTATTTAAGGTCGTTTAAGAAAACAACAATAACGAGAAGTAACGAAAGAAACAAGAGATTAATGTTCACAAAGCAGAGAAATACAAGGCAAAAAAAAGTCTATCTCCAAAAGTAAAATAACTTACCATAGCAACAAAAACAAAGATAAGACTGTAGTCAACAAAAATCATTGAATAAGAAAATACTCAACAAATGAGAACAAAATAAGCTAAAAGCTAAACAAATATTCAATGAACAAAAGAAAAAAAAATTGAAACCAAATATCGATTGAACAAAAATGTGACTAACACTCAAAAGAAAAATCAATCAATATCCGAATCAAAAATACTTGACACGTCTTATCGCACACGCTGTGCAAACTGGAGACAATATAAAAGATAAAAGATAATATTTATCATTAAAAAAATGGCAACAAATAACGGTAATAATGTGAACAATAAAAATAGGACAGTTAATAAAAGAAAAGCGACAAAATCAGTAAGGGACAGGTAAGTACACTACAAAACGTTAAAAATACTGAAGGCAATATCAAACAAGAAAAAGAGAAAATTCAGAACAAGGAACTAGGCAAACTAAATATTCAAAAGTACAAGTTTATACTAATTTGATGGTGCGGCACAGAGGAACAGCGACAGCCTGTACTCGCAAATAAATGCTATCCCTAAGGTACAGTACTGACCTGAACTCACCAACTTTTATAAAAATTATAAACTCGAAAAAAAATTAAATAACAATCGAAATTACTTAAAAAGGTTGAAAATTAATTTTGACAAAGTTTAAGAATTTAAAAAAAAATCTAAGAAATAGAAATTGAAAGTTCATAAAACTAATGCCTTCAGTGTAGTGGCTCCAGAGTACGGAATGCACAAATAACTATACCAAAATTTGAGAATTTAAAAATATCGAGAAAAGATAAAATATAAAACGATATCTCAAAAAATTACTGCAAAGTTACTACAAAAATATTACAAAGGTAACGAAACATACGAAAAAATTACAAAATATATCAAGATGTCCTCGATATGTGAAGAAACAGTCCAAGATATTAAAAGGTATTTCTGTACTTGGTGAATCACAAAATCAATACAGATAAAAAAAAATGAAAGAATGGTATGTGGAAAACAAAAACCCCGAGTAGGTACAAAAACATAAGGAAAATCTATTTGTTTCACAAAGGTAAACCCTAACGGTTAAAAAAAGAAACCAAATAGAACAAAATCCCCAAAATAAACTCCTATTGTGATCCATACGAACAGAACACCAATAGAGCCAAAAAGAGCAGTTAAACCTAACTGCTACACGATAAAGAGGTCTCACAGACCCCTACAAGATACTAAGGTCCCACAGACCTTACACGGTAATAATGTGGTCATCCAGACCACATCCAAAATGCCCACGGCAAACACTATAGGTACCCACACTCAAGATATAACAAAATTCCTAAAAACCATCTTCCAAATTTTAACTGAAAGAAATGAGATAACAAAGAGAGAAAAGAAAAAACCAAAATACAGAAATTAAAGGAATACACGAAACAATTTGACTGTAACTATCACAACCACAAAATAAAGTCATAAAAAAAACCGACCAAGAAAGCATAGATAGCAACAAAAAAGGACATATTGATAACCCGATACAAACACTTTAAAATCTGCCTAGAAGGGTCCTAACTGCTTAGAAGATTCCGCCTATAAATCAGGAATAATCGAGATAAATTCAAAATAAAGAGATATTTTAAATGTAAAGATAATATCGAAAGAGACAATCGGTATAGAAAAATTACTAACTGTAACATAATTGTAAGGTAAAACAATTTAAGAAAAGATAATAATATTCTTCGATAAATAAAACCAGTTCCAATTCCATAGTGGTTTACCTTGAATCTATCGATACTAAGATCCAACAAAATAAAGTAAAGATAAAAAATATTATCGCACACGCTGTGCAAACTGGAGACAATATAAAAGATAAAAGATAATATTTATCATTAAAAAAATGGCAACAAATACCGGTAATAATGTGAACAATAAAAATAGGACAGTTAATAAAAGAAAAGCGACAAAATCAGTAAGGGACAGGTAAGTACACTACAAAACGTTAAAAATACTGAAGGCAATATCAAACAAGAAAAAGAGAAAATTCAGAACAAGGAACTAGGCAAACTTAATATTCAAAAGTACAAGTTTATACTAATTTGATGGTGCGGCACAGAGGAACAGCGACAGCCTGTACTCGCAAATAAATGCTATCCCTAAGGTACAGTACTGACCTGAACTCACCAACTTTTATAAAAATTATAAACTCGAAAAAAAATTAAATAACAATCGAAATTACTTAAAAAGGTTGAAAATTAATTTTGACAAAGTTTAAGAATTTAAAAAAAAATCTAAGAAATAGAAATTGAAAGTTCATAAAACTAATGCCTTCAGTGTAGTGGCTCCAGTGTACGGAATGCACAAATAACTATACCAAAATTTGAGAATTTAAAAATATCGAGAAAAGATAAAATATAAAACGATATCTCAAAAAATTACTGCAAAGTTACTACAAAAATATTACAAAGGTAACGAAACATACGAAAAAATTACAAAATATATCAAGATGTCCTCGATATGTGAAGAAACAGTCCAAGATATTAAAAGGTATTTCTGTACTTGGTGTATCACAAAATCAATACAGATAAAAAAAAATGAAAGAATGGTATGTGAAAAACAAAAACCCCGAGTAGGTACAAAAACATAAGGAAAATCTATTTGTTTCACAAAGGTAAACCCTAACGGTTAACAAAAGAAACCAAATAGAACAAAATCCCCAAAATAAACTCCTATTGTGATCCATACGAACAGAACACCAATAGAGCCAAAAAGAGCAGTTAAACCTAACTGCTACACGATAAAGAGGTCTCACAGACCCCTACAAGATACTAAGGTCCCACAGACCTTACACGGTAATAATGTGGTCATCCAGACCACATCCAAAATGCCCACGGCAAACACTATAGGTACCCACACTCAAGATATAACAAAATTCCTAAAAACCATCTTCCAAATTTTAACTGAAAGAAATGAGATAACAAAGAGAGAAAAGAAAAAACCAAAATACAGAAATTAAAGGAATACACGAAACAATTTGACTGTAACTATCACAACCACAAAATAAAGTCATAAAAAAAAACCGACCAAGAAAGCATAGATAGCAACAAAAAAGGACATATTGATAACACGATACAAACACTTTAAAATCTGCCTAGAAGGGTCCTAACTGTTTAGAAGATTCCGCCTATAAATCAGGAATAATCGAGATAAATTCAAAATAAAGAGATATTTTAAATGTAAAGATAATATCGAAAGAGACAATCGGTATAGAAAAATTACTAACTGTAACATAATTGTTAGGTAAAACAATTTAAGAAAAGATAATAATATTCTTCGATAAATAAAACCAGTTCCAATTCCATAGTGGTTTACCTTGAATCTATCGATACTAAGATCCAACAAAATAAAGTAAAGATAAAAAATATTAGATGTTAGTAAAATATTTATAAAATATTTGAATGTCTGTATTTAAATTGATGGAAAAAATTTTAAAATTACTTTAATTTAATGTGAATGCTAGGAAAAGCTTCAAAAAAAAACCAGAATACACGTTGGGCGCCAATTTGTAACGTTAAGATACCCTTGCTAGCTCCAGGGTGGTGGCTTCCTTCTGGTTTTTCTTTTGACTTTCCCCAAACAAATAAAAAGGGCGCCAAAATACAGACATACAAATGAAAGAGATTAAATCAGTTTTAAAATCGTTTATTCAAGAAATTCTGAATTGAAAATTTGCAAGATATTAGTTGATTAAAAGTGATTAATTTATTTTCTTATCTTTTTTATTGGAATCTTCCTCGAGACTAGGTGAGGACGACGGAGAATTCGGTTCTGGACACAGATGTCGATGGCAAGATGTTTTCTTTAGTAACTCTTCAATGCGGACACTGGCTGGATACGGCAAAAAAATAGTTTCGGCTAGGCCAAAGCTTCTTTGACAAAAAATTGTTTTCTGGCTTCCAGTCCTATCATAGGACCCTTCAAAATTTGGCAATCGGCCTATGAAATAAATAATGAAAACCGTCAATATTCCGTCTCACTAAACCTTAATTTCGATTACAATCATTCAAGGTTTCTCCATGTTCGAGATAGAAAAAAGTTAATCACTTGAATTGTTTACTTATTTTTAACTCAATAAAAACTGATTTATAACAATGATTGTAATCGAAATAATTAAATGTTAGAAACAATATAACCATTATATTTATTAGAATAAATTCACCAAGTTTTTGATTACTACTAAAAATTAAAACAATTTAATTTTTACTCACCACGAAGGGAGAAGGTATTTGAAAGAACTGAATACTTTGAAGCACAAATTGTAAAGAATAAAAATAGCGACACTATTCACGATCGAACTAAAAATTCCCCTCTCATCACTGAAACCAAGTCTGCGGCGACTCCATAGATGAGGAATTGTAAAAATTAAATAGTACGAAGGCCAGGCCAAAAAATAACGTTGCAAAATAGCCGAGAAATTATAGAAATTAAATAGTATATAGGCCAGGCCAAAAAATAACGTTGTAAACGTTACAAATTATGCAAAACACGTCAGTACCTAATGCTAACATAATTTTTTAATTGTGGTGCTCTCTCTTTAAAAATCTCTGGATTGCTTATCCTACGTAGTAACTTTTGGAGAGACTTCTTATGTAGCTAAAATTAAAGAAAGGTCAAAGCTAGTAGATTTAGATAACAAGTACCTACCATTACAAAAATGTACATTATCCCTTTATTCTTTTTGACAATTTGATTAATATTACAGGCCCATAAGCATTGAGAATATCTGAAGAAGTGAACCGAGGTTTTAGTGTGATTTCCCTCGAATCAAGTTTGAACTTCTCTCTGGATAGAAATTGTTTTATAAATTATTAGATTTTTTTATAGCAAATAAAATTCCTATCAGCAGGTTGATGCTAACAGGTACGTTGTACTACTCTAAAAGGAGAATACATTCGATATTCAAATAAAATAAAATTTAAAATATTGTTTTATTTAATAAAAATTGTACCCAAATAATAAACATTTTTACAATTGGAATTTCTACTCCCAAAAGTATAAAATCCTAACAAACTCAAGGACCTTTGGCCCATAAGCATTCTACCAACCATGTCAAACATCTTAAAAAGGGTTTTGGACTTCCAAATACGTAGTTATGCTGAAAAACATGACATTTTACCATGCATACAATCAGGATTCTGCTGAGATCATAGCTTTACTTCTGCATTCCTTAAAATTACAGACGATATTCTCGAAGCTGCTAATCGTGGAATGTATACTGTGCTCGTCTTGTTGGATTACTCCTAACAAGCTTAATCAAGAGTTAATTTTGGCAATTCTGCAAATCTTGTGATTTAGCGCTGATGCTTGTTTTATGATAAAGAGTTGTCTTGTGGGGCAGCTGCAGTCTGTGAAGCTCAATGGACAAGAATTTAGTAGACTAAATATTCTTAACGGATTGCCACAAGGATAAATCCTTGTACCTCTCCATTTCTTTCACTCTATACACTTACCAGTTATGTACTATTTTTAAATACTCATGTACTCATCGTTATGCTGATAAATCACAAATTTATCTGTCGTTTTTGCCCAAAAGCTAACAAATAGATTAATGAGGATATCAACCTATTAATTAGTGATTCTGAGAAACATTGTTTAAAGCTAAATACAAAGAAATGTCAAGTTTTCTTATTCGGATGTAATTTTTCTAGAAAACAGTATTTAAAACAACTTAACATTTTAATAGATATAAAAACATTTCAAGAGAGCTAGAAACCTGGCGTTGAAAATGAATGTTGGTTTGAAACTTTCATTACATATAAGTTATATTAGTTATTTTATCGCTTTACGGGGTTTGAAAAATATTTTCAAAAACATTGACCATTTAACCAAGAAGAAACAACTACTTCCCGGGCTATATGCCCCGACGGATATTGAATTACACTTCAAAGTCAAATGGGGTTGGCATATCTAACAGATAATTTAAACCAACCGTTTTAGTTTGCAGTTAGAAGGGACAACATAACTTGTAGACCGGTTTCGGCCTATTTGGCCTCATCAGTACAAGGTATATGTTATCCATCGGCGAGCTTAAGGCATAATCGGTGACTGAAGATTCAACTAAAATGACGAACGATATATTACTATCGTAATTACGAAAGTGTAAACGCCGTGATAGTAGTGACATATATTTACTTACCAAGTCTATAGCTATTCTAATAGGGTTCCAAATAACATTAGAGGCCTTATAAATTTTGAATTAAAAAAATATATATTGTCCTATAATTCGCATAATATATTAATAAAAATTGTTTTAACATACATAATTTTAGTTACCTATTAAATTGGTTGTCGTATTTAGTTTATGTTAATATAGGAATGTAAGCTTCAACTTCGCGTTCTGTATTTTTTTTTCATTGCAATAAAGTCATTATTATTATTATCTATTATTATTATTACATATATTTTCTCTTTTTTTTTAAATTTTGTGATCCTATTTGGTCGATATATCATGCAGCAATCAATTTATAAGCCGAACAGAGCTGAAGAACTTCCTAGTATAATATTGCCATAAATTTTAGGATTACCGATTGACAGAGCATACAGAACTCACTTTATCCCATAAAAGATCCAGTTGACAGAGGGAGAGTAAGAATTCTCAATATTTTATAAGGATTCTATAGTCTTAGGACGTTATTTGTATTTGAATCGTGTAGAAGAAAAATAGGGTTTATTTTTAATAGATTAAATAAATCTTTGCTTCAGTTTAACAAAATATTATTATATAGAAAAATTAAAACCAGAAAAATATATTTTAAAAGAAAACTTACAAAATTGTAGTTTTTACTCACCAAGGTTTCCGGAGTCTAGCCTAGGCCTGGAGTTTGGATGTTTTTACAACTAATATATCATATCTTTCTTGCCTAATTTCTAGATTTTAAAAATTGATATTCATTAACAAAACCTTGTTTGTATTCTAAGAAAATTATATTTATATATAATTTTTAACAGTAATTACCAAGATACCTCAAAAAAATTTATTTAAAAAAAACTTTTTGTCACAATGTAATCCTATTTAATTGGGTAGAGCAAAAGTCATCACTCTATCAAAAGATGCTATAATTTTTGGAAATGGCGGCACGCGTTAGTTATGATTAATCTTTTTTTAACAGATACAAAAAGACATAAATCATAAGAGTTCTTAGAAACGCAAAATTATTATTTCCATCTTTTTTGCGTACTAATTCCTTGGTGGAGTTTGCAAAGCATGTAACGTTTACAACGTTATTTTTTGGCCTGGCCTATATACTATTTAATTCCTATAATATCTCGGCTATTTTGCAACGTTATTTTTTGGCCTGGCCTACGTACTATTTAATTTTTACAATTCCTCGTCTATGGAGTCGCCGCAGACTAGGTTTCAGTGATGAGAGGAGAATTTTTAGTTCGATCGTGAATAGTGTCGCTATTTTTAATTCTTTACAATTTGTGCTTCAAAGTATTCAGTTCTTTTAAATACCTTCTCCCTTCGTGGTGAGTAAAAATTAAATTGTTTTAATTTTTAGTAGTAATCAAAAACTTGGTGAATTTATTTTAATACATATAATGGTTATATTGTTTCTAACATTTAATTATTTCGATTACAATCATTGTTATAAATCAGTTTTTATTGAGTTAAAAATAAGTAAACAGTTCAAGTGATTAACTTTTTTCTATCTCGAACTTGGAGAAACCTTGAATGATTGTAATCGAAATTAAGGTTTAGTGAGACGGAATTTTGACGGTTTTCATTTTTATTTCATAGGCCGATTGCCAAATTTTGAAGGGTCCTATGATAGGACTGGAAGCCAGAAAACAATTTTTTGTCAAAGAAGCTTTGGCCTAGCCGAAACTATTTTTCTTGCCGTATCCAGCCAGTGTTCGCATTGAAGATTTACTAAAGAAAACATCTTGCCATCGACATCTGTGTCCAGAACCGAATTCTCCGTCGTCCTCACCCAGTCTCGAGGAAGATTCCAATAAAAAAGATAAGAAAATAAATTAATCACTTTTAATCAACTAATATCTTGAAAATTTTCAATTCAGAATTTCTTGAATAAACGATTTTAAAACTGATTTAATCTCTTTCATTTGTATGTCTGTATTTTGGCGCCCTTTTATTTGTTTGGGGAAAGTCAAAAGAAAAACCAGAAGGAAGCCACAACCCTGGAGCTAGCAAGGGTATATTAACGTTACAAGCATGACTTTAGACGTACCTGTGTTTGTCGCACGTCAAACACTAAAAGGACAAGCACGTTTTGGCTCACCTAGAAGAGTAAGGGACAACACGAAAAGCCATTAGTTCTAGACGATTTAGCATTCTTTTTCTGAGAATATCGCAGCTGTGGCTGAAAGTGTCGCAAAATACACCGGAGCATTGACCAGACTACGTGCCACGCAAATATATATTATTTAGCTATCTTTACAGAAAATGTTAGTGAAAGACTTGAAGGTGTCCCCTTACAGAGGAAAGTCATTGCATCAGCTGCTAGCCGATTACCACCAAACGAGTGTACCTTCTTCTGATCCTAGGTATCTGACACCAAAATTACATACCACAATGCATTCTGAAAGTATGTGCATTACGGTTTCGTTCTCTATTTTACAGAATCTTTACTTTACATTATCTACTAATTCTAGTTTATTTTTGTTTTCTTTTAATCAGCATGGTCCGCTTAATATTTCCGTTATAATACGAAGGTTGTTCTTATTAAGGTGTAGACAGCTGAAAGATTTCTTCTGGTTAAAGATTCCCAGAAGGGTCTTCGTTTGTCTTAGTCCTTCTAGATTGAACCAGTACCTGTCTTTTTCTCTATCCTTTTCTTTTATTAGGTTTTTTAACTATTGCTGATTTCACAAGTTGGTTCTGGTTCCAAATATGGGGTTCCAGCTTCTTTTTTTTGTCATCTTATTAGTGATGAAGCCAATTTTTATTTGTGTTAATACAGAAATAAAAAGAATTATCTATTCTGTGTAACCAAAAATCCGCATATAGCACACATCGGCTAAAAATTATCGGAACATGATTATCTTTACTGGTGAACCGAAAATTCGCATACAAAATACATATAACAAACGACTGTTGTAAAGAGACAGTGCTATAGAGCCATTCTTAAGAACTTTATTCTTTCTTAACTGAACTAATTAAAACTCAAGAACAAGAAATTTGCAGGGTGATTGGCACTGTATCTAGATTTCGTTTTGTGGAGCTTTTTAAACTCACATTTTTAAAGCTTTTATATGTGTCAGGAATACAAAAAACTATCGCCGGACGTTCTGGAAAGAGTAATAGAAAAAGCTCTGATTGTTAGCAATTCTAACGGCGACCACTTGGTCGATATAATTTTTTTTACCTTTTAAAATATTTATATGACTCAAATAAACACAATACAGAGGCAACCCTAAAGTATTTGATTTTTTAATAAAATTGCATTCAAAGAATATCGGGGTTTGGGCCTCCTTGTATTTTTATTCCTTAGTTTTTAAACACGTGACTTTAATATTTTGTTAGATATAAAATATCTTAACTTAACAATTAGATCTTAAAACTTTTGGAAATAACATGGTTTTAGTTTTTTATTACATTCATTACAAAATTTAAGTAGGTAAAAAATATTATCTTTAAGAAAATATCAAATTTATAAAACTATATTAAATGGTTGGGAAATTAGGTGATGTATGAAAAGAATTACCAAGTGTCTTGGAGGTTTGGTGACATTTTAATATTAAAAAACTAATTGTACTCGCAACGTCGTTCGCGTGGCGTGTGATTGTTGTATAAAAATTTCTTACCCCACCCCATTTAAGGAATGGGAGATAAATTTTTATACACCAGATGTTAAGTTGAAAGAAGACAAATACATCTGTGAAAACCGCATTCGAATCGGATCAGTAGTTTTCATGTGATGCGCGCACAAACATGCAGACAGACAGACAGACAGACAAAAAAATCTAACCACATTTTTGGGTTCTATTTCGATGTACCCACGACGTCGTTCGCGAGGCGTGTTGTTTTTTGTAAAAAAAATTCTTTCCTCGCCCTGTTAAAGGGGTGGGAGGAGAAAGTTTTATACAGTAGATGTTAAGTTGAAGGAAGGCAAATACGTCTGTGAAAACCGCATTCGAATAGGATCAGTAGTTTTCATGTGATCCGCGCACAAACATATACATTCCTACAGTTTTATTATATGTATAGATTTACATTATTTAATATTGTATTAGAAAAATATCATTCGCAAAATATTTGTAAACATATATTTTTAACCGAATAAAACTAAGCTTTCGAAATTAACAATCTCGGTATAGTTAGAAAATCGTACATATGAGCTATAGAAACAGACTTTAGCAAACAGAGACAAACAAAGGTAAATATATTTCTGCATATCTACTAACTTAGGAATACACAGATATTCAAACCGAGAAATGTCAATATATGCGGGAGATCGCCCATTCCCTCGAAACCCCCAAGTATTCACGTCCGGTGTCCAGAACAAACAATTGATACCGCAATTGTAGAACGTCACACGGTACGGCAATGATAAAGAAGGCGTTGAGATAAGTTCATGGTAGTGGTCAGTTTGGAAATGCACGGTGCAGAACTAAAGTTAGTCGTGATTGTTTCATTTGTTTCAAGTATCTGAAGCATGGATAAACAATGGGTATTGAAACTAGGAACGGCGAACATGGTCAGTAGACATGGACATTCGTCGCTTGGAGCTGGACCTTAGAAATAGCTCGAAATGTACAAAGGTAGTAGATACGACATTTGACTCGATATATGTGAGACAACATTGACTTGGCTTAGAGAGTGAACTCGATTTCTCCATTGTTTATGACCATTACGATTGTTTCTCAAACTAAATACAAATGTCGATTTATTATTTAAACTAAACAACAGATTATATCACTTAAATATATAATCCAGAACAGTAATTTTCACTTTTTTAGAAATTAATACTGTTAGACAACATAATAAGTAATGCTATCTAATTTCACATATTACAGTGTGTCCCAAAAAGTTTTATACAAATGGAGGAAAATCTTATCCTGCTTGCTCAAAAAAGAATATTCTTCATAAAATGCTCTGCATGACTTATACATCCATAATCAAGTATAAAAATATCAAGGCATTTGCTGGAATACAGGAAAAAATGATTTCTGCTGAAGATTAAATATTCAAATTAAATGGAGAGAAAAATGTTTCTAGTATTCGTTTAAAACAACTGTATGGATAAAAACAAAATTGTTGGGCAATACTTTCTCTTAAAATTGCATTAATGCAAAAAATTATTTAAATTGTTACATGATAATAAGATAATAACTAAAAACTGCTGCAGTAATTTAGATAGCCATGTTTAAAATAGGAAATGTAATCTAGTGAGATAGGAAGGTATGTGGCCTTTCTTTGGCCTCCAAGTTCTTTAGACCTTACTCCTCTGGACTTCTTATTGCGATGCTATTTAAAACAAAACGGTTACCTTAAGAGACCATTTCTTGATGTTGATTATCTAGAATCATTTATTATCAAAAATCTTTCCGAAACAAGGTGTACCTCAAGGATCGCCAGTCTCTCCCTTGCTTTATAACTTATTTTGCAGTGATATATACAACTACAATATTTTAACAATAAACTACACATTTTGCAATATGCAGATGACACAGCACTGATAAGTCACAACACAAATCCAAAAAGAACAATGGTCAGTTTACAAAACCTAATAGATAACACACAGGCTTGGTTCAACAAATGGCGTTTAAGGTCGAATCCACTAAAATGCAAGTTCATGATATTTCATTATACAATGACACCTAACTCGCCACAAGTATTAATTGGAAACACTCCAATAGACTGTACAAACAATGCTAAATATTTGGGTATAACACTGTATAATAAAATGAACTTTAAACAACACACCCAAATCGTTAAGAAAAATTGCATAACGAGAGAAAAACAGTTCAGGGGTTTGACATACAAAAAACAAGTTATAACTTCATCGACAGAATCCCATATTTACCGAACTATCTGCCGATCTATATTGGAATATTGCCACCCAATATATATGAACACAAAGGAATCAACTTACAAAAACCTAGAAACTTCAACCCTTAGAGTTATAACCAAAATGAGGCACCCTTGAAACCTACTCCATAAACCTTTAAATAATTTCCTGTATGAAAAGACAAAAACCCCATGCATAAAAAATAGACTCTGTAAACTCACAGAAAAGTATTACAAACGTCAGGAAAATACAGAGGCCATGTGTAAAACTAGGAAAAGAGAAACACAGCAGAGAAGGAAACAACTAGCAAAAACTCTTTGGGAGCTTATTAACCAATATGGAGATGGGCCATAGAACATGCGAGCAGTATTCAAGATTAGGCCGTATTTGGGCTTTGTAAAGAGTAGCTAAGTTGGATAGAGAAAAATATTACCGTGCTCTAAACAAAATGCCTAATTTCTTTCCTGCTCCAGTTGCTATGGATGCAATATGTTTGTTCCATAGTAAGTCCTGGGAGATCGTTATACCAACCAGCGTAATAAAGTCTCCTGCTACCAGTGTCTGATCGTTGATTGTAATGGATGAGTCGCATGTTTGCCTCTTGTTGGATAGGCAACATGTCTTTGCTTTGGAAGCGTTGAAATTAACAAGATTCTTTCTTTCCCACTCGTCTACAATTCTCAAATCTTGATTGAGAGAAGCCCTTGTGGATCTTCTGTCCTCTTCCAGAATATCTAGAGTTATGGGACGGTTGTGCGCTTTGCTACAGTGTAGGTTGCTATCATCTGCAAAACCATGTATCGGGTTACAAATATTACGTGTTCGACATGAATTGACGTAACTTCTTTATATGTGTTAACCAATTTAAATAAAGGACACTAAATATTAAAAGAAATACTTCACAATATATTCCTAAAAATTGAAAATAGAAACTGAAAATAGAAGAAATGAAAAAACATTGTTTTGAGTTCTCTTGTGTATATATTACTATTATGTTTTTTAATTATATTTCCTATCCACAGACAGCGATTAATTAATTTCTATCATATGTATATAGATAAAATTGTTTTCTAGTTTTACAAGATTTTGTAATTTACTAACTTTTACGTTTTTTGATTTTTAATTTTTATTACATTTCCTTTTGATCGTGAATTTTTAAATTTGTCTAATATTTTTTATATATGTACCATTCTATTTGGATTATAACTAATGTGTTTGTCTTATTAAAAGTAAATATTTCCGTTCGCACAGTAATATTCAACACATATCAAGCAGTACTTAGATATTGATTTAGAGATATTGAGAGATAGAATATCCTTAACTGTCAAGATTTATAAAAGACCAACACAATCAACAATAAACTATAAAAGATCTTAATTGAAAAGATTATATATAGAATAAAACACTATTATTACCGAACCCTCTTTAGGAACAGGCCATGAAAAAAGCATTAAACTCGTAGGTTTACAGGGTGGCATCGGTTAGAGTATAAACAAATACAATTTTTTTATTTTGGTACTACAGCTTAATTTACATTATTTTAATATACCTGTATCTTAAATTTATAAACTAAAAGCTGACCCAGCGATGTTCCTATCTCTTAACACTGATATATTTTTCTCATTTTTCGTTTTTTCAAATTTATACGATTTTTCCTTGTTTTTTTTTTGTTTCCAATATTTTTTTTTCGTTTTGTCGTTTTTATCATATTTTTTCCTTACTTTTCACGTTTTTATAATTTTTTGTTGTTGTAGTTTAGAATCTTTCGGTTTAAATAAAAATTGTCCGTTTAAATACACGAGATGACATCTGCGTTACCTTATATTGGCGTTAAAACACATAGGACATCAACTGTGCCACCTTACGGTGTCGTCATAATATTTAATTAAGTGAGAATTGCTTGTTTAAATAATATATCAGATATCAACTGCGCCACCTTATAATGAAATGTAAATATATAAGCTGTCAACTACGCGTCATAGCAAGTAATTTATTAAGTAACAATTGTTCGTTTAAATACATTGTGGCTGCCGACCTATGAAGACAGAGCTCTAGCATAGCGGCTTAAAAGAAAAAAAGATTCGAAAAGAGGTTGACCTTAAAGGCCATCCTTGCAACTTCCCGCTAGTTTTAACCGCAAAGCTATAGTAACGTGACGTATTTTGACGTTTTTGACTATTGTTGAAATGTTTAAAAAGCCATAACTTTTTAACGCCTTATTCGATTTTGATGTTCAATGTGGCATTCGACGCAGTTTTTTGAGACCTAAAAACGTTACCGGGAGTGCAAAATCGGTTAGTCAAAAAATCTCTAAGGTATTGAACAAAAACACTTTTTTTTTGAAATTTTTCGACAACGATATCTCACGAACGAATCAACCGATTTTAATTTGCAAAACGGCATTCGACGTGGCTTTTTAAGCTTGAGAGCTGATCAGGTTATGAAATTGATCGATGCAATAGCCAAAAAGATATGCCAAATAAACATCATTTTTACCAATGGTTTTTTTCGGTTATTTTGAAATTTCTCGAAATCTACCAGCTCGAATCGGTTCAAACTTACAGGGAATCTAAGTTAGATGGAACTCTTTGGAATGCTTTTTATTTCATTCCGATCGGTGAAACCGTTCAAAAGTTATAAGAGGTTTACATACATCCACACACACATCCATACAGACATACCCTCGTAAAAATAGTCAGGGGAGGTTCCTAAGACCTCAAAACGTTGAGATCCGATGAAAACTCGATTTTCGAAAAACGGGGAATAACTTCCCGATTTAAAAAAAAAATAATTTTTTTTAGCGGGAAGTTAAAAAAGACTTTTGACAATAAAGAGAAAAGACCAATTCAAAAGTAATGTTTTTACCGCCAACTTGTTTTGTTTTTCGTTCTTTCTGTTTCAGCATTATATCGTTGCTTCTAGCAGCCAAAAAATGATAGCAACTGCGACATCTTACGGTGGTGTCATAGTGTCTAATTTAGTAACTATTGCCTTAGATGTCATTTGCGATTTGTTATTCCATTTTAAATGCGTTTTGTTATACCACTTGACTACTTTAAAAAGCCTTTTAATGGGATAAAAAGTATCCGTCTATCTCCTGGTTCTATCATAACTCTCTATCAATATTCAGCCAAATCAGTTCAACTGTTCTTGAATTATAAATAGTGTAACTAACAGGACTTTCATTTACACCTATACATTTAGTATTTTTTATTTTAGTATGTTATTTATTTCTTCAATATTTTGCGAATTCAAACCGTAGTTGTGGCTGTAAGGAACCAATAGGTGCCCTCCGAACAAGTCCACAAAGCCAAGAAAAAATGCAATTTGTAGGATGAATGGAATATAATTAATATACACAAGAACTAAAGCATAGTATCTTGGATGCACACACATCACGGTCTACGATCGAATGAGAAACTGAATCCATATAAAACACAAACAGTACCTATTAGAAAAGTACCAAAAGCAAAATGTTTTAGCTTAATAAGGTAATACAACATTTTATTAACTTGTAATGTAACAGCTACATATTAACTAATTTTTTAGTGAATATTTAAGCTGCAGATTATGTAGCAGAGAACCTAAATCAACTGTGTAACTTTAAATAAGCAAATTCAAAAATGACTCTTTATGGATAAAACTTGGTGTTACACACAAAAATCTTTGGAATATAATCTCATATATTTACAGAGTTGTTCGACAGGGCCACTCTGTACTTGTTTCCTAATAGCAACCTACCAGTTATAGAATGACTGTCTATACCGTTTGATGGGCGATTTTACTGATTTCTCCTTCCAAAACTCCACGCTGCTAAAAACAGATATGGAGCAAAGTAACGATACGATACCAATTAGTGTTATAGCCATACAGCCCTACGATTTCTTCTTACTTGCACTTACTTGTATAGGATGGGTCCATTAACAGTGGAACGTTAAATTTTCGGGTATATATGATGTGGATGTCGATGGTTCATAAATTTTCTTTGGTAAAATAGCTTAGTTTAGTATTTTCGGGTAAAAATCAATAAATGAATGGGGAGTGAGAAGAGTTTATGAGTTTTGGTTTAATTTTTATTACCGGGTATAGGAATTTTATTTATAAACGCAATTACATATATACTTGTTTTTAAGCTGGCAGACTTGTTGTCTAAAAATTAGGAAAGATTCCACTTATACAATAAATTATAATAAAATTGGTTTATAATACTGGCCAACACATATTTGCTTATACTTTGGTTAAAATTACTCTTTACCAGTTTATGTGACTTGATTAAAAATTTACGATCACATTTTCTAGGTATACCAACACTTCTTAAATAGTATATTAAGTATGGAGAATGGTAAGGGTTTCATACCGATCGAAGACAATTGTTTAAAGGAGGAGCGGAGCGACGACTCCAATTATTGTCTGAGATCGGTTACCCTTAACGTTTG
Organism: Altica lythri; assembly: GCA_964028335.1. Lineage (NCBI taxonomy): Eukaryota > Metazoa > Arthropoda > Insecta > Coleoptera > Chrysomelidae > Altica > Altica lythri. Next base: position 24,633,842 of record OZ034809.1, on the reverse strand, counting down.
GCATGCTTATAACGTTTTTTGCACGATTGGTACCATTATAAATTAAAAAACTAAACATTTTCCTCATATTGACTAGTTTCATTTATTTTATCAAGATAGATACTTTGGTTGCTAGGTAGTAATAACTAGGGTGCATAACAACAATGGAGAATTGAGCTTTTATTAAGTGTCAATAATTTTAAGTACAATTTTGATTATTATAAATTAAAATATGAGCGAAAGTGAATTTGAAGAAATTGAACGGGCTTGGGAAGAAGGGTGTTCCGCAATTATTCCCGAAAAATCCAAAATCCGTTATCAAAATACCTACCAAAGTTTTAAAAAATGGTTCGAAGGCAAGAATTTAAGAATCGATGAAAAGACTCTATTGGCATATTTCGTTCAAAGACATATGCAGTTGAAAGCTCCTGAAAGCCTCTGGGCAGAATATTCAATGATTAAATCCACCGTTTTTCTTTATGATGGCATTGATATTTCCAAGTTTTCAACTTTGATCGCGTATTTGAAGAGAAAAAATGTTGACTAGAGGCCTAAGAAAGCGAGCATTTTTACACAGGGGCAATTTGAAAATTTTCTGATGGAAGCACCGGATGAAGAATTTCTAATTCACAAGGTAATGTAAACTAGTTTAGGTAAAAGAAATAGTCTAATGAAGATTTTTTCATAATTTGTAGGTCGCAATGATATTGGGAATATCTGGTGCCTATAGAAGAGAAGAATTATATAATATAACTATGAATGACATCCAACAAACCGATGGTTTAATGATTGTAAAATTACCCAATACAAAAACGAACATCCAGCGTAATTTTACAGTCGTTAATAAACCAGACGATAAAATTCCATATTTAGAAATTCTGCAAAAGTATATAAAACTTCGTCCATTACAAGTAAAATCAATTCATTTGTTCTTAAGATACGCCAAAGCAAATGTTGTGCTCAAGTAATAGGGAAAGGGACGTTCGGGGGCAGCAACGATTTTGGCTAATAAAGGTGTTGATGTCCTCGGATTAAAGCGTAATGGAGGTTGGCGTTCATCGACAGTGGCAGAAAGCTATGTAGAAGATTCTCTTCAAAATAAAATAGATTTTGCCGAAAAAATATTGTGCAATACTAGTAATACTACTAATGTATGCGATTCTGCAGGATTTTCTGTTAGAAGTGAAACCACAGCCCAAACAAGTGGGATTTCATAAAATAATTTAACAAATTGTACCATAAGTTTCAATATTAATAAATAATTTGTTAGTTTTCTTTATTCTTTTAAAAAATAAATTAAAATTAAGAGATTTTTTAACTCGACGGTAAGTGAAATACTTACCGTCGAGTTGGAGTACCTACTTACCGTCGAGTTTGATTACTTACCGTCGAGTTGCTAGTAAATGCACCTACTGACGTAAAATCTGTCACGGTAAACAGTCAAAAATGATCAATCGTGCAAAAAATATTATTTCTGTATTATTCTGTATTATTTTGCACAATAAAGCAAATATTTCTCCTACATAACTTGTATGTGAATCTGAGATTTTTTACCGCAAAACTCAAAAATTAGTGTTCGCAAAACAAGCCTGTGATTGATTTCGGATAGACAGTTTATTTAAATAAATCATTTTGAAAACCAAAATTTAAAATGTTTCATTTCCAAAACATACTTTACTTTTGCCAATATCACTTTAATGTCGAAATTTTGATAATTGGTGGTTATTTTGAGTGTAAAACGACCAAACAACGTAAAACAAGCCCTTTTCTGTCGATTTAGACCATTCTATTCTATTATATTTTTATAAATTTGATAAACGTTTTTTAAAACTACGATAAATTAGATGTAAAAAATATCGATGCAATTTTAATCTAAATCCGAAATCCGTCCACAAAAAGTAAGCGCGTTTGATAATGAATTCGTATGGTCATTTTTTTAAAGACATTCTATTAACTGCTTTATTCCTATAATAAAAATGCTATTATTTTAATACATTTACTTCACTTATTAAATAGCACATTACGTAACGAGTGTGGAAAGCAAGTGATTTCATCACGAGTGCGTTTGCCGCGAGAGCCAAAGGCAAGCACGATAAAAAGCACGAGTGATGGAATTACCTGGGCACCGCACAAGTTGTGTATTCTATTTTTCATCACTCCGTGAGGAAAGCTCTTGAGTTTGTCTGAAATAAAAGGAAAGAAGATAATAAAAGTAGTATTAGGTCTGATCCGCCTGCACCGCGAAGGCGCTAAAGGAGGGTTGGGGAGGCGGATCCCCTCCATTAAAACAACAATTTTTAGAGTTAGGAAATTATAACATTTTTATTATAAAGAGACTTTTGTATTACAAAATTAGGTATAGTTATAAATCTTTGTTAAATACGTTAAATGTAATATTTAAACAGTTGCTTAATTCTATAGACATATTTTTTTTATTCAACTTTAAGTATATTAGATAATAATTAAGAATCAACAAAATCTTTATTTAGTAATGAAACGTTTGATTGATTATATCGTGGTGCATTTACTATTGCGTTATCAGATGCAAAACTATTAGAAAATTCATCCCCAATTTCTCTTAATTCACTTTCTATCTCTTGTATTTTTTATTGGGAAATACTTATAAAGTTTGTTTCGGTCATTCATTGCTTTTAGCACGGTCCTGCATGGTCGAAAGCAGTGCTTTCCGCACGGAGTGATAAATAGTTTTATATTTCGTAACGTTGAAGGAAGCATTGCTTTCTGCACGGTCCTACATGGTCGAAAGCAGTGCTTTCCGCACAGAGTGATGAAAATAATAAAATACGGATCTTGGATTTGTTAACTGCGAACCTTAACCCTTATTGGGCGACATATTATCGTAATCACAGTTTTTTAAATGTTTTCTAAAAGTGTAAAACGCTTCAATTCCAATAACATAAAATAAAATTTTTTATGATTGTAGTATTTGCCGAAGCGTATTTTAAACTAAAAAAAAATGTAATTCCTGCCAAATTATTACGCTCAAAGTGACAGTACGTTTTTAACATCGGTCGAAAAATTAGCATCGAACAAAGAGCCAATTTTAAGTTCTTTTTTAAACTTAGTAATATATTTACCCATCGATTGTTGAAATAAGTTTATGGTAATTATTGTTTATCTCGTAGCCGAGTCTACGAGTCGTTATGACAGTCTTGAGTCGCTGGAAGACGACGAACATATTGACTAGCAGAAATTTGTGATTACGCCAGAAATGGTTAAAAAAACCTTCTGTTTATTAAAAATGAGCCAAAATCTTTATTTAGATACATGATTGAAATTAAATATCTTTAAAAATTCAATTCATCACATTTTGATTTAGAATTTGGGCATAAGAAAGATGTGTGCACGGTTTGTTCCGCATAAGCTCACTGATGTCGAGAGACATCATCAAAGAGGCCAAAACTTTCAATGCAACATTGTGACTTGTGTTTTTCATACAATCCCGAAACCAAGTTCTGCATAGAAGCACCCTACGAGCCAAATCCGAAAAAAAGCCGTTTGGAAAAATCAAAAGTGAAAGCAATGTTGATTTGTTTCTACGATTCGAAAAGGAATTATTCATAATAAATTTGTTCCCGCGGGCCAAACGCTTTTTGACAAAAAATGGCATTTTAACCATCAACCACTTCCCATATTCTCTAGATATGGCTGCGTGCGATTTTTTTTTTGTACGGTACACTCCATTTGCCAATGAAGGGACAACGGTTTTTTGACGTAGAAGCCATCCAAAAGGCGTAGACGACCATTTTAAAGAACATCATAGTCAATGAGCTAGAATTCTCATTCGAAAATGTAAGTACTGTGAAAATCACTGTACCTATTAATCTTGAAGAGGATTATTTTGAATAAAATAAATTCCATTTACAAAAAAAAATTGTTAATTTTTATCTGTTTTTATCCTGTTTACTTTAAGACAGATCTCGTATATGTTACAAGTCAGGTTTTGAAGTTTATCGATATAAATAATAAAGTAAATTGTTTTGTTCCCAAGAGAAAAAACTATTTTAATAAATTTGCTTAAAAGTTTTTAAAATTAAAATAATTAAATATATAAAATCGTGATAATTATTTTCACTTTAATTTTTATGTTAACGGACTCTTCAATTTATATTACTGCCAAAAAAATATGCTGTTTATGCCAAAATGATATTACTATTTCTAGTACTGTGTAATTATGAGACTTTTTAACCAGTTAATAATTTTCTGCTAAAAAACAAATAATTTTGTATACTTTGATGTAATCACTGCCCTATACCAACATTTGGACTTAGAACATGTATAACCTATCTGGAAAAGGGCCGAAGTAATCACCGCGTGCATCTCCGACATGCACATTACATTACATCTGTAACTGGCAATTCCGAATGTGTTATATTCTTAGGAGGATGGCGTAGTAATATCTTTATTGTACAAAAGAGAGCGTTGGGTGCCTGACTACAAATTGCTGCACATTACACCACATGACGATGTAGACGGAAAAATTGCAAATATGTGACTGTGGATGGGTCGTATGTCAAGGGGATGACAGGGTTGCGATTGCGGAAAGAGTACACGTAGATGTATGAAAACCAGAACCGGATTTAAAAAAGTTTTATTATACTTATAATAAAATATGCATCACATTACAAATTACAACAAAAAAAAAACTAATTTAAAAACCTTTTGTCTGAATTTATGATATAATAAATACATTACATAGTCTTACTATTAACACAACAATCAGTAGGTACTAAATTAAAAAACTATACAAAGAAAATGTGATGTATATCTAACAGATAAAAAGAAATTAATACGTTAATATATACAAGGAATATACGTAAAGTTTTTTCACTTGGTTTTCTTGGTTTCAATATTTTCGCGCTTAAATTACTAACAACAATTAAAATAATAGCATATTTTTTAACAAAAATCCTGTATTGCAGTAACGAACTTTAACTGAAAATGTGGTCATTCAGCCTAGAAAATCACTCAAAAGTATCTACATGTGCGTCGATCTGCGCAAAAATATTCTAACTGTGATTCTTGCAGCAAGTTTGGAGACTATCTGTCCTTAATAATAAAAAATACAATTGGTCAAAATAATGACTAATTTGTGCTACAAAAGCACGAAGACTAGATACCAGGAGTCTACACGGTATAGGCTTTTTCATAATATTTCTGGTCTCAATAATCAACCCAGATCATAGTTCTATTTTTTGCCACTGGCGGCGCGAGTAACCAGAAGAACCGAGGCCATTTAAATGTCGCGAAATTAAATTCATAATATAAAATTAATTTATTTATTTAAAATTAGTTGTCATAAAAGCTGTCAATAGCAACAAAACTTCCCGCGTAAGGATTTAAAGGAGTATCTTAGAAACACGGGCGCACTCTACTGGCAATAGTTCTGTCCCCTAAATTGAGACCATTTTTTTAACATTACGTTTAAACTCCTGGTATCTATTTTTCGTGTACAAAAGCATAATCTATACTAATATTATAAAGAGGAAAGGTTTGTTTGTTTGTTTGTTTGAAATGAATAGGCTCCGAAACTACTGGACCGATTTCAAAAATTCTTTCACCGTTGGCAAGCTACACTATTCCCGAGTGACATAGGCTATGTTTCATTTGAAAAAAATGGCCCTTGGTAAGCCAGGCGCATCAGTAGATTTATATTAATTGAATATATTAAAAGTATACGTTTCAGAAAAAAATGTTTTAGCTAAAAGTTGTAGGTCTCTTTAAGACAAACAAAAAAGTCCCTCAACATTTTTTTGTACAGGGTGAAGTAAAAAAGTTACGAATTTTTTTCCATTTTGATTTGATGTCACGCCCAAACGGCCTTACCGATTTGGCCCATTAATGAACTCGACCGAGATTTTGGGACGGTTGATTTTTGTACCAAATTTTGTATCGTTGGCAAGCTACACTATTCCTGAGTGACATAGGCTATGTTTCATTTAAAAAAAAAAAATAGGGATCCTTACTAAAATGCCATTAATGTAATCAAAAATCACCTTAAAATCCTTACATCGCGTGCGTTGAGAATACTGATAACAATAAAATAATGTACTACGATTTTGAAGAATATATAAATATCTACAAAAAATGCCGCGACAGCATATGTCTAACTGTCTAACGTCACAATAACTAATTTTTTATTTTTTAAAAGTTTTTATCTTGGTATTGGTAAGTGTCACTTGGCGCTACGCGCTCTGGTGGTTAAAAATATTACTACTGCTAGGATGATAGATGTGATTTAATTACCTAAAGTTATGTAGTTTTTATTTACAATTGAAATGTTTTTATCATTAAATCAAGTTCTTGACTTCATTGAGGCTACTCCTAAGTCTCGAAATTTTGTAGAAGGAGAGAAAATAATTAATGCAGGACATTTAATCTATAATGGGTTGGAAAATCAAAACAATGATCAATACGATAGTTTGTCGTATTGTATACAATCATCAGCTTTTCGTGATAAACCCCATGAAATAAAAACAGTTATAGAAAAAAATGGTAAAATTGTTTTATCAAAGTGTAGCTGTACAGCTGGACTTAGTGAAAGATGTAAACACATCACAGCGGTGTTCTTATATTGTACTCGGTAAGTGTAAATTTTAATGACACTGAATATAGTTTACCTTTTTCATTGTTTTTCTTTTAACAAAAAACCGATTAGGTTTTGGAAAATGATGAAAACGAACGTCTGAATTTTGGGCTGCATTACTTGAACATCCTTAAACACAACAGTATTTTCTACTTTTGGTTTTTTTTTTTGAAGAAAATCTAGCTCCACAATTATTTAATAAATCTGAGGCCATAGTTAAATGTTAATTTTCACTGATGTACACTTTTATTATTATTAATAGACGAAATATAAATAAACAAAATTTAACAGCATACAAATTTGCCTTATTTTTATGTATGGCTAACTACCAGCTGTCACCCTAGCGCTAGTTTATAATGTGACCACCAGTCATCGCACCATGTCCGGTGACACATACCAATTAATCCTTATCAAAATAACTTATTTCATAATCACGACAGATATCACAAATTTAGCATGTGCAATGGGACGAGGCTACTTATAAAGGAATTAAAGGACAATTAAGTTGTAGCAACCAATATAACTGAACCACCAGCTGTTCAACTAGCTCATACACTGAGGATACCGATGATCCCAACTGTTTTACCAAATCGATTTAAAGCACTTCAATTTCCTATCAAAACATCTTTCGCTTTTACTAATAATAAGTCTCAAGGTCAAACCTTCCAAATAGTAGAAATCGGTTTTCCTCATGGCCAACCGCCTAAGGCGGGTCAGAGCACCTGAAAATCAATTTATTTTGCTGCCAGAAAATAAAACAACATGTAATATTGTTCACGGGGAAGCGTTGACCCAATAAATTTAATGGCTTTTGTTATTTTTCTTTAATCCCCGTGCAAAGCCGGGGCGGGCTGCTAGTCATTTATAAAAAAGAGGACGTGACACTAGTCTGCTTCATTTTTGGAACCAGTATAATAGTCTAAGAGCTATACCTGGATTTGCAGTCCGTTGGCAGTGACGGTTAACGTATATGCAAGTAGACTAATACGCGGTAGGAATGAAGCGTAGTTGCCAGGTTTAACTTAGAAAGACTTACCGCGTATTGGTCTACTTGCATATACCTACGTCGAATGTCGTCACTGCCAACGGACTGCAAATCCAGGTATAGATCGGTTATCCGTAATATGACATTTCTACTTTGCAACGTGTTCATATAATATAGGTATTTACCTACGTTCTTGTTTAGGAAGACACCACAGCGGATACGGGTAGCTGTAAGGAGTGAATGTTGCCAATGTTTTACTGGAAATTGTCGTCATCGATAATATGGATAAAAATTTTGCCAGTTGAAGATGTTGATACGACAATTTGAAATCCTGACTGGAGGACACCTGAGTGAATACAAAGGAAGTGGTGGATAAGGGTAAAGGGGGCAAGAAATCGTCATCAATAATATTTTCACCTTTTCTACCACGTAATATTGGGCCTTTAAAAAGCCTAAATTCAAAATGGAGGACAACTGGGTGTGTATAAAATTTTTGACGGACAAGTTTAAAAAGGAACAAAAATTAAGTAAAACGACATTAATAATAGGCCCACCATTTTTACCACGTAATGTTGGGTCCTTGCGAAGCTTTAATTTAAAATTGCGGGCAGCTGGGTCGATATAAAATAGTTGACAACACTCAGGTGTCCACCCGTCCAAATTTTGAAATTGTCATATCAACAGCTTCGAATGAGAAAATGTTTATCCATATTATCGAAAGCGAAAATTTCCCGTTCCACTAGAGTGTCTGCTTGAGCAGTAACGTAAACACCTGTATTGAATGAAAATGTTGCAAAGTTAAAATGTCATATTACAGATGACGGTGAAAATTTGGCTTCAGCTGCCCATTTAGAATATATTCCCAACTATGAACTTGTACTGAACATAAACTATTTTATTTTAAATGCTGCAGCCGGATATTTGTACTCAGAGAGCACTATTTAAAATGTGTCAATTTGTAGTAATTAATGCGTTAAAAAATGACCAAACTTATAACAAAAAGCCTGTCCTTCCTAAAAGTATCTACTAGTGTTGAGACATGCACCATTTGCACCAAAAGAATAGTGCAGCTGGATGTTTGAAGCTAGTGACGACAGGTTAAATTATGCCAGCTTATACTAACTTATGCAGTGAAAAAAATGTGCTTATAACTTGCTAAGCAACTTTACCATTCAGGAAGTTGCCAAGGTGAAGCGATTCTTCAAATCAAATCAAATCTATGGAAAATTAATATGGATCTTTTCCCGAGACACATTCTTTCGGTCACCTTCCAAGAGTGTAAAGCATTTTTAAAGAAATTGGTTGCTAGTTTGACTTTTTCCTAGACACAAAAAATTGTTTTTGTTGTCATTAGAGTTTATTAAGGTGATATACTCCAACATTTTGGCACGAAACCTAGAAAGAGCAACGATACTCAAACAAACCCAGTACAGAGAATAAATGTAAAAATTTTGTCAGGTATAATTTTACCCCGATATTTAAAACAGCTACTGATTCACCGAACTGTACTCGGAGGTTCATAGTAGAGGGCGCTTTAAATCAGCGAATAGAATATTTTAAATCTGTATTGCGTTTTTCTCAAAAATTTCAAAATATTTTGATATGAAATTTTAGTCATGAATAGTTTGTTTCATTTTACGTGGTAGACGCATGTTTTTATTACACAAAATTTTTTTTCTCCATAAACAATCATAATTCTCTTTAAGTTATCATTTATTCAAAATGAAAGTATGCGTCTACCACGTAAAATGAAACAAACTATTCATGACAAAAATTTCATATCAAAATATTTTGAAATTTTTGAGAAAACCGCAATACAGATTTAAAATATTCTATTCGTTGATTTAAAGCGCCCTCTACTATGAACCTCCGAGTACAGTTCGGTGAATCAGTATAGCTGTTTTAAATATCGGGGTAAATTTATACCTGACAAAATTTTTACATTTATTCTCTGTACTGGGTTTGTTTGAGTATCGTTGCTCTTTCTAGGTTTGCGCAAAAATGTTGGAGTATATCACCTTAATAAGATTGTTCCTGGATTTAGAGAATTTTTAATTTAAAATGTCATTAAAAAAATTGTAAAAATAAAGATAAACTGAATCGCAATGTTATATCATGATAAATGGGATAATATATTAAATAAAAAAGATAAACAAAAATGTTGTAATATTAAAATATAAATAATTATATAAGAAAAAGAAAAACAGAAATAAATAGGTACGACACACCAGGGGAAGCCAAAAATAGCCAGTAAAGCAACGAAAAGAATAAACTATTTTAATTAAAATAGTGCACTTGTATATTTGCACTTACTTAGTAACCTCTATTCAAAATGGACCAATTTGTAATACATAAAAAAATGGACAAACTTATACAAAAAATCCTGCCGTCCCTGAAAGCATTTACTCCAAAAGTTGTACTAATTCATGTCATGAAAAAAAAAGTGCTTAAATATAATTGCTTAACAACAAGTTAACTTTATAGGTCTGTTTTACAGAATGAAACCAAAGAAGTGTCTTATATTTGTTAGTACAATTTCGGCTGAAACGACTCTGATAAAGTTTTGCCCTTAGGATAAGACGTTATAGATTGGTGTGCATTGATATCGTTTGGAATGCAGCCATGGGATGAATTCTTAAACAGAAAAATTGTCATATTTGAAGATGTACGTGTGGAAAGTTTATTGAGAAATAAGTTCTTTTTCGTGACTTTAGCAATAAAGAATATTTGTTCTTAAATATTGGTTTATACAATTTTTAGAAAATAAGGAAGGATAGAACCAAGGAATTGTCCAAGAAAGTACCTAAAAAATGACAAATAACATAAAAAAGTAACCAATTACATTACAAGGGAATAAACCATTAAAATAAATAAAAAAAATTAAGTAAAGAATAATGAAACGGCAAAAGGTATTACAAGGACTAAGTAAATTAAATGTATAAACTCACAGACAAAATTAAAGCACCAATTAACTAAATAAGCTTGAGTTTTCCTTGTTTCAACTAATATATTTGGTAGCTTCACAAAACTTGTAAATGAATCAAAGCAATTATTTTAAAAAGAAATCGGCATAAGATGACCGTATTTGCAATAATTTCTTATTAATTAATTAATAACACAAACGATTCGCCCAACATTAAAAACGTAAACAATTAAATCAAACTATTTAAACTGAGCCTAGTACCGGGTATAGCCTACTTCTTATTACTGCATTCATTCGCTTTGGCACACTGAAAATCAGATTTTTGATAACATTTTGGGGAATACTCTCCCACTCTGCTGTTACTGCACCAAACAGTTAATTATGAAAAACAGATGAGGGCCTGTGACTGCAAACTTTTTTTAAACGTCCCATAGGTGGTTTATGGGATTTAAGTCTGAACTGTTGGCAATTTATTACATTAATTCAAGATCAATTGCATTTAGGTAGTTAACCACTTGTCTTGCTACGAGCATTACCTTGCATAAATACACAATTCGGCTCCACAAAGGGAGCAAACATGTTCATGAACGATATTTTCAAAATAATAATCGGCATTCATGGATTTCTTGTGGGTAGGAACCCACTCTGTGCACCATTAGAACAGATTCCTCCCTAAAACATCACAGTGTCACCACCAAATAGAATTTCGGGAACAATATTGCATTTTGAAAATCTCTCTCCAGGCCTTCGCCAAACATACTGACCTTCACCCAAAGATTTTAAGTGGATCCTAGTCCCATCTGACAACAAAAATCTCTTCTAATCGTCAACCATCCAGTTTTGATGATTACGTGCGAAATGTTGTCTTGCAACTCTGTGTTCACTGGTTAACAAAGGTTTTTCGCCGGTCTTCTACAGTTCAATATAGCTTCATTTAATCGTCTTCTGACAGTTTGAGATGATATCTGTACATTGCGGGCAATAGACAACTTATTTTGTAATATTGTACTATTTATTGTCCTGTTTTGAAGACACACACAGAAAGCACTTATATCTTGCATCTGTAGAGCTTTTGCGACATTGTCCAATAAATCATAATAGACCGGGAGATGGTGACACAAAATATTAGGTCATTTGTACCAGTATGGCGGTTCTTCAGGGATCTAATTACGTAAAGGCAAAAAGGAAAATGATGGTCATAGCGCTCGCACCGGCGGCCCAATCGCGTGGGCGTTAATCGAACGCGTCGGATAAATAACGAGTGTCGAACGATTTGTTCCACAAAAATGCTTGTATTTTCAGATAGTCGAAAAAAAAGAAGTAGGCGTTAGCGTAATGCCATACTTTGGGGTGTGACTTACAGCCCGCCATATACCAGGGCACAAAGGTTTTGAAGGTAATGAAACCGCGGACCTTCTGGCCAAGAAGGGAGCGGACACACGATTCACTGGTCCAGAACCGGTATTGGGACTGCCTAGAGCCTGGGTAAGGACCAAAGTCAGGGACTGGGTCTGGGAAGAGTCAACCAAGCACTGGGGTAACACTGCAGGGCTGAGGCACTCGAAGCTGATGCTCAAAGGCTACTCCAAAAAACTGACGTTTGACATACTGAATCTTGGTAGGAGTCAGATAAGAGTACTAGTGGGCCTGCTCACTGGGCATGGACCATTCAGACTACACCTTCGGAGGATGGGGATTCTGATACAGGAACCCACCTCGTGCCGACTGTGCGCCATGGAAGATGAGACGGCAACTCACATTCTATTCGAGTGTGAGGCATTGGACTATAAACGGTTCCTCATCTTCGGTGACACGAATCCTGAATCCTATCACCACCTTGAGGAGCTAGTCACAGGACTCAAGTCTCTTATCAAGGGAACTGCTCTGTGGCAACAGTAACTCAAGGAATTTCGGATACCTGGATTCTAGCCTACCTGAAGATCAGCGTGACGCTGATTTTCAGCTGAACAAACTAGAGTCCTGCACGCATCGGGTGCATGTAAGGACTCTTGGTGCCGAACCTGGTCACAATATTCCCACAGGAAGCAGTACTCAAACATGGGGCTCCACAGGAGAGACCATGCCAGGTTGTTTGGATAAGATTAGATTAGATTAGATTAGCGTAATGCCATACTTATCGGGTGTGACTTACAGCCCGCCATACCGACGCGAATAAATCAATTTAAATAAAACAATTCAACCATTTGTACCAGCATAATTTTTGCATAGCTAATCATCATCGAGTAGCCATTCACGAAATTCACCTTGCCATACTTTTCCGGCAATTCCCAATGGCCGCCATACCACTGCAAAGGATTAATATTTTTTTTTTGCCAAACGATTTGTACCTCCCTGAAACTTTTTTTAACAGTTCCCTGTATGATCATAAATAGAATTCTGATAATGCCATACCTGTGGGAGGTGGCGAAAGTGAACAATATTTTTTTTAAATTCTAAGATTTTATTCGTAATTCGAACAATTTGTACCAGTATGGCACTAATTTTTCCTGTAATTTTGAGGTTTAACGAATATAAATACAAAGTTTCAAACACCTAATTGGCGGCAATCTTGTCTTATAAGCAAAAGTTAGATGTTATGTTGTATAATATTCTGCGGCTCCCACCGCTCGAAAGATTTCTCGAATTGTAGAGATCTTGGCTCATCGTATTAGTTCGGGAGCCCAGAGGGTTTTCGTAGCCGTGAAAGAGACACCAAAGTTTTTTCTATGTATTTTGAGCCCCTGATTACATATATCAAGGGTGGATTCCCGAGAAATGGTTAGGAAATTTGTTATTAACATATAATTTGTTACTAATAAAAAAACTGTTTTTTCATATCTTGCTCGAGTGTGACAGTCTTCCGCCCCATAGTTATATTATGGGATAATTTTTTTTAGGTTGAATTTTATCCAAATGAAGCGAATACAATGATGCCATACTGTAACAAATGATTTTATGTATTGTACCTTGAAAACGTGTCGAAAAATCAGGTTTTTCAAGTATGGCGCCATTTTTTCCCTCGACTAAAAGTATGGCAAATATAATAATGGTCACATTGTATCGTATAATTGCCAAAAATCCAAATGCCATACTGGTACAAATCGTTAAATTTTTTAATTTTTTTTCACCTTTTAGCTCAAGTCCGACAGTCATCCGCCCCATGGTTAAAATCTGTAATAATTCTTTTTAGGTATAATTGCATCCAAATGACGAGAATACAATGATGCCATGATGTTAAAAATGATTTTACGTATTTTACAGTCGTATTTTTAAAACGTGTCAAATAAATAAGTATTTGAAGTATGGCAGCACTTTTTCCCCCTACTAGAAGTATGGGAAAAATAATAACGGTCACATTTTGTCAAATACTTTCCAAAAATTCAAATGCAATACTGGTACAAATCGTTTAGCAGAAAAAAAAATATTAATCCTTTGCAGTGGTATGGCGGCCATTGGGAATTGTCGGAAAAGTATGGCAAGGTGATTTTCGTGAATGGCTACTCGACGATGATTAGGTAAGCAAAAATTAGGCTGGTACAAATGGTTGAATTGTTGTATTTAAATTAATTTATTCACGTCGGTATGACGGGCTGTAAGTCACACCCCAAAGTATGGCATTACGCTACCGCCTACTTCTTTTTTTTTCGACTATCTGAAAATACAAGCATTTTTGTGGAACAAATCGTTCGACACTCGTTATTTATCCGACGCGTTCGATTAACGCCCACGCGATTGGGCCGCCGGTGCGAGCGCTATGATCATCATTTTCCTTTTTGCCTTTACGTAATAAGATCCCTGAAGAACCGCCATACTGGTACAAATGACCTAATATTTTGTGTCACCATCTCCCGGTCTATAACCTTAACGCATAGAGTATCTTTCTGTCAGTAAAGTTAATATCTTTACCGCGTCCTCTATTGATACGATTTCCACGTTTCTTTTGTTTAAGATTAAAACTTTTAAACAACCACTACAAACAGCGCAACACCTCTTATTAAATCCTTTGCTCAATACACAATTTTTGTAACGACAATGTGCTCAACTTGCAACACAAATTAAAATTTTGATATTTATAACTTTAACACAAACGACTATTTGACAGCATGTGTCTATATTACCTAGTAAAAAAACAGCAACCTTAATCATAATTATTATTATGAAGCAAAAAAAAAATGATGATTTAATTATTGCCATGAGTTTAAGCGTGTATCTATTAGATTTTTTATCTAAACATGACTTCCGATTAAGTATTATACAAAAAGATAATCATAATTTGTGTTAATTAGCTTTTTAATTAAATATCACAATGGTAGAGAAAATAATAAATTAAAATTACTCTAGAATATGCAATAATTTACAATATCTGAGGAAGCACCTCATCTTTATGTCACCCTTAGTGAGTATGAGCCATCGGCACATATCAATAGCCATTATGCCATCAGTTCCGTGTTGAGTTGTAAATCAATTCTGTGCAATTGGAGATGTAATTGTACAATAACACATGACGGGCTCAGTTGTATCTGTATCTATATCTATGTCTATGTCTAATTCGAATTGATGTCACTGAAGGTCCTGGGGAATGTCGCAGCGACCATATAACCATCATCCGTTTATTGGGTCGGTGGGAAATTACACATGATTGAATATTGTCTGCTGTATCGATACGATGATTTGTGTGTATGTGTTTGTGGTTAGATATGGGTTATGTCTAGAACTGATTTCCTTGATCTAATTTATAGATTTCGTGAATTATGATATAACTATTGTAACCGTTTATAAAGATTAATGCAGCTTATAATTTAAAAAATTCCATATTTTATACATGCTTATAATATATTAAAACAGTAACAAATAAATTTTGTATCTTAAAATCTATTTTATTCAGCACTAGCTGTACTCTGGACGTAGTTTGCGTGGCGTGTTGATTGTTGGATAGAAATTTTTATACACCAGATTTTAAGTTATGTTTACTTGTTCCCAGCCAGTGCAGCCTTTAGGGGCACATTTCTTGCACTTAAGATATTGTATCAAATCATAACGTGATAGAGTTTTTCCGTATACTTCAGCGCAATAAATACACTGATCATTTAAAAAAAACTTGAAAGTTTTTGTATTCGCCATGTTAACACTAACTTTATCAATAATTTTTTGGCCTTTTTGGCACTATTTTTTGGTTCCAATTTATATGCTGATGAAGTACAGAAGTTTTACCTTGAGTTCATAGTCCCATCTCGATCAAATTTAAATATGACCACCTGCTAAGCGCAAAATAATCAAATTACTTTAAAAAGCCGCAATAAAAATTGAACCAATGTCCTTGTAAACACTAATACATACTTAATCTTTGCAATAAATAAAAAATTGACTCACCTTTACACGCAGAATTATAATACGCATTTAAAATTCGTTGTTTCAGCAAACCTCCGTGAAATAATATATCATTGTTTATCATATCAGATTTTATATCAGATGTATTTTGTAGAAAAACTAAAATTTAAACTTAAGCACTAGAAACAAGTCAATCATATGCTCAACGTAAGTTGTCTTTTTTACTAAGAGTATAATTTTTACTGTAAGCACACGATAAGTAGGTACAATAAAGGGTTTCGTTACAAAATATTAAAGCTATTGTATCAATCGATAAGTATAAGGCGATTGTTTATACGAAAATCAGAAGGGAGAAAATAGTTTAAAAAAGCCGACAAAGTCCTGTCAAAATACTAACAATCATTTTGACATCGATTCGATCTGCCGTAAATTTTGCAGAGTATTCTTTTATGAAGACTTTGGCTTGTCACTCAACACTCCTGGGCCTTCTCTAGCTTTAAATTCTCTAGAGATGCCTTTCTAATCCCCGCGGAATAGTTTCGGGCCAATCATTGGGATATTAGCTTCCACTCGTACCGACTCATCAGTCTTCTTATTGCGCCGAAACCCTAAGTGTTCTGGTACCCATGCCAGAAAATTCTGACTTTCGGCATATGTCAGGGCCTTAAGGAATTCTCACACCAGCTGCATGCTTATGTGTGCAGAGACTATAGCCTTTAAAGCGACTTGGCAATCTGAGTATAAAACTCCAGTTTTACTCGTTATATCCTGACTTATAATCTCCGTTGCACACTGTTGTGTGGCCATTACTCCAGCCTAAAACACTTGACTTAATTGGATTTGTATCCTGTATTTTCTACAATAATTACCCCACCCTATGCCTTTCTCAGTCTTTGAGCCATTGGTGCAAATTGACTCCCCCTGAGTTGGGGGACCATTGTTTCATGAATCTCTTTCCATCAATTCTGTTTGAAAGTTTCTCGCAAAGTTATATCTGAAGACTATCCTGGTTTGAGGTAAACTCAGTGTTTAATTCACCTGAACTCTATCATTTAGCTCTGCTTGCTTTTTTCCCCTCAATAAGGTTATGAAAGCCTTGCCTTGTAGCAGCCTGTGAGCAGCTGCCATAGCCTCGCCCTGTATATAAGTCCATCGGAGAAAAAACACTAAGAAAGACTTAATAGGTATTAATACTTTTAATAAAAAATAAACTTTTAATAAATATTGTACCTTTATAATGTCCATTTTGTATACAGATATTCCATAAATAGCTTTCTATTAATATTATAATTTCTCTTGCATGTTATATGTAAATTATTTGCTTTTTCGATTTCGATCTAATAAAATCGATCTATTGTTCTTATAAAGTAATAAATAAATTAATATTTTATTAAATACAGTTCGTGCATATCTGCTTTTGTCTTTACAATACTTCATTTGAATATCGGTGAATATCTCTCATGGAATTATTTCAATAATAAATATCTGATATATATGCTTGTGACTGTCCTTTTGCCGCCGTACGACCACATCGTACCGATGTATTGACCCGAGGAATCACATTCTATACTTATCTACTTGGTATTACAATAATACATAAGACTAAATCCAAGAAAAAACCTTTTTTTAAATCAATATTTATCCTTTTCGATACGACGTTTGTTTGGTGTAAAGATTTTATAACGCTTTATACAAATTGCTTATTTGGAAATATTATGAGCTAATAATTTGAATAAATTTGTTGCTACCAATTTTTTTATAAAATAAAGATTTTATTTCTGGCTTTTCAGTACCTACATTTTTCTTTTTTTTAATGAGGTTTAAGATTTGAAAAAAAGGTTTTATTTTATGCTTTTTAGTTGCTACTTAGTTTTGTCGGATGTGGGCTTAAATTCATGATGTACTATCTTCAAAACATTCCGAATACCGTGCAAGAGGTACAGGGTTCAATCTCCTGCCATCCCGACATGTACCTACCAATGTGACTTTTTTGGAGACATAGAGACACCATGCACGTACGGTGAAGAGAAACATCGTCATGAAACGTGGACTTAATTGTCTGAAATCACCAACCCACAGTTAGAAAGCTTGTTGATTAAATGCTCATTCCTTCTCCTTTTAAGAAGATATAAGTCTCTTCTTAAAAGGAAAAGAAATGAGCATTTAATCAACAAGCTTTCTGTGTTTAGAGTGGTACAGTAACGGGGTAATTATTATGTTTTATGTTATTCATCATTATTATTAACATATTAACTTAACTGCAGAGCTTATTCCGGTGATGTTTGTGGTATTTCCTGGAATATCTCTTGAGAGAGAAGTTTTTTTTTTCTTTTTGTTTTTTTGTTCTTACATATGAAAACAGTAATTATCATTTTAACTGGTAATAAAATAAACTGTTTTAGAAAGTTTTTAGATACAACTACCCTTGATTTTGTTAACAAGGAAACAATCTTCTCTATGATCAATCACAGCGTTGTATGACTTAATATTTTTGCAATATCAGGGATGCAGTGCATTGTTGAGATGACACTTAAAATAAGCACAATTTACAAAAAGAACTTTTTATAATAGAAAGTTTTTTACTGATTTATAGGTCATATTTTGTGTCATCTCAACAATGCACAGCATCCCTGATTTTGCAAAAATATTAAGTCATACAACGCTGTGATTGATCATAGAGAAGATTGTTTCCTTGTTAACAAAATCAAGGGTAGTTGTATCTAAAAACTTTCTAAAACAGTTTATTTTATTACCAGTTAAAATAATACAAAAAAAAAAGAAAAAAAACTTCTCTGTCGCGTAATCGATCCCATTATGATAACATAACAGATCTGTCACAAGTGCACAGATCCGCCGCTTAACCAACTACGCCACGAACGATTTATTTAATAACTTTCAAAATAATATTATCTATACACAACTTAGATCATGTTTAATATCAATTCGGTATAAATTTCGAAATCTATGTATATGCCTAAATACACTTGAAACATGCATTGTCATCCAGTTCTTAGCTATCCTGAAAATTTCAGAGCTCTAGGTAGTCGGGAAATAGGTTTAAATTCGATTACAAATTCCACGGAATGACACAGAGACACAGAACACGGCGAAAATATAAAAAACTTTCTAATATGACCTATAAATAAGTAAAAATTTTTCTATTATAAAAACTTCTTTTTAGAAATTGTGCTTATTAATACAAACAATAAAAAATACTCGTAATTTAATAAATACTGTATTCACTTTATTTTGCATAAAAATCAGTTTTATTCTTTCGACAATAAACTAAAAAATCTTATAAATGTTAAGCGCACATATTAGCTATGATTTATTTTAGTTTCAGATATGTATGGTGACCAGAAAAGGTAATCGGGTAAGTTTATAGACTACTTTACCATATATTTTTAGATTAGCATCAATGTAACGCAATAAGAACATTTTATAATGTATAATTTTGCAATTATTTCTGCAAACGGTATGGGTTATATTTACTAACAGTAATTATTACTTTTATAAAATGAAGGCTAAATGAAATAACATATAAATATTACTCTTTTAAATTACTTTATTATTTCAAACTTAACAATAAATTCTGGTATAATTTTACTACACAAAAACACTAATAGACTGCTTTTAACTGTGTAATAGATTGTCCTCAGATAAAATATTTTTATCATCAACTTCAAAGCTTTGTTTAGAAATGGGTGTTTATAGGTCACAGAAATCATCGTTGGTCTAGAATATAAATAAAGTTAAATGTATTTTTAAATAAATTGGAAGTTGCTCCGATCTAATTACTGAGATAAAGTTCTTAAAATCAAGTGACTAAACTGAAATTCCAAAAATGGATTCACTTAGGTAAAATTGCGATGATGTAATAACTGAACTCAAATTGTAAGAATCGAGTCACTAAGCTAAAATTGCAAAAATTAAGTTACTAAGCTTGAGTAACGAGAATTGAGTCACCAACCAGGGATGACTTAACTGTTTTGTAGCGGAACCGGTTGCTTAACTGAAGTTGCGTGTATCAGGCTAAAGGTGCGCGAATGAGTTGGCAAAGATTGAATTGCTCTCTTCAAATTTTGCATTGGTTGGGAATTTCTCCAATCAAATTACTGACATAAAGTTACGAGAATCCAGTAACTAAACTGAAATTGCGAAAATAAGTCACTAAGCTGAAAATCATTAACCGAAATTGCGAAAAAAATTTGGAGTGAATCCAGTTGCCTAACTGAATATGCGCTGAAGGTGCCAGAAGCAGTTGGCGAAGCAGGAGTTTTGCAAAAACAAGTTGCAGAATTGGTATTACACAAATTAGGTTGCAAATGTGAAGTTGTGCTAATTGGATCTTTGTTGGTGTTGTTCGAATAAGTTTGCTAAATTGGAGTTGTACAAATCGAGATCTATTAGCTGTTAGTTGAAATCTCGTGAGAAAAAATTGTATAACTATTATTTTGAAATTATTATTAACTTGGTCACTATTAAAAATATAAGTCACCAGGCTGGAATTGCAAAAATTAAATTAATAACCAAAATTGTGAAAAAAATGAGTAACGAAGTGGTGAGGATCTGGTTGCATAAATTAAGTTGCAGGTAAGCGACTCAGTTGGCGAAGCTGAAGTTTCGCAAAAATGTAGAATTGAAATGGCTTAAATTGGGTTGAAAATATAACCACTTGGATCTTTAATATTGTTGTATCAATAAACTAGCTAAATTAAAGTTGCACAAATCATGATGCATTAGCTGATTTTGCGAGAATCGAGTTCCCTTAGTTGATATCTCGTGAGAAGTTACATAACTTTGGAAAATTCTATTTACTGTGTCAGTATTAAGAAGAAGTCATCTTAATCATTATCAGTCAAAACAATCTGTAAAGACAGAAAGATCTTTTTACCAATAGAAATAGCTGCAAAACATCATTGAAAAGAGGTTTAGATCTTGCTGCATTACTGTAAAAAGACATATAATAAAAATTACTTACAGGAACTGCACAACAATAGCAGTAAAAAACCTTATATAGCACAAAATCAATTATAAACAGAATTCCTGCAATAGTTCCAAACGAAGCTGCACATTTAAACATTAAATCATCCTGTCGTACTGCTTCCATTAATCCAGTAATAGACATAGTTACACCAACAATAAAATATACAACACCTAAAATTTTTAAACAGGTGTTCTTAAGTAGACTCTAGGATTTAAAGTTAAATTAAAAAAAAATCCCAAATCTGATTATTTGAGAATTTAAGGGCGCATCAAAAATATTTGTATTTATAATTACATTTTTCTTTTTGATATTTAAACACCTGGTTGTAGAAGTTAAGCCGTGGTAGATTTGTTTATAAGAAACAGATACATCTGCGATCTATAAGTTCCATTTTCTTGCATAATTTTAATATTTTCTCAGACTTATAGTATCTCTTCCATTCCTCTCTTTCTTAGAAAGTTTGGGATATCGTTGGGTTTTCCTATCTTGTATGATCCTAGGTTACTGACTCCAGAATTACGTAATGCAATACAATCTTAGAGTATGTGTATTAATATTTCGGCCTCTTCCTTATAAAATCTGTACTTTGTTTCCTCCACCAAGCTTAGTTTCTTCAAGTGTTTTCCTAATTGGCAGTGCCCAGTTACTATTCCGATTGAAAAATGCTTAGGTATGCACCCAGGCTATATGAGTAATCAGCTTTAGGTCCAAAATACCTACTTTTGTTTCTTTATTTGTCTCCCAGCCGTTTAAATACTATTTTAATGCATTCTGGTTAAGCCCTATTTAGATTTACTACCCAGTTTTGTAAGAACGTCACAGTTGATTGGATCGTTTGTGGAGAATATTGTAAACTGTGACTACGTCCAAGAGGTTAATAAATTTCTATCAGTCAAAACAAGTTTTCTTTAAACAAATTGCTTAACATTTTGGGCTTCCTCAGTTCTGTTGCGATAACTTTCTATATTAGTATCATATGGAACTTTTTTAGAAAATTATTAAAAACTTAAAAATGATCATTATTCGTCCAAACCAGTTTTTCGTGCAGATCATGCTTTATGTTGTAAGCATTCTTAATTTCATTGGGGCAACTAGACACCAAAACTATTAATTTATCTGCGTAACACTTGATTGGATTGTTATTAGACATCAAAACAATAATGCATCCTGGATCTTTAAATAGATTCTTAGCACACCCAAAACCAGTGCTTGATATTAAAATGTATCCGTCAGTTCTGTTGTTAAAAGTTTTTCTAAACAGCAAAAATGCTATTACCGGCATAACTGTTAATCGGTTCCTTGTGAAAAATATTATAAACTGTGTGTATGTTTTAGATTTAAAGATATTGTGGACATCCTCCTGTCTGATATAGGAACTTACTGTAGTAGTATCATATAGTAACTGTAAATTGCAATTGAAGATTATTAAAAACTATAGTAACCAAATTATGGAGTACACACTGTAGATAACAGGAAAGAAAAGAAATTCGTACTAAGTGTGTATAGTTTTTAATCATCGGCTAAGCGCTTTCGGTTTTAACAAACCATCTTCAGAGCCTCGTCAATCAGACTTAAACCAACAGGTTGCATATATAATAAACTTGATGATATTAATACAGATGAATGTCGTGTTAACACGACATTTATTTTCCAATAGTTTAATTTTTATTTAACTAATAATTCTGTGAAAAATTCTCAAACAATTTGAATTTAATTGTTTATTTTATTTTGTTTAATCTTAATAAGTTTGTGATGTGATTTAACAAACCATCTTCAGAGCCTCGTCAATCAGACTTAAACCAACAGGTTGCATATATAATAAACTTGATGATATTAATACAGACATCACAAACTTATTAAGATTAAACAAAATAAAATAAACAATTAAATTCAAATTGTTTGAGAATTTTTCACAGAATTATTAGTTAAATAAAAATTAAACTATTGGAAAATAAATGTCGTGTTAACACGACATTCATCTGTATTAATATCATCAAGTTTATTATATATGCAACCTGTTGGTTTAAGTCTGATTGACGAGGCTCTGAAGATGGTTTGTTAAAACCGAAAGCGCTTAGCCGATGATTAAAAACTATACACACTTAGTACGAATTTCTTTTCTTTCCTATTAAAAACTATGTTTGCGTTTTGGATCTTAATTCTTTAGCAAGAAATTTTTGTATACAGCAAAAGTACCACCATTTATTTATTAAATGTGGATTGAATCACTTCTAGTGACTATTTAAAGCTGTGCGGTTGTCCTAGAACTTAAAATAGATTTCTAACACCCCAAACCAATATTTTTTAAAAATCATTCAATTCTGTTGTGGGTTTCTGTAAAACCTAAATGTATACGACCAGCTACGTAACTGTGGATTAAATTAAAAAAAAAACACAAAGAGCACGATTTCCTAGGTTTTAAAAATGTATGATGTGTTAACGTTTTTTGCATAAAACTGTGCTTAAATTGTGTATATATACTTGAAATTGTTGGGTACGATTTGTTGGTTTTAACAACTTTTTAATAATTGTTTTTTATCGCTCCTTAGAAAAGAAGTTATTGATATTGGTTGTGTGGAAACACGAGCAAAAATAAAAAATGTCTTACCTGACAATCTAATGGACCAACACTCTCGAAAATACAGCGTCTTTATTACCAAAACAAACAAAGTATAAATCAATCCAATAAACATGCATACAACAAGAGTCTCTGTAATATTGATAAAACCAGCGCATTGTTCTATTATGTGCAGATAAACAAAAATTAACGTAGATACCAGGCAGAAAAGGATTTCCAAGATTTGTACTATCATCATTAGTGTTTCTATTACATCGAAGTAATCATAACAGCAGAAAAGCTTCTGAAGCCCTGAACGATTTTCGGGGCCTGATACGGGATATTCGTAACCCGGATCTAAAAAAAATTACAGTTTAAAAAATAATTATATACCTGTCTATTAGTCTGGAGCATAAAATTTTAGGCCAGTAAACTTAACCCTTGGTCCACATACCTATTTTTTGTCTTATCTTGCTCACACTAGGGTATAATATAATTCAAATAAAAATATACTCATTAAAAATATTGACATAGAATATTTAAAAGTTTTATTTCTGTAAAAAAACATCTATATAGAGTTAGTTCTTCTTATTTTTTCATAAATAAATAATTGTAAGAATAAATTTCAAAATATATTTGATTATTAATAGTGTTCATAATACATACAAATAAGAACTTCTTTCTTTAAAAATGGTAATTAAAATGTATTTAAAAAAAGAACTTTCTATTTCTAGAAATTGTATATAACTGATAACAATAATAAACAAATCATGGCTCTGTGATCATCGCAGATGACAAATTGCCATTTTACACATATTTTCTTTTATCCTTATTTGTAGGGCAATAGCTACAACGGAAGGACGTATTTGTGTAATGGTCTAACTTTTATTCTTGTTTTTTTAATATCTTAAATATCTCGTATAGAATCTTTTAATGCTGTTCTCAATAAAGGTTATTTCCAAACGTTTTTTTAAGGAGTAAATTAGCTCATAGTCAAGATTATTTAAAAATATTCTGGCAAACGCTCGGTTTCCTGATCAGGAATTCGGATTCTGAAACCTGAAAGCTTCATTTACATACAAAATGCTCAACAAGGCGCAGACGTCCTTACTATTTCCGAACGGAAAAAAACCGTACGTTCGTTTCGGAATTCATTCCGTGTGTTTGGGTCTTAAAAACAGAAAAAAAACTAATAACGTCGTTTTCTCTTCTTCTTCTTCATATCTAGTGCCAGTAAAAGCGCAATAGCAATCAATTCATCGTCGTCGTCCATTTATGCTCTCACAGAAACGTCTATTTGAACAGACAGTATAAATTCCTAATACAAAAAACGGATGTTTGTGCTAGGCACACGGAATTCCGGATCTGAATTCCTGATCCGGAAACCGAATCAGGAATACGAGCGTCTGTGCCCAGCCAAAAAGTAAGCGAGCACTTGAAAATTCAAAACTATGGGGCTCTTAATAATGTTAGTCTAAATTTGTTTAACCACAATTCTTCAAGTGATGTTTTGCTAAAATTCTAAACACTACCAAGATACAGCAAACCAATAAGAGCCCTTATTTCCAAAATATCCGACTTTTTGTAGCACCTAAGTCTCTTTAGTTTCTACATTATCACAAGACCTTTTAATTTCTTGATTGGTGTTTAGCACAACCAATTCTAAAATATTTTGGCTAAAAAGTAAGTCCCAGGCTTTAATTGGAGCATTTCCTTCTGATTCGTACTTAAGGAAATCCTTCTAATTTTCCGAATCTTTTCCTTGACATATATGAGATTCAAGAAGAATTTCTTCGTAAGAAGACTTATCAAATTCCCATTTAATTAATTAAAGGACGCTTATTATCCCACGATTTTCAATCCATTATCTACAAAAAATAATAAAATTTCAATGAATCTTCTAAAACAACTAATCTGAAAACCTTAAACTCACCAAAATATCCAAACTTAAATATTATACGCATTGATCCCAATGGGGTATGTAATACCCCAACCAACTTTTAGAACAAAACTAACTAACCTTGCTAATAAAATGTTTAAGTAAGGAAAAGTACAGACCTAAAATACATTGGAGAAGCACTTTAGAATTTAAAATTTTATGAAACAATTAAATCTTTAAATTTAACATTTTATGAAACAGTTACATCTTTAAATTTTGGTGGGGTTTGATACCGTCCAAATTTGTTTAACCACATTCCTTCAATTGATGTTTTGCTAAAATTCTAAACACTACCAAGATACAGCAAACCAATATGAGCCCTTGTTTCCAAAATATCCGACTTTTTGTAGTAAGTCCCTTTAGTTTCTACATTATCACAAAACCATTTAAATTCTTGGTTGGTGTTTATAGCACAATTCTAAAATATTTTGGCTAAAAAGTAAGTCCCAGGCTTCTATTGGAGCATTTACTTCTGGTTTATATTTAAGGAAATCCTTCTAGTTTTCCAAATCTTTTCCTTGACATATATGAGATTCAACAAGAATTTCTTCGTGAGAAGACTCATCAAATTCCTCTTTAATTAAAGGACGCTTATTATCCCACGATGTTAAATTCATTATCTACAAAAAATAATAAAATTTCCATGAATCTTCTAAAACAACTAATCTGAAAACCTTAAACTTACCAAAATATCCAAACTCAAATATTATACGCATTGATCACAATGGGGTATGTGATACCCCAACCAACTTTTAGAACAAAACTAACTAACCTTGCCAATAAAATGTTTAAGTATAGAAAAGTACAGACCCAAAATACATTGGATAAGCACTTTAGAATTTAAAATTTTATGAAACAATTAAATCTTTAAATTTAATGGTACGTTTACACGTATCCAGTAGCTGGCGATAGTCTCACTGGCACCCTAGTTCCTACTTGGTGAAGTTTACCCTTCACATGTACGCCAGTCACTGAAACCTGAAACGCTGTGTTTACACGTGTCTTCAACCACTGGCGCGGGGTTGGAGGGCACTCGGATGAGGGCCACTGGCATGAAAGATAGACTAACTTTCTATAGCGCTGGACTGGCACAAGAAAGTGTTTACATGATGCCAGTAACATGCCTGCGTTGGCATGCCAGTGAGGCTGGCGCCAGTCACTGGCATCATGTAAACACGCCTTAACATTTTATAAAACAGTTACATCTTTTAATTTTGGGTGTGGTTTGATACACCCCGGTGTGTGGTCGGAGGGTTAAATAGCGACATGACCTCAGAGTAAAACTAAATACATAGTAAGATATATGTGTTTGTGTATACCTGCAAGAATTTTTTTATTTCAGTAATTTTCGGTTGTTTCAAAAAGTAACCATAAATCATACGTTAAAGCAGCAAAATCAAGTTTAATTTCTTAAACTAAACATATAAACGACAGGGCGGTAGTCGTCATATATTTAATTAATTTTTACGTGCTAATTTTTTAATTTCTTCTGTTAATTGCGTTAATTTCTGTTTATGTTGTTGTTCCTTAATATTTTCTTCGTTAATATGTAGTTGTATTTGTTTTTGCATTTTGTAAGCTTTTCTATGGTACCTAAGTTGTAGTAAAAATGTTTATTTTGTACAATTTTCAAAGCTCTTGATGTTTATGGTAAAGCTCGCTGATAATCGTTATCTTTAGTTTGGAAGTTATTGTTTTTAGTTTGAAACATAAGATTTTACATATTTTCTACTTTAAATTATAGTTTAAAAAATAATTAGATACCTATAAGTCTAAAGAATAAGGTTTTAGACCAGATGAATCAAGTTTATTTTCTTAAAACAAAGATATGGCGACGGGGCTACATGCTAATTTTTCTATTTCTGCCATTGAATTTGTTAATTGCGTTAATTTCTTTCTGTGTGTTTGTTTTCTAACATTTAATTGATAACTTAATTCTTTGTTATCCTCTCTTAAATCTCCAATATCCTGCAATAATTTCTTTTTTTCTTCAATGTGTACTTGAATTTGTTTTTGCATTTTATAAGCCTTTCTATTTAAGGCACTGTACTTCATTTGTAGTACAAAATGTTTATTTTGAACATTTTTTAAAGCTAGTGATGTTTTTCTTAAAGCTTGCTGATAATCGTTATTTGTTGATACATAGTTATTTTTTAATTGAGCCATAAGATTTTGCATACTTTCGACTTTTCTGTATGAAGAATGTTGTAATTCTAAACCTTTTTTGTTATTTTCAAGTAAAGCATGCCGTAGAGTTTTAATTTCTTCTCTCAGAGTATCCAATTCTGCATTATATTTTGCTTTGCAAGCTCTCAACGCTTCTATCAATTTTGCATTTCTTGTTCGAAATTGTTTTATTTCCCCTCGTACTGTTTCATTCTCTATTTTATACTGATTACCTGTACTAGTTTCATCTGTTGACTTTCTGGTTTCTAGATAATTAATTGAATTGCTACCATGTGGAGAGAATAAATTTAGTATACTTTGACTGGAAAAATGTCGGATCATTCGATTTCTGAAAATTTCACTATGTCCATCTGATTGTTTGAGGTCTATAAAATGATCTTTTTTTACTCTGTTTCTTTCTGGTTTATTATTTTTTAGTTTTGTTTCGCTGAAGAATGTAAACGACATACTTGAAATTTTGATAGATTTGATTTAAACAGTTCTTCTTTTTCATATAAAAACATGTTGACATGAAGCAAACATCAAAATAAAATAAGTTTAACCTAGAATTAAAAACGAAAGTTTTGAACAGTAAACTTAAAAAAAATGGAAAATTTTAACTAGCTACAGGATCTAATGGTAGAATTCAATATATAGTATATATTTGTGTATACCTGCGATAATCTATTCTTTCAGTAATTTTCGGCACTATTATCCATAAATCATATGTTAGACCAGCAGAAAAAAGTTTATTTTCTTAAACCAAACATATGGCGACAGGGCGGTAATCGTCATATATTCAATTAGTTTTCACATGCTAATTTTTCGATTTCTTTCATTGAATGTGTAAATCGCGTTAATTTCTTCCTGTTTTGTTGTTTTCTAACATTTAGTTGATAACTTAATTCTCTGTTATAATTTCTTAAATCTTCAATTACCTGCAATAATTTCTTTTTTTCGTTAACGTGTACATGAATTTGTTTCTTCATTTTGTGAGCCTTTCTATTTATGGCATCATACCTCATTTGTAGTAAAATAAGTTTATTTTGAACATCTTTTAAACCTACAGATATTTTTTCTAAAGCTTGCTGATAATCGTTATTTTTTGTTTTATGGTTATTTTTTAATTGGCCCATAAGATGTTGCATACATTCATCTTTTCTGTGTGAAGAATGTTGTAGTTCTAAATTTTTTTTTTTATTTTCAATTAAAGCATGTTGTAGAGTTTTAATTTCTTCTATTAGACCAGCCAATTCTGCATTATATTTTGCTTTGCAAGCAATCAATGTTTCTGCCAATTGTGCATTTCTTCTTCGAAGTTGTTTCGTTTCAACTAGTACTGTTTCATTCTGTATTTTATACTGATTACCTGTACTAGTTTCTTCTGTTGATTTTATGGTTTCTAGATAATTAATTAAATCGCTACCAAGAGGAGAGAATGAATTTACTATACTTTTACTAACAAAATGTCGAATTAATTGATTTCTTAAATTTTGATTATGTCCATATAAATGTTTAAGGTCTATATCGTGATTATTTTGTAATTTGTTTCTTTCTAATGTATTATCTTTTAGTTTTGTTCCTCTGAGGAATGTAAACGACATACTTAAAATTTTGATGGATTTAATTTAAACATTTCTTCTTTTTCATATAAAAACACGTTCAAAAACTCTGTCATGTTAAAAATATCAAAATGATTTAAGTTTTGACAGAATTTGGAACGTATATATTGGACCAACTGGTATAAGAATTTAAAATTTATCGAAATGCCATTTAATACCATATTTTTCTATCTAGTGAGAGCTACGGTCATTTTAAATAGTTAAACCGGATTTTTACCAATAATAAATCAATTAATAAAGGGTAATAGTAAATTAAAATGTAGATCCAAGTTCTCTCTGTCTCTCTCTCTCTCTCTCTCTGGTGGTTAATAAAAGTACAAAAAGGCGTTTTGCCTGCAGTGTGATGCCGAACACTTTGAAGTAAGGTGATTGTTTTTTTTTTAAATTTAATTTAGCATATAGCCGCTTAAAGGGCGCCACCAAAAGATCCGTCAGACACAAATCTAAGATCAATCTTTTGTTGATATAAATCCAAAGCTTTATTGCAATACACCGTGGCAATACAATACAATACTGTGAATTTTAAAATTAGCAAGTCGGTTAAAAAATGGATCTTAGCCGAGAAAATTTTTGAGCAATAATTTTCGCAGATGATTATCCCAACAGCAATGTTCCACTGAGATGGTTTTTGTGTTTGGGAATGAAGCACCACACTAGTCAACTATTTCTTCCTTTTTTTGGGTAATTCAAAAATTTTGATCCAGAAAATCATACAAAAAGAACTGGGTGTTACCAAATTGGTTTCCCGTTGGATCCCTTATTTGCTCACAGAAAAGCAAAATGGTTTACGCTTCAATTGGTGTCGAATAACATTGGAACTGTTCAGCAGAAAAAAAGCTCAAAAAAAGTTTATAATATTGTTAGTTGCGATAAATATTTGATTTACTTTTACGAACCAAAAAATAAACGCCAATCCGCTGCATGGGTGTTTCATATTAAAGAAAAACTAACACAACTAATTAGTTCTTGAATTGTGTAAAAAAACTGCTCGCAACGATTTTGATGGTCATGTGACAACAATTGCTTTAGAAGATCAAAGAACGGTTATTTCCAAATGGTATATAAACGTTTGTTTACCAGAAGTTATCGTGTAACTCCGACAAAGCATCACACAATGGCGAATCATCCTACATTAGGACAATGCAAGTGCACAAACTACCCAAAAGACAATCAAACTTTTGGAGCTTTAAAACAATAAATTGTTAGATCATCAACTTAAGTTTTAACGATTTCTTCACGTTCTTAAAGATCAAGAATTCAATAAGTGAGAATTAATTTTATTTGCCAGAAGAAGCCATTAAAACAGTGATTTTGCAGGTATTAAATGAACTGTCTCACCAATTGGTTAGAAAGTATGCAAAATTGGGACATATTTTAAAAACCAATAAAGTACTTTAAATCTCTATATATGTTTTGTCTGTATGGCTACCTATATGCAAAACTAAAAAAACAACCCTCGTAATACGATTTAAATTGTAAAATTAGAAACTCTTACGATAACTCTCAAAGAGCAAGTTGTATTGGTCTTTTGTTTTTCTTTAGTGGACAAAAACAAGACAGAGCTAAGGACAGAAAAGAAGAGATAACACCAACACAAAAATAGATACGTAAAGCAATAATATCGATAAAAAGTAACAAAGTACCAGGACCTGTGGAAATTATGGTACGAAAAAGACATGGTGAATTTTAAAAAGACTCTTTAAAAAAACTTAAATGAAAGACAAATACCTAGTATATGGAAGAAAGCAATACAGCAAATGAAACAAATAAAGACTATAGAGGGTTTAGCATGCTGTCAACAGTAGGAAGATTATATGCTAAAATAATAAGAGGGAAATTGGAAGATTATATAAAATCGAAGAAAGTAATATTTATAATATTTAGCAGCTAGGAAAGAAAAAGGCAAAATATAGAGACATTCATTGGGCGTTTATAGACATAAAAAAGCGTACAACATGGTACACAGAAAAAGGCTTTTAGACCAGGGAAGTTAGGATTTTTCCAGTAAATTTATTAGGATTTTCCCAATTAATTTATTGATACAAGATTTTTTTAGTGAATATAGTGACAAATTTATCTAATAAACAAAATATGCAAAAGGTTTGATGTTATTTTTCACTTATAAACCATATATAAACAATATAGGATAATTCTTAATATTAAAACCTGTAGGTGAAGTTTAGTAAATGGTATGAAATATAACGCACGCAGCCAGATGGATGGGTGATGCAAGGACATAGGGCCGGAGGGACACACAAGCCGACCTTATAAAGTAACCTGATGGTACATAACAACTGGCAGAACATAGTTATACATTTTTTTGTCGTACAAAATTGTGCATTATCACCATTGTCTGCCATTTCCTGGCTCATTTAAACATGTCCTTTTCTATGGATTTAAGTTATTTATGTTATAATCTAATACTCACAAACTTGTTAACATTACTTATAGGCAAAACGGGCTACAGCTTTTAGATTAAATGTGCTGAAATTTGGAGCGTTTGTTCATTTTAATGTACGACATGGTATTATAATAAAACCAAGTTATTTTCTATTCCAATAAAGAAAACCGTCACCGTCACACTTTTAAAGAAAAAAAAAAGATCCAAATATCTTAATGGTGTTTATGAAACGAATTATTTGAAAAACAGATAGAAAAAAAATTAACTTGAATCATATAGCCATGTATATTATCCTTAACATAATTTCACTTAATAGCTTCATAAGCAGAACTAAAATATGAAAACGGACTTAATAAGGAAGATTATCAGTGAAAAACAATAAAGCAGATACTATATATGTACTTAACTATAAATTAAGTACTTCTACCAGTTATTTCCATTAAAATAATTTTTCAAAAAATCCTAATCATATTTGCTATTCAAAATTATTTATGGCGTTAAACCTAATCTAAGTCATTGTTACAAAACTATCATTAAAAAATTAATTTTTGTTTGAAGTAAAGGGTTTATAATATTTCTTTTTAAAATTTACCTAAAATAATAATAAATTAAATATACTTACTTGATGGTAACATTTCAAATAAGAAGAACTTCTTAAGTTAAAACCACCAATCAAAAAAACCTGACATTATAGTAACGTTGACAGAATCTTAGTATCAACAAAATACATCTGTTTGTTATAAATATGTGTATTTAATTTACAATTGTGAATTTTGAATTAATCCAACTGGTCTGAGCTATAGTACTGTCAAATTATTACGGAGGGTAGAAGGAAGGAGATTTGTCTTGTATGGTTGTTAAGGTTGCGTTCAGTAAAAGTATAAAGGGTAGAGGTTAGGAGTACCCACTTATATGAAAATTCAGCAGAAAAAGAGTCCGCTAGTAAACAGCAAATTAGATTTAAAATTCCATCGAAAAAGGTGCTAATATCAAATAAGTATGCAGAGTTCAAATAATTAAGTAAATATATCCAAAAAAGTTACTGTAAGATAACGTTAATTTTTAAATCAGAAGTTTTTTATTTTGTATATATCTACCTCTCCTTATTCTTTAATATTTAGCGCTTCATTTAAAAATTACCCTTGTGCTATAGGGGCGCCACCTTAATTTGTTTCCTTATGATGAACAATTTTTAATACATTCAGATGGTTCTCTATCCTTCTACCATTCATAAGTAGAAGGAGCGCTGTTGAGCGCTCAGTAACAATGATGTCATATATAGATTTTGTATCAACAAATTTCATCTCCATTTCCAAAAACAACTATACCAGTATTGACGATAATTATATTATATTCTTCTATTATGACGCTATGCAAAAAACTCCTTTTTATTTCCCACATTTTTTTTACAAAATTAATTTAACAGTCGCTTTTTTGTAGTTATTTAAAACTCTTTCTATGGAGCCTTTATACCAGAAAAATCAACGTGAAAACAAGACCATAGAAATCTACAATTAATTTAGTTCCTAGTGGGTACCTACCTACCAAGATAACGCAACGATCGCGATTTTACTAGCTAATGATTAAAAATACTTAAATAAGTACTAATATCTAAAATTTGTATAATACAATATACATATCCATGATTCCACGTTTAAAAATATCGAGTAGGCTGTTTTTATTTTTATTTAGTCACGTTGGTATGGATTTTTGTTAGGTTGGTGTTTAAAAGTTACAAACTGACAAGCTTGACAACAAGTAGCATAAATATAATTGTAAGTTATAGTTAAAAAACACAATATGCCAAAAAAATTGTGTAGAGACAAAAAATGTATACAGAGATGCTGTTACATATTTAGAAAAGACCAGAAAATTTCAGAAAATGAATATTTACAAAAGATCTCTGAGGGTTTTAATGTAAGCAATAATTGTGCTCGATACAGGATTATTTCAATGTTTTCACCAACAAATAGTTACAAACAATTTTAATTCCTTTCGTAGTTGTATCTACAGTTAATGGTTATATAAAATAATCTTTTACATTTTTATATATTCAATATACATATTATTTATCAAAAACAATTAACCTAAAAACTCACTGTCACTCAATATTTTACAATGTTGCCAAATTATATAAAATAATCCAGAATTAAAAATGTTTTGGGAATAAAATATTTCTTATCATTAATACAGTAAAAAATGATAATGATCCTTTTGATAATTAAAATGTAATTTGATAAGACATGGACGAATCGATGTTTTATTCTTTGATCTATGACCTATCAAATTAGATTTAAATTTTCTTTTATACATTTTTTAAATATTTTGTGTTTTTTTTAGGTTAGTGGTTATTGTATACAAAAAATCTTAAAAGAAGATTTAGTAGGTAAATGCTTAAGAAGCGGCGGATTAAAAGAAGAAAGATAAATCAGATACCTACATTTAAAAACTTTGTTTAAAAAATACTTGCAGCAAAAACGAATATTTTACTTTATCTTTTGACTGACGCAAAACAAAATTAGGAATTTAGGGGTAAAGGTACTACTTTATACAGACTTATAAAATCAATGGAATATGAAATTAAAAAACATTGAATGAGCAACAAATTTTAATTGAGCAACGGCATATCAAAATTAGCAAAATCGTTTTCCTTCGGAAATTAATAGAAAAAAGCGCAATGAAATAATCAGATTCGTGTACCTACTTAGACGAAACGTGGATATACAAAAATGGTACTCCAATGCATCATGGGGTACAGGAAACTGATTTAAAAAGTAATCCATCGCATGTGAAATCTGGAGGAAAGCGATTTACAATTTTACACGCAGGAACGAATAATGGGTTTTGATAAAACTTTGAACGGTAACATTTTAAAAAACTAGATTGTTAATCAAGTCATTCCTGCTTTATTTCAGAGAAATGTGTAGTGATCATGGATAATGCTCCATACCATTCTGTACAACTAAAAAGACCACCTACATTTTTAGCAAAAAAAAGGTATTGCAGGAATGATTGAGCAGCAATAATATTTGACAAAAAAATATACACAATAATTCAACTATACAAATGTAACGATAAGACATATGAAATATCATGGACTGTATCTTTATATTCGAAAGCAAACAATAAAAACATTAACAAAAAAAGTCTAAATAACTTTTACGTCAAATATTTAATTTGGAAAAACCATAAATTAGAAAATACAAAATATTTCATTTTGTGGATAACTATTACAGCAGCTATATATTGAAGCATTTTTTTTAATGCTACCCAGGTAGTGCGGCAATATGACATATCAATTGGTTTCAGCTATTTTGATAAGTAAAACAAAGATAAAATTTCCCACAAAATCTTCTGCTTTATTATATATTTAAGGTTTTAAATAATGAAAGTCTTTTTAAAATGTGTTCAATAGTTACAGTGCAATGATTTAGCAGAAAAGCAGATACACTAATGGTAAAATAGGCAAAGTAAAAAAAAATAAAACATAAAAAATTAAAAAACATATAACAACAAAATTTGAAGTAAAAGAATTCTAAAATTTTCTGGTCTTTTCTAAACATGTAAATCATCTTTGTATACATTTTTTTGTCTGTACACAATTTTTTTTCGGCATATTAATTTTTTTAATACATCTAACCATTATATTTTTGATATTTGCTGTCAAGCTTGGAACTGGTAACTTAAAAACACTAACATGACAAAAACCAATACCGACGTGAATAAATAAAAAAAAATAGCCTGTTAGTTATTTTTAAACCTGGAATCGTGAATACAATATTAATGTCCTATTATAAGCACAGATTTTGACATTAACTTAGTTTGTAACTGTCATTTTAACAGTATTTTTTTAAAATTATCTAAATGCAAGTATTAATATTAAAATGATTCGAAGCTGTTCTGGTGGTTGTCCTGAACGAGCTGGAGGTCCACCACCTTTATATAGCTTAATAGCATTTCTGGTTATGGTGGGAACAATCAGAGCACGTAATATCTTTATAAAATAATCTATTATTAACATTACCTAAAAATTTTTTTTATTTTGATTTTAGTACCATATGTTTTGGCTCACTTTTGCTCGAAAACATCGTCGCCAAAATTGAAATGAGAAGATATTGTGATACTTTTATACAATTTACACTTTTTGTAAAAATGTGTCAATAGGTTTGTTCCAAGTTACTAGTTGAATCGTTTCAAAACGGTTCGCGAAGGCTCATTATTAAAAATTTACCCGCTTTTTTTATAATGAGCTTACGCGAACCGTTCTATGAATCGTTTCAAAACGGTTCGCGCATGCTCATTATTAAAAATTTACCCGCTTTATTTATAATGAGCTAACGCGAACCGTTTTATAAATTGTTTTAGAACGGTTCGCGCTTGCTCATTATTAAAAAATTACCCGCTTTTTTTATAATGAGCTTACGCGAACCGTTCTATAACGATTCACCTGTGCAGTTGGAACAAACCTAATGTTGTACAGTAACTATGTGAATCAATTAAATTCCATTCAAAACCTGTAATATATTTGTTTTATTTTTTTCAACCTTAATTATCAATGAAACATTTATTTTTGCTAGATATGAATACATATTAATATGCTTAATCGTCATCGGAAGTGAGAATTTGTGACCTAGAGATAGAAACGCCTTAATGTCATCTACAGTGGACAAGTTGACCAACCATTCCGCATTCTATGTGGTTTTGGAAAACCAACTTCTTTTGGATGTAGATGTTTAAAATGCCCAAGTATACCGCTATCTCTTGGTATGTTACACGGCGGCCATGCTAAATTAGCAGATTAACCGCATCAATCGGTATTCAAGGACGTGCATTGAATTGGTTAACATCTTATTTAACTGCACGTCAACAATATGTCAGCTTTACCGAGAAAGGCAGAATATAAAATGTGGGTCATAAATCTATCTATCTTGATATTGACATAGGTGTGCCACAGGGATCAATTTTGGGACCCATTCTATTTCTTATTTACGTAAACGATATGGTCTCGGTTAACTCAGATGGATATTTTACGATATATGCAGATGATATAAATGCTATAATCAACGGTCCTGATGCCTGTTTGGAATCCAAATGTAATCGTGTTCTGTCGGACCTTAACAGCTGGTTTTGTAATAATTACCTATTGTTAAATACCCACAAAACACTTTCCGTGTATTTTCATAATAGGCAACGATGTGTCAACCCAATTAATTTTAATATAAATAATGATCACATTGAAAGTGTTTCATCAGTAAAGTTCCTAGGACTTCATATAGATGAATGTCTTAATTGGAGAAAGCATTGTGATGTACTTGCGGCAAAATTAAACTCAGTAACTTTTTTGTTCCGAAATTTAAAACAAGTTTTAACTGAGAAACAACTAATAATGCTTTATTATGCCCAAGCTGAATCCCGTCTGAGATACGGCATTTGTTTTTGGGGAACAAGTAGCCATATTAATGGTATTTATTTCACAAAAAAGAATAATCCGCTCTATTGCTGCTATCTCCCATATTACTAGTTGCAGACAATATTTTCAAAAATTTAAAATATTGCCTTTGGCCACTCTTTATGTCCTGGAGACTTGTATAATTGTGTTTAATAATCTTCAAAATTTTAAAACCAATGGCGACGTTCATAACCGAAATACTAGATATAAAGATACCTTACGTGCCCCAATGTGCAGAGGAAATATATATATTTCAAGTCTCCTAGTATATTGGGACAACGACTTTTTAATAGATTACCAACGCATACAAGATTGTGTAAGAGTATGACAAGCTTTAAACTAAGTTTAAAGGAATTCTTGATAACAAACACTTTTTATTCAGTTCAAGAATTTCTTCAATCTCAATCTTAAATGCTACTTCTTTTGTTGTTAGTGTGTTTATTTATTTGTTTGTTTTATATACTTTTTTTGTAACTGACTAATTCTACACAAATTATGTTTTTCTGAAAGAAAATAATGTATTTATTTATTTATTTATTTATTTATTTATTTATTTATTTATTTATTTATTTATTTATTTATTTATTTATTTATTTATTTATTTATTTATTTATTTATTTATTTATTTATTTATTTATTTATTTATTTATTTATTTATTTATTTATTTATTTATTTATTTATTTATTTATTTATTTATTTATTTATTTATTTATTTAATGTTTTGCTGTGTGACTGCTGTTTTGGGTGGATCTAACCTGGATTCGTCGCAAAACTAGAGCGATCACGTTGAAATTCGTAATATCAGCGGGAAATAGTTGTCTGGTGTGGTGCTTCATTCCCAAATACAGAAACCATTTATGAGAATTTGCTGTTGGAATACTCCTCTCCGAATATTGTAAAAAGTTATTGCTGGAAAATGTTCTGGGCTAAGATCCATTTTTCGACCGACTTGCTTATTTTAAAAATTGATGGTACCCTTACGATTTGTTGTATCACAATGGAACTCTGGATCTCTGGATGTATGTCAACTAAAAAGAGGACTTCTGTATTTTTTTAAAATTTTCTGTTGCTTGATTTCTGTTATACGAGTTTTTTGTTACGTTAATAATTTTGTTGAGGTTATGTTTGTATATGTTATATTTGGTTCTTTTCTCTTGTTTGTTTTTTTGTATTGATATTATTTTTATTCACTTTGAGAGACTATGGCAACTCCACTGATTGTTCGGTAGATCCACCTATTTACCGGAATAATTTTCATTTATATTTATTCAACTTTTTTTAATTTGTCAGTATTTTTTTAAATCTATGGATCACGTTTTTTTTGTATTAATTTACCGATTTGAGATAATTTGGATTGGCGACAATGAGGGTGACTATCAGTGATGATGACCGAAATACATGCTATTCTTTGGGTCTATATACGGTGACGTAACTGTCTTTTTTTATATTTTATTTGTAAGAACTAGTAGCTGTTTTTAATAAATTACATACTGTCAATACGACAGATTTTTATGTACTACTTGTATATATGTTTACATATTATCTGTTAACAGCAATAAAAACCTAAAATAATGGCAAATTTGGGTTATATAAAAACCATAAACGGGAGAATGAAAATTATAGAAATTATAATATTTTTTATAGTTATTGTTTTCTTTTGCATATCAGGCAGTCCAATTTCTATGTTTAATTTTAAGGATTATTTAGGAATTCTCCAATTTTTATTGGAATTGGGAGCTATAATAAGGTGAGTTCTAAATATGTATATCTAACGTTTTCACAGAATGATTTGATTTGTTTCCTTGGCGGCGCTATAGACGGTGGCCCATTAAGATATCAATTTGAGACATACCTCGTTTGAAAGCTTATGATGAGTGCTTTTCAACAAGGTATGTCACAACCATACCACGCATTATGCTTAAAACCCATATTAAAAAAAAAAACCCTCAAAAACCCTCCACTCAGGTTAACCTAACCTAACCTAATCAAACGTAGGTTAGATTAGGTTGGATTTTCGATAGGTTATGTCAATGTACCCTACTTTAACATTGTAATTTCACGAAATTACTCTACAAAATTTCATCAATATCTGAGGATTAGAATGTGTGGTATGGTTGTGATATACCTTGTTGAAAAGCACTCATCATAAGCTTTCAAACGAGGTATGTCTCAACTTGATATCTAAATGGGCCACCGTCTATAGTTGTGCAGTTTCCTTTATTTTTTCGCTGTAGGTACACGCTAACTTGTACGCAAATAAAAAAATTAGATACACGCGAACGAAATGTCTTCAAACCAATGACGTCATTATTTAGCGTGCACTGTGACTGTATTTTTGGTACACGCTAACTTATACCAAGTGTGTGCTTTGCTTGTACCTACAGTGAGTTTCAGAGTCAAAGTTTAAGTTTAAGTGTATTGTGTTTACACGTTAGAATATTGATCAGTAAAAAGTTTTTTTTTGAAGACTATGAAAAGGAAAATATGTAAAGAAAGAATGAATCTTACAAATCAGAAATGGATGAAAACTCTAGAACTATTAGAGAATCTTGTCTACAGCGGAAGTGAAGAAGAGTATGACAGAAATTATTAACTTTGGCAAAAAACTGATTTACAATCAGTAATTAATAACTTACTACAACAAAAACTGGCATCACATAAAACACGAATGGACGATTTACAGTATGTGTCATGGTAATTTATTAAATAGAACAAACAATCGGTTAAAAGCAATTAATGGAAAATTAAAGCAAAAAATAGAGAAAAACAGTAGCTTCGCACAGTTCGTTAAAAGTTTTTTATTTTTTTTTACATTCATGCTCATGCTCATCATGAAAGGGGTAATAGGACAGCTAGATTAATCTTAACAAAGCCTATAACATTGTTTAGTAAGGATAGTTGTGGAATCCATTACGAAGAATATCTAATACCATTGCAAACAGGTATGTTCAATTTCAAATCGTTGCCTCAAAAAAAGTTGAAGTTACTTTAAACTTTACATCAATGCTTTCACTCTGTAAGCAAA
The DNA here is from genome assembly GCA_964028335.1 of Altica lythri. Classification (NCBI taxonomy): domain Eukaryota; kingdom Metazoa; phylum Arthropoda; class Insecta; order Coleoptera; family Chrysomelidae; genus Altica; species Altica lythri. Next base: position 24,593,873 of record OZ034809.1, on the reverse strand, counting down.
TTTTTGCCACTCGAACAATGTAAGAAATGAAGTTATTTGAGAAAAGTTTATGTAATGAAAGATGGTCAAAAAAATTTTATATAAAACATCAAAGAGTTGCAAAAGGAGTTACCACTACAAGCGAGAACATTTTGTTGCAACCATTTTCTGTGACACAGGCTGTTTCTCTCAATGTACAGAGAGTAAACCAAACGAGAAAAAAGTTTTTTTTTGTGACAAATTCGCTGGCAAATTTACCTAGCCTATCTTACAATAGTTCGTTCAGTTACAAAATGAAGATTTTGGAAACAATAGAAACTGTTTGGAGACAAGGTCAATGAGTAGCCATAAATGTAATTTCTAGTAGCACTGACGAAAATACAGATCAAAACATTACAAATAATGAAGATCCAAATGATTTTTCTGACCTTTTATCTGTAAGTGGACATGGTCAACTAACCACGACAAAAAAAGGCTTAGACACAAATATAACTGGTTTGCTAAGCCTTAAATTACATCAACTTACATAAGTAACAATCTTTCTTTTTTTCTAGCTGATGGTAATAAGATTTTACTAACCGAAGAAATACCTAATGTAGAAGTTAAATTTATAAATCTATTGGAGGAACAAAATAACAAGAACATTTTATCTGTAAATGGATATGATCAACTTAATATACCGAAAGTTATTTTAGAATCAAATATAACTGGTTTGTCGAACTTTAAAATTATTGTAAAATAAACTTATATAATTAACAATATATATTCTTTTCTAGATGTTAATGAAATTTTAGTGCCTAAAGAAGTGGAATTCGTTTCAGTTACAAACAGTAACGAAATCAGTAAAGAGAATTTTTGTTCTAAAAACTGGCAAAAAAAGAAATTGGACGTGGGGAATCAGTTTTAACTATGGAAAGCAACAAAAATATCAACTGTAAGATTTTCATACATACGTTTTATTTGTATTCGCTATATATTAATATTTTTTTAGTTATAAGTAAAATAGTATTACCACCTAAAATTAAAATAAAAGAAAGACCTAAAGGTGCCGATTGGATTAAAGCGAAAACGCAATAAAAAATAATTTTCTAAAGTTTGACAATAATATCTTACGTAGAAATAAAAATTATTCTAACATTACTTTGTACATGTCATAACAACTAAAGGTATAACCCAACCTAAATATATTTTTTTATTTTTAGATGATTTATTATAATAGTTCTTCCTTAATCACAAATACACACATTAAAAAGGAAAATTAGCGTGTACCAAAAATACAGTTACAGCGCACGCTAAATAATGACGTCATTGGTTTGAAGACATTTCGTTCGCGTGTAAAAATATGTTTTAGGTACATCAAAATATTGGAAAATTTATATTACTTATAGAATAGTTTGACAACTATCCTTATCTCAAATTATCAGTAACTAATATTTACCTTAACAAAATCAAATCTAATTCTTATTTTCAAAGCAGTTTCAGCTTGTCTTAACCGTCGATGATAACTGCATGAAAGTTGTGCTCCATTACGTGGATTTCTTACTTTAGTAATTTTCATACATTACGGTTTTTCGTTCAAAAAAAAATTCTAAAAGTGGTTGACCTTAAAGGCCATCTTTGCAACTTCCCGATAATTTTAACCGCAAATCTATAGTATGGATGAAAATTTAGGTATTTTAATTTTTAAAATAACACACACACACACACACACAGATACACTTCTTTATTCTGTGCGCTCAAGAGTTTTAACATGTCCTGTGTATGGAACCCAGAAATATAGGCACATTTTTTACAATTTTTTACGATTCATGGACTGTCAAATAATATTAATATTCCATTGGTGTTCTTTTTGCTTTCTGGAAAATCTTTTCTTGTTTATTCTAACGCTTTCAGACTTTTACAGTCAGATGAGCTTAATTTCTTAGCTTAGCTCTTAATTTTAAATATTTGGCGATATTAATATTTTATTTGAATATTTTTCATGGTTCTCAGCATAGAATAATGGGACCATAATTTTGATGCCTTAAATTTATTTGCTAATTCAGAAAAATAAGCTAAAAGCACAGTTTCTGAAACGGAATTTGTTGCCTTTTGCTTTTGCCAGGTTACGAAGCTTTCATATGTATTCTGGTACTTATGTTTTGAAATTTCGGGAATCAAATTCTGACAAGCTTCGTTTGCCGCTTCTCTTATTTCAGAAGGAGTTAATTCTAATTCATTTTCATTACTACTTAACATTTTTTAAATAACAATCTTATTTCAATAGTGTAATAAAATAGTATATTGTAATACAAGTGTTACAATGACAGGTTTCGTAGTACGAGTGCAGTTTGTGAAACGAACCGCAAAGCGGTGAGTTTCGCAAAGAACGATTAATTGTAATTCGAGTGTTACATACTATTTTTTATAATGAACTTTTAAAAGTATAAAAAATAAATAAAATGAGAGTTTTTCGAAATATTTATTTATGTTGGCGATCTTGACACTTTTGACACTTGACAGTTTTAATGATTTTAAATTGGAATCATTGGAATGTTTGTCTAATTTGAATAAAATATTCTGACTTTCGCAATATCGGTGATAATGTAGTTAATACAACATAATTCTTGATTTACTACCTGAACTAAGGCACTATAGATATAGGTATTATCGTCAGCCATTTTTTTTCCAATGTCACTTAATTCACGTGTCAGATCATAAACAAATTCAAGAGACGTGCAATCGTATTTTGTAGTGGTGAAAATGGGAACTAAACCAGCTGATAGCGCGAAAAGCGAAAAAGTACTTATTACGGTTTAGTGACAGAGTAAGTACTAGTGGTTTTAGTTTAAAATAAACTTAAGGTACTTAAAGCATAAAAAGGGTGCAAGTTTGTAAAGTTGCCACGGCAAACTTGAAGCAAGCCTTCTTTTTTGATGTATCAAACTTATTGCAAGTCTGAAACAAGTTTATATTGTTATCTGGGTAATATTTACCTTAACAAAATGAAATCTAATTCTTGTTTTCAAAGTAGTTTCAGCTTGTCTTAACCGTCGATGATAACTGCATGAAAGTTGTGCTCCATTACGTGGATTTCGTACTTTAGTAATTTTCATACATTACGGTTTTTCGTTCAAAAAAAAAATTCTAAAAGTGGTTGACCTTAAAGGCCATCTCTGCAACTTCCCGATAATTTTAACCGCAAATCTATAGTAGCTCCATTGGATGAAAATTTAGGTATTTTAATTTTTAAAATAACACACACACACACACACACACACACAGAGATACACGTCTTTGTTGTGTGCGCTCAAGAGTTTTAACATGTCCTGTGTATGGAACCCAGAAATATAGGCACATTTTTTACAAGTTTTTACGATTCATGGACTGTCAAATTATATTAATATTCCATTGGTGTTCTTTTTGCTTTCTGGAAAATTTTTTATTGTTTATTCTAACGCTTTCAGACTTTTACAGTCAGAATTTGATGAGCTTAATTACGAGATACACAAGTAGAAATATATATCAAAATTAGTATTTAGGGTAACAGATGCAAAAAAGGAGGAGATCTTTGTGGACAAATGCTTCTATTTCAAAATGGGCAGGTATCTCGATGAGTTTTTGTTAACAAAATACAGTTTTAAAGATTAGATTCGTATATCATTAGGGGGTGTCTCCGAACTGATTAAGAATTTATCAATTTAGGTATCCTCAAAGTTAATGATACTGTTTACTTACACAAATAATCATCAACAACTTCCTCAGAACTGGGGTAAATCATAGCAAAATTAAGATCTACCAATCACAGAGCTTTTCTTTTTATATTTCAGAACTAAGTTATATTCTTGAATATTTTAAAACCATGCTTGGCAGAGATGAAATTTACAACCAATTTTTACCTGATTTTTAAGACTTAGGGGATTGTACCTTTTTAAGCTTGGTCAAAAAATGAGCTTCGAACCAAGAGCCAATATGAAGTTCCGTTTTAAACTGCGTAAAACATTTACCGAAACACATTAATTTTTAATACCAGTTTATAGTTATGATTGTTTCTCTCGTAGCCGAGTCTAGGAGTGGTTAACACTGTTTAAAGAGTAGTGAGTCGCTGGAGGACGACGAGAATGTTGATTAGCCGAAATTTGTGATTACTCCAGAAACTGGCGAAAAAGTGAGTCTTTTTATTAAAAATGAGCCAAAATCTTCGTTGGGATACATGCAAAAATAATTAGATATCTCCAAAGATTTGATTTATCGCATTTTAATCGGAAATTGTCATCGTTACGCGTTTATTTTTATTACTTGAATTATTTGTTTTGTTTTGTTTTAGCGCAATAACATTGGCTATAATGCTATATAAGGACAACAGTGATTTTGAGAGATGGTTATGTATTGTATGGTTTATATTTGGAGTGTGTATTCTCGTATTTGCCATACTTGTCCTTATAGATGTGCGCGAGATTTTTATAATCCTTGCAGTTGTGGGTTCTCTTCTTCTTGGTATAGTATATCTTTATGATGCCTTTGTAACAGCTAAAAAAGGTGAAATAAGTTAAATTATTATAATGAGTCTAAACTTTTGCTATAACTCTTAAATAGTTTGTGTTTTTGCGTATTTTAATTGAATAAATTATTGTAAGAAATTTTACTAAATATTTTTTGATATTTTAAAACAAGGTTAGCAAATGTTCTAAAATTAATATTTTTAATACCTTTTAATTAATTAAAAGCTATAATATCTAATAATCTGTTTTTTATTTATTCACGATGGAATTGGTTTTTGTTATATTGATGTTTGGAAGGTACTAAGTCACTGCATGTCACCAGCTGACAAGTTTGACAACAAATAATTGTTAGTTATATTTAAAAAAATCAATATGTTTTTATTACCAAATAGTTCAAAACATTTTTAATTCCATTAATAGTTTTTTCAAAGTACTTATTATTTATTTAAAACAACGAACCTCAAAATTAATGCCATTCAATATTTTACAATGTTGTCAGATTATATAAGATAATCGAAAATTAAAAATGTTTTGGGAATAAAATATTATTTTTATTAATAAGTGGTAGGGACTCTTTTGCTTACTAAAATGTAATTTGAAGAGACCTGGATGGATTAAATGAAACATCAAGTTAATGTAAAAAAGCCGAAGTTTCACCTGGGGTTAAAATTGCCCTGATAAAACCTGTCACCACAGGCGATACGTCGGCATTTTGAAGTGATAACTTCTTATGGGAGGGTAATCTCCTTTGTAACGTAACGCATTACGGCGCCACTACGTCTGGCTTCCCTTTCTCTCACGCATACGGCAGCAGTAGGCAGCCTACTCTTCTCTTACTTTAACCCAAAATATAAAAGAAAAGAAAATTTGAAGAACTGTAAATCCACATTGACCATATTAATTTCAAATCGTTAGATTTTAAATGGGAAAGGGTTAAATGTCCTAAGAAAGTTGATACTCCCGCATTCAACCGAGCTTAAAGTAATAAAATCTCTGACAGTTAAAGTAATAAAAAAACTGCCAAAAATAGGCAAAATTTTTGTATTGAAGCATTTTTTTCACATCTCTTATCATTTTCGAGTTAGAAAAAAAATTAAACACTCTATGTAATTTAATCTAATTTTTTTTAACCAGGCATTTTAAAGCAGTCCAACTTTTTAAACACCGAAATAACAATTAAATAAAAGGTATTGTAGTAGGAAAACGATGCATTTAAATTCTGGTGGATGTATACTGCTTATTTTTTCTTAAAATAGGTACATAATTATATGAGTGATCAATCTTTTTTGCACTATATCTTGTCTTTTCACCATATCTCGCTTTGTATTGCAACCAGATTTCTAATAAAACAAATTTCTTTGTTTTTTATAAGATACAATTATGTTTCTTACTTTTTTTTTCGTTAAGTAGATAGTTTTTATGTTATTTAGAAAAACCCTTTCAAAAAGGGGTCATTTTTTTAAAGAAACACGAATAACTTAAAAAGTATTTAGTTTTCAAAAAAAAGCTTTTGGAAGATTTTTTGCCTAGAATTAGGTCCTCTAACGACTCCCGAGATTATTTTGACTTCAATAATTTTTACTCCAGAGCACGAAGTATAGATACAAGGGGTCTAAACGTAATGTTGAACGAATGGTCTTAATTTAGGGGACAGAATTAATGCCGGTAGAGTGCGCTATTGTTCAAGAAGTACTCGTTTAAATCCTTACGCGGGAAGTTTTGTTGCTATTGACAGATCTGGAAAGTATCTTTTATTACAACTATGGAGGGTAGAAGTAAGGAGGACCATCTCAGTGTATTAAAAAGTGTCCGTTGAAATTGGGCAAATTAAGGTGGTGCTATAGTAGAAATTGGAAGAATTTTTAAAAGAGCGCCACAAACTATTAGATAAGGGTACTAGATTAAAAAAGAAAAGAAGAGTTTCTGCTTTGTTACAGCCATAGTTATAGTAAGGCACTATAAACAGGATGGTTATAGGTCTCCCAACGAAAGTTTGGGACAGCCACGTGTTAGTCGGCGCAGGTAGGCGGAGTCTTTCTATCAGTGGCGGACGGAAATAAAAATATATTATACATCTTAAATTAATTTTTAATGTTTGATGTATGGAGGGTAGAGGTAAGGAGAATTCAGTCTGTATATAAAAAGTGTCCATCCAAAAGCGTAAAACTTGCTGTATAGCTTCCTATTGACGAGTCCAACAAAGTTTGAAATTATCTAAATTTAAAACTGCTGCTTTTTCGAGCTAGAAATAAACGTAATATTTAAGCTGTCGGACAGCAATAAATTTGTCGGAGCATTTGATTTAATATTTAATTATAAACAAATTGTGTAAAAATGAATACCGAGAGCTTAAATATTACGTTTATTTCTAGCTCGAAAAAGCAGCAGTTTTAAATTTAGATAATTTCAAAATTTGTTGGACTCGTCAATAAGAAGCTATACACAAAGTTTCAAGTATGTATTAATCATTTTAAAAAAAGTGTTCTGCGCGGTGGACTAATCTGTTTTATGTCTGACAGTTACTTTGTTTGTCATCGTTTTTAATCATATTTTTATGATATTTTTGTTCATTCTGAAAGATAAGTGAATTTATATAATAGTTTTCATTTTGTTATGTATCTTAATATGAAAGTATTGCAATAATGACAAATGTTAAATACATACGCACTTTAAGCGGAATAATGAAATGCATAGAAATCGTATTCTGTTCTCTAACACTGTCTGTCTTATTTTTTATGACCAACGAATGTTACGGGTCTTACGATTGTGATGTGGCTGATTTTATGGAAGCACATTCTTATTGGTCATCGATACTTGAATGTACAGTTGCTGTTAGGTAAGAGACATATAATTTTGTTGTATGTAAAGATAAAATGTTTAAGTGGTTAAAAAAACAGCTGGATTAAAAAAACGAGCATAACTTATAAAATCATGTTAAAGCTTAATAAAAACCTGGTACAGCTTTTCAAAAAACGGTTTATGCTGTTTAATAATTAGTACAAGTTGTTAGATCGGTTTAATAGGGTTGTATTTCATTACTATACTTACTAACAATTGTGTTATCTATGTAGTAATATTTAGTAATCGATTATTTAAGATATTTATTGTCGGATTTTTGAAATTTTTAAAAGTTCTTGTTAGTATACTTTATAAAAACTTTCAAAAATATGTAGTAATATGTCTTTAAGAACTTAATTTTTGTGTTTTAGTGTAATTGTATTGATTTTACTGATGTACCAAGACTTAACCGATTTAACAAAATGGATATTCATTATATGGATAGGTTTGGGATTATCGTTAATTATAACTTCCGTCCTTGCTTTAAAGTGGAACCCAGATAACATGAAGTATAATGTTATTCAAATAATTATGTGTATAATTGCAGGTATAATCTACGTAATTGACGGTATAATAACAGCAATAGAAACTAAGATTTGCGGCTGTATTTAGGTACAAATGTTAAAAAATTGTAAATACAAAAAAGATAGCATTAAAAATTTTACAATTACAATATTTATTAATTATTTTCTACATGTGTCTTATTTGCTTAAGACAATTTGTTCTAAAACTGCCTCATTTAAATAAATAGTAGGTACCTACATGATCTTATTCCTTTGCTTTAATCGCTTTGAAATTTTATAATAAATTACAATTTTACTATGTAGAACAACATTATAAAACAAAAAACAGAGGATTGATTATAAATTGAAAAAATTATGATTATTGCAAAATGAGCACAAACCGTAAAAAAGGACTAAACACCTATGTTTTTTTAATCATCTTTTACAGGCCACTTAGGACCTTGCTATATCAAGAATGGAACTTTACTTACAGAACTAAGTGTTTTTAAAATGTATCACTTTTATCTACAAATTTAAAAAATATAATAAATATAAATTATAAGAAAAATACTAACCTTTCCTTATCAATGTCACTACAGTTTTTCTAATAAAGATTGAAATAAATCGAAAGCTGGATACATTCAGCAAAGAGTTTCACTAACCTTTGCCAATATAATAATAATAATAATCCTTTATTTCCTTACAAATGTTAATACAAATATGGTTTTATAAATTATTTGACAATTTGTATGGAAATTAGGTACCTCCTTAGGAATACCTGTAGGTATTGGAGGTTACCATCATTTATAGATAAAAAGTCTTTTAATTGCATAACACTTTTTTTCTTAAATACATTTTTTCTTTTAAATTAATTTTATTTTTCTATTTTTTTTTGTGTGACGCAGTGGTGCTGGTGGGGGAGAGGGCTGAGAAAATAAAAAAAAACATTTTAAAAATATGAACGAAAACAAAATTTTACTTTTCCATAAAAAATATATAAATCTATATGACTTGTATAAAATAGAACCGTCGACTTTGTTCTAAGATGAATTTATGCATTAATGAATGAAGGTGGATTACTTAGATATGACATGCAGTGGACCAAAGTATATTTCGGGATCATCAATTGTAAGAAGCCACTGATATAACATATTTTTTCTACAAGCCACTGAAGCAGCATATTTAATACTATCGGGCAAGAAATTAAAAATCTTTGGAGACATATACAAGTTGGATCTTTTAAATTTTTCAATTCGTGGCTTGGGCAGAATGAGACCTCCCCTATTTCTCCCACTGCAAATTGTCTGCTTGCAGGACTCTATACCCCCACCCCTACCACCAATCAGAAAGTCATTAAGTATTTTATTAAAAAATAAACACCTCAAGGGCAAGATTTTAAAATCTCTGAAAAGCGGTAGAGAATGGGTCATATTTGATTTCCCCGACATGAGTCTAATAACATGTTTCTGTGCAACCTGCAATGGACTTATCGTACCGGGATAAGTTCCACCCCACGAGGAGATTCCATATTGTAATCTTGACTGAATTAAAGCAAAATATAACATTCGCAGAATATTAGGAGGGCACATCTATTTTAGAAAATAAAACTTTCTAATTGAATTTTTGATTGATTATTTATTTTTATTGACATGCATTTTCCATGAAAGTGACATGTCCAGCACTACTCCAAGATATTTAACCTCGTCAACCTGCCTAACAGTTTCACACGAACATTCGTCAAATCTTGTGCAAGTGGCATCGTGATATTTTAAATTACCCAACACTCCAGGAGTTTTAGAAAGACTGAAAACTATATAATTGGTTTTGGCAACATTTAATGAAATTTTGTTATAATTTAACCATAGTTTCACTTGCGCAAGGTCTGACTCTATCCTGCGAAACAGCTCAGCTTCAGTACTAGCAGAAAAATGTAACGCAGTATCATCTGCAAAAGAAGTTACTTGCCCCTCTAAATCTGCAGTGCAAAGATCGTTAATATAAATAAGAAAAAGAGTAGGCCCAAGAACTGAACCTTGAGGTACACCATGACGAATAACACCTTCTTTACTTAATTTTCCGCTAATTCTAACCTGTTGAGTCCTCATGCTGAGATACGACCTAAACCAATCATTTGCTAACTCTCTAATTCCCATTGAATTCATTTTTGATAATAGAATTTCATGGTCGACCATATCAAAGGCTTTTTGGAAATCCATGAATAGGGTAGCCGTACGCTGGTTATTATTTAAGGCAATATTAATTTGAGAAGTTAAGCTATTGATCGCCATTTCTATATTTAGCCCTTTTCTAAAACCAAATTGCTGAGCACTCAGTTTTCCATGCACATTAAGAAAACGGGTTAGCCTAATATTAACTATTTTCTCCAAAACCTTTGATAAGGGAGATAACAAGGTTATCGGACGGTAGTTCGAAACATTAAATCTATCCCCTCCTTTAGAAATAGGAACCACAACAGCTTTCTTCAGAATATCAGGAAAAGTACCGAGCTGAATACTCATGTTGAACAGATAAGCTAACACTTCCGCTAGTTCATTTTGCAGTTCTTTCAAAACTGCAACTTGGAGACCATCCACTCCAGTTGACTTCTTATTTTTTAAAGAATTAGTTACATTACAAACTTCAATTTTGTCCGTTGGTTGCAAAAAAATTGAAGTACTACAGGATTCTGAACGGATTTTTTCGTTGAAGTTGGTTTCCAAGTCTGGAGGGTTCATATCCAAAGCATCCTTTAAGTTTTGAGCAACATTTAAAAAGTACTGATTAAATTCATTCGCTACATCATTATTCTGTTCAACATAAGTACCATCAGCTGTTCTAATTTTATCAATAGTACTGTACACTATGATTTTCACCTATTTATAATGTTCCATTGGTCCCTTGTATTACCTTTAGTTTGTTCAAATAACTTAAAATAGTATACCTCCTTAGCTTTCCCTAAATCTTCAATTAACCTATTTCTATACCTATTATAATAAAGAGGCAGTTTAAAATTATATGGTTGACATATTTTCTTTTTGTACAAAGCATTTTTTTTATTTATCCTTTTGATCAATTCTAATGTTATCCATGGCTTTAAAGGTCTACACGACTTACGATAATTGGAAGTAATAGTACATATATTAATGTTTTCTTTTAGTAAATCGGAAAAGTATACAAAAGCCTCATTTACATCTGGTATTTTATACAATATACTCCAATCCACCGCAGAGACACACTCTCTCAATTTATCATAATTAATTTTTTTAAAAGAAATATTTTCCATTGGTTTAGATTTTATATTCGTATATAATAAACAAAGAGAGTGATCAGAGATATCCTGACTACATCCCCAGATCTTCAAACGTTTTCTTCGTTGGAGGATCGACCTATAAAATTCGTTTTGAATCATTGCTAGTCGTGATTCTCAATTATACATATTATAACATATATAACTTGCTAAGTATTTAATTTATATTTAAGTATATATGCTATAATTTAAAATTTTTTCTTTTTAATTAAATTTAAACTTTTAATAAGATATTTTAATTAAGGTAAATGACTTTTATGTATTATTCCAAATATATATTTTATATTGCCCGTGCTACTTTTACCTTCAGAGCAGAGTTCAAAATTTAGAAAAATTAATTATTGAAATTTAACTCTTAATTTTATTATAAATATAATTTTTATTTTAATTTTAATACCTTATTTGAAACGCCAATGGTAAGAACAGACGCGTGGATAATCGATTTTTAACTGAACTTAACCTTAAAAATTTTTAAATTAATATTTTGTGACTGTGAATGTGCAAAGAAACTGTTATAATTAAATTTTAAAGTGAAAATAAGAAATTCTAAATGTTCTTAAATCTAGTGATGTGCAAAATATTTTTTTAAATGAAAGTGAAAATGAATTTAGTTTAAACAACAAGAAATTAAACACACAATTATTTATTTTTATATTAAAATACCGTATAACTGCTGCTAATTCAATTCTCCAAGTCTTCTCATATAATCAACGGCTCAAACCATATAAATGAAGAATTTTCTTTAATTCTTGTGAAAAACTGCTATAGTTAAAACTGGTAAGTACTTATTTCAATACTTCTTTTCTCAACCTGATGATTTAATCTTCTTAGCAATGATAAATATTCTTTCTAGTTCAATATCTCTTCTCGTCGACTTTTTCAATCTTTTAAAATAACTTTAAATAATCTTTCTGTTTACCAAACTCGCACAAACTCCTTCTATTCAACGTTAGTACCAATATTATATTATTCAAATCTCTTTTAACTTATTATTTTATTAAAAAAAATCAATTTTAATACTGCATAACATTTATTACAACCATTCTTTTCAAAAGATCAAGGGAAAGAGAAACAATCTCCAAAATCAACAAACTAACAAAAGCCTATCACTAACAATCTATATCCTATTTAAATTTTTCTAAAACAAACTTGATTCTATTCAAATAAAACAAATCAGCCCTACTAGATTACTTATCTTAATTTCTTTAACAATTTCTACCATCATACATACTAGATTTATAACATTATTTTGCAAATTTGTATTATAACCTTACATACTAGATTTCTAACAAAAATTATAAATTTTATTTTCTATTATGTTTTAATATATATTTAATTTTTTTTTAGAATTCCTCAATTTCTTATTAATTTTATAAATGACAAATATGAATATTATGAAAATAATAAATATGGAAATTATGGAAGTGAAAATTTATACACAATCTATTAAAAGTCAGTATTCCATTATTTATTCGATTAAGTAAATTATTTTAAACCAACGCATGTATTTTAATATTTAAGATTTTATTCATCTTTCTTGTTTTATTTTTCCTTTTTTAGGAATGAAGAGAATAATTTTTAATATACCTACTGAAAAATGAAACTAAATTATGCAAATATCAAAGCTTTAAACTCTATCCTGGGATCAAGAATATTCTTTTTAATCATTTTATTTTTAATTTTACATATTATATATATCATAGAATCATATTTCATCTCAATATATAGAACTAAACCAATATACTGGGGACAGATGCAAAAGGTGTAAGGATGTCTCCAAGCTTTCGGTAATTTTATTTACTGATTTCCATCATCAGGGATTCTATAAATGTGTGGTGTGTACCTACCTATTAGTTAAGAAATAAAATAATTAAATTGTACAATGACTTACATCTTTTTAAAGATGTTACACAATGATGTTGAAAAATGAGTGATGGTTATGAGTAAACAAAAATATCTATTACAGTTGAAGCTTCATAAAATAAAATATTTAAAAAACACAAAATTTGACTACGGATTACTTAAACACATTAACATTCGCAAGTTGCCCAAGTTAATTCATCGTCAATTTGAATGCAAGATTTGACAACAGCGCTGGCAAAAGCGAATACATTTTGAATGAACGTGGTCATGCGCATATTAGTGAACCTTATCTAAAAGTTATTTAAAACATACTTAATAATTCACATTATTGTTCTTAATTTTTTATATATAACAAAAGTTCTTTTAACCGTACTTTGACTGGTACCATTTTAGGTTAGAATGATTCTTCTTTTTCCAATGTTTGACAGACGTCACTTTGCTGTTATGGTTGGCCTTTTGCTGTTTGTCCTCTCAGTACATCATGTTGGTAATAATGAATTTACTATCATGTTGAGATTATTATTTTGCAACCAATTTTAAAAACCGAAACAACACATCAACTATGAAAATCAATTTGGTGGTCTTTGCTAAATGGTAAACACTATTCTATATATTTCCACTGTTTGTATATATAAATGTAGTGGACCTAAGACCGTATCTTGAGATACATCTGTTTTAATTTCTTTTGGTGTACTTAAAGTATCTTCTATTTTAACATGTTGCTTGTGCCGTCGTAAAAAGCTCTGAATAACCTGCAACAAATGTCTCCTCAAACCACATTGCTCTGTTGTTTCAACCAGCGGTTCGTCAGAAACTGTGTCAAACGCCTTTGTGATGTCAATAAATACAACATTTTTTTTATTGCCTAGGTTTTTTCTCACATTAACAAATCCAAATTGATTTAGTAAAATGACGTCATTAGCAATTAAGATTTAAGATTTTTTCAAATATTTCATAGTTGCTTATGTTTCCTGAATTTTTATTAATAGGGAATACCTACTTTTGTGGTGGAATTATCTGGAACGGTTCTCGTTTTAAAAATTTGATTAATTCGATGAGAAATGGTTTAAGTTATGGAGGCTTCAAGTAAAAAGTTATGTCACAGTTTACATATTTGACATAGTTGTTATTTTGTCGATACAGAAGAGCAGTTGTTTCTAAAAAAGCAATATAAATATTTTAATTTACATTACTTGATTTCTGTGGTAAGTTTGTTTTTGTTACGTTAATAATTTTGTCGAGGTTTTAGAATTTAGAATTTTAGAATTTTTTAGAATTTTATTTATTGGCCCTTTTATACATAATACAATGTGTAGGACAAGTCAAATCAATAAATAACATACAAAATGTTAAAAGGTTCAATTAAAATTAACAAATATTACATTAAAATTAACAGGTAATACATGTATTCTACAAATTATATACCCATACATAAAATGTAAACACGTATATGCATATAATATACATTCACACATACTTACACACATCTACATGTAGACACATATTATAAATACACAATACATATACTACAAGAACAAATTCAAGAAAAACGGTCGTCACCTTAAAAAAGACTCCACACTATATAAACATTTTTCGACTAAGAAAGACTTGAGATTTCTTTTGAAAATTACAATATTCTTACTACCTTTAATGTCACTCGGTAACACATTAAATATTTTAGGCCCCAAGACCTCAGGAGAATTACAGGCAACTTTCACTCTTGAGTACGGCACATCCAATGCATCCCTGTGACGCGTGTATTAGGAGTGTATCTGAGATCTGCTCTTGAAACTACCAAAGTTTTTGTACATATATATTGACATCTCATATATAAATAGTGATGGCACACTGTAAGGATATGATATGTTTTAAAACTATCAAAGCACGCCTGTCTATATTTTAATTTTAAAATAATTCTTAAAATTTTCTTTTGTTGAATAAAAATATCTTTCCCTTTTGTAGAAGAGCCCCATACACACATGCCATAGCGGAGCCTAGCTTCTACTTGCGCATAATACAAATTAAACAATTGTTTGACTGTCAAAATATCTCTCAAATTCCGCAATAAATAACAGACAGAGTTCAATTTTTGTTTTAACGATAAACAGTGTTGATTCCAAGTCATAAGTGCGTCTACTTTAAGACCCAGAAAATCCACAGAATCATCATCTGTGGACAATGTACCAAAATTTATAGTATTACACTGTTTTTGTCTATTGTGAAATCTTAGGCATTTAGTTTTTTCATTATTTAAATAAAGAAAATTTGCCGCAAACCAGTTATTTATGTCGTTAAGAGTATTTTGGCATAGCTGTGTCAATAGATTATCACCGTCCACAGATATGATAGCTGAAGTATCATCAGCATAGTGTCTAAAATGTACCTGATCACTTCCTAATTTATCAAAATCGTTTATATAAATGACAAACAGAATTGGACCCAGAATGGAACCCTGAGGAACACCTATATTAATTTCTTTAGAATTTGATACTCCATCACTCACAACTGCATACTGGCTACGATTCGTAAGAAAACTAGATATCCAATCTAGTGCACAGCCCCTGATTCCATATTGGGATAATTTGTACATCAAGACTTGATGATTAACACAGTCGAATGCTCTGCTAAGATCACAGAACAATCCAACCGGGCACTCAGCCGCATCAACATATTTTAATAAATTTGTAAAATAACTATATACCGCCGTGTTCGTTGATCTATTTTCAATAAAACCATGTTGGTTTTTAGATACTACTTCATGTTTTCCCAAGAAGCTAAGTAACCGATTTAAAAAGGCATACTCAAATATCTTTGAGAAACTGGAAGCGATGGTTACAGGTCTATAGTTTCTGATAGATGCGGTGTCCCCCTTTTTAAAAACAGGGATAACTTTCCCTTTTTTGAGAATGCTTGGAAATTTAGCAGTGCAGAATCGCAGATTTACAAGAAACGTAAACGGTTGTATTAATTCAATAAGTAGTCTTTTTATTACAGACGTGGGTACCTCGTCGTATCCTGAGGAATTTTTGTTTTTTAACTTATCTTTAAGAACAGATAATAGCTCCAATTCAACAAATGGAGTTAGAAATAAAGAATTCATCTGTGAGTTCAAATTCTTTTGAATGATTTTATTTCTTACTATGTTATCCATGGTTGATATTTGGTCAATTATGTTATAAGGAGCATCACTGAAAAAGTTATTAAATATCTCTGCTGTTTCATTGGAATCTTCGACATATCTTTCATCGAATTTTATTTTAATGTTTTTATTACCTTCTTGCTTATTCGATAACTCTGAAATAATTTTCCATGCAGTTTTAATCTGATTATCGGATTTTTCAATTTGATTCTGGTAATACTG
This sequence comes from Altica lythri, assembly GCA_964028335.1. Taxonomy (NCBI): domain Eukaryota; kingdom Metazoa; phylum Arthropoda; class Insecta; order Coleoptera; family Chrysomelidae; genus Altica; species Altica lythri. The sequence goes on along the minus strand of OZ034809.1, from coordinate 24,577,541 downwards.
TTTCTTTGAATTTTTAACTACCAACTCATGGGCCCTTTTTTTAGCATTAAAAAGTGGTTTCAGTTCAGGAAAATTCGAGCACATTCCATGTAAGTCCCGAAGTTTTTCAGAAGATGACCGTATCTCAGGAGTAATCCAAGATTTTGGTTTATTTTTTAAGGTTTGAACCAGTATTTTACGTTTAGGAAAGCAATCGTTAAAGTGTTTAATAAACGTGTTAAAAAAGTTGCTAAAAGCATCATCTATATGAATATTTTGATACAGACCTCTCCAGCTTTCACATTCAAGAAGTCCTTTGAATTTGTTAATATTTCTCTCACTAAATGATCTGGTGTAAGTAAAAGTATTTTAAATGTTTTTCCGTAAATCAATGGCGAAATCGTAAAGTACTGTTCTATGGTCAGAAAAATTATTATCAAAAACTCCAACGAAACCTTCATCGGATACATTACTAAAGACATGATCAATTGTGGTGGCACTAGTTTGAGTAATACGCGTAGGCCATTTTACAAACGGTTTTAAATTAAACATTTCTAATGTACTTGATAACTCCGTAAAGTTATTTATGTCTTCAAAGGAGTTCATATTAAAGTCTCCTGTGATAATAATATTTAAGTGAGGTTTATATAATTTATCAATTATCTCATAAAGTTTTTCGATAAAGATATCAACCCCACCTGATGGTGAGCGATAACAACATAAAACAATAGTGTCACCAATAGCTAGTTTGCAGGAAATACCACTTACTTCAAAGTGCTTTTCTATGCAGTACTTTGATAGATTCAAGTCGCAAACCTCAAGATCGCTTCGACATAAAATGGCTACACCACCGCACTCACAATATGTTCTGCAAAAGCTACTAGATAATTTATATGTATTGTAATATTGTGTCTTAATTTTTTCATAAGAAAACCAAGTCTCTGTAAGACATATAAAAAGTATATTAAACTTATCTATATCAACAAATATATCATTAAGAGTAGAATTATTACATGACCGTGCATTTACTAAATATATAGCCGGGTTAAACATCATGCTGTATCTTGCGTCCTCTTCCTCCTCAATTCTAAAAAACGGCTTATGCATGCACCTTCAGGCCATACCTTCGGGTCCATAGCCACCTTAAAATTGTTTTCGTAGATTGTCACTTTAAATGAAGAATACAGTTCTGGATATTTGGGAGTTAGTTCCTCACATACTACTTCTGGAAAAGTTTGTTTTAACACCTCTTTAAGACCGGCAGCTGTTGTGTCTTTGGTTAACCGATATACGTGTAGGGATACATGTTTCGGAACACCTTTTATATTAATACTGCTGTTATTTCCTACTATCATGTCCCTTTTAATTCTATGCCTTCTATTAACTGTTTTCCATTCACCTTCTGTGTTGTGTATTGCACGTTTTGGTATTGGTGCTCTAGCTTGTTGAGTGAATTCATTATTTAGGTCGGTATCTGAATGAATACTTTTATTGATTTTTTTTTGTGTTTCGTTCTTTTGAGTAGATGCTTTATTTAAGTCATTGTCAAGATGAATAAATTCATCAAGTTTTTTCCGAGTTTCAAGTTCTAATTTTGAATTTGAAATACTCTGTTTTATCTGAACATCAGAATTTAATGTAGTATTTTTACCTCGTTGTTTAGAAACAGCTGATTTAGGGAATTCCTTGTTTATGTCTTTATCGCACAAACTTTTTGTCTCCATTTCAATTTGTTGATAGTCAAGTTTTTCAACTGACCTACTTTGAAACTGGTTGGTTTTCATGTCTAATTGGTAATTTAACAGTTTAATTTTATCTTTTAATTCATTGATAATTATATCTTTTTGTAATATAATGTACTTAAATATTTGCATATCTACCTTCTTCTCATCGCCTACTAACTGATCCATGGCGTCAAAGAAAAGAACTTCATCATCACTTAACTTGATTTCTTTTACATTAGAATTATTTTCACAACACACAATTTTTTCACTGTCTATAACAACAATATTTTTAATATATTTAATGCAACCATTGTGCATTACTGTATCACAATTAACACATTTTGGCCCACTCTGAGCAACTATTTTACACTTTTTGCATACTTTTTGCGACAGAGCTAAATCACTCGACTTCACACTTGCCGCCATGTTTGTTTTCCAGTTTTCCAGGTTATTTTGTATATGCTATTTTTGGCTATCTTCTCTGGTGTGAAGTGACATCTCATTTAGTTTTTTACTTAATCCCTTTTTCGAATTGATATAACAATTGCATACGTCATCCACGTTTTTTTCACATACAACGTAACTTTGTTAAAAATGTAAAGACGCAACCAGTTTTTTGTGCCACGTTTTTCTCTGGTTTGCCGACGTTTTTTGTGCAGTTTTATGAGAACTGATGAGCAGCGATGGCAACTCTGCCGATTTTTCGGTAGATCTACCCATTTACCGTAATAATTTTCTTACGTATTTACTTAACTTAAACAGACATATTTGTATAAAATAAATTCTTTTTAAATTTGCCGCTATTTTTTACATGTATTGATTTCTATTTAGGTTTTTTTATGTTTCAATCTACCGATATGAGATAATTTAGTTCGGCCACGCTGCTGGTGATACAGACCGACAGTGATACAGACCGATATGCGAACCGAAAGCTTCCGGCGGCATGCAACAAGATTTTGCGAGAGTGTTCCTACTATTCTTTAGGTCTACATACGGTCGTGATGTTAGGATTATATGGTGTGTTACAAACAAAACAGATTTTTCTTCATACCTCGGTCAAAAGTACGTTCTGCGCGTCATGATGTTTTGTCGTCTTTAACATTTACTCCCTGTTTACGGCGGGAGGCAAAATTTCTCGTGCGTAGTTACACTTGTAACTAGGGACTGTTTATTCTCGTGTCATTTCTATTTCTATCTATAACTTTAAAAATAATCATCAATGACAAAACTTTACTCTTCGAATGTATTTGATGCCTGTCCCACGACCAGCTGCACTCGCTTCGCTCGTTCCGCAAGTACTTTCGACCGAGGTATGAAGAAAAATAGTATATACTACACGGGCCAAAAGTTGAAATCTCGGTCCTGCGCGTCATGTTGCCCTCGGCTTTTCGCCTCGGGCATCATGACGCGCAGGGCCGAAAATTCAACTTTCGTCCCTTGTAGCGTAATATACTATTGGTTCGACTTTGCGCATGTCGTCACCTTGGGAATAATCAACGTCAAACGCCATTTAGTAAGGGAGCAAATGGGGGTTGTTTAAAAAAATATAAGTAACAAAGTTTGTTATTTATATTTATTTAAACAATTAAATTGTTAATAACGAATTTCCTAGGCTACTGGTCAAAAAGCAGATTGAATTTTCGGATTAAGCAAGTCAAAAAACATTTTAAAAACTTTGCTGCTTGTAAGGACCTCAATCGGCCACGGAATCATCCTTTGCTTCCTGACTAATTCTTACTGTTGACTTTTTAAATATTTTGAAATTCGCGCCATTTTAAATTACTTTTGTCCAAGCTGACATCACTAAAGATGCACCTAACATCACGCATACGGTGACGTAACTGTTTTTTATATTTCATTTTTAAAAACTAGTAGCTGTGTTTAATGAATTACATACCGTCAATACGACAGATTATTGTATACTACATATATTTACATATTATATTTTAACAGCAATAAATATCTAAAATAATGGCAAATTGTAAATATGTAAAAACCGTAAGCGGAATAATGAAAATTGTGGAAATTATATTATATTTTATAGGTGATATTTGCGTGGCTATCTTTTACGATTTTAAGTTCGGAATTACTGAGAATCTTGAAATCATGACTTATGTAATAATATGTGACTTGGGATTTTTTCTGAGGTGAGTACTAAATGTAAATTTAACCTTTACACAGAATAATATACTTTTTTTTTCAATTAATTTATACTTAAAAAAATATAATATTATGCTATACATCAAAATATTGAAAACTTAATGATTAAAGAAAATATACTGAAAAAACATATCACAACTGAGAATTCGATAGTTTGCCCAAGTACAGAGTGCACTTTGCATTTCATAAATTTTGCAACACTAATTCTACAATAACTTTTGTTTAAACTAATGTTTTTGAGTGAACCTTAAACAAAATTGTTTTTTGTATAGTTACAATTCGCTAAGCAAAACTGTATCTATCACGGATTTTTTTGTAACGTTGTAAAAAACTTAATTATTTATAACAGTTTTCTGGTACTTCCAACAGCTAAAAATGTTTGAAACTCGAATCTATTATAAAAATAACTGAGGGTCAACCCTGAAACTAATCGGACTAAAATCAGTGACGAAATTCACCTTGACTTATAGAGTAGTTCAAAAACTTTCCTATACTTAAATTTATCAGTAACTAATATTTACCTTAACAAAACCAAAGCTAATTTTCAGTTTCAAAGCAGTTTTAACTTGTTTTAACCGTCGACGTTACACGAAAAGTTTGATAAGGGCACAAATGTTGTCCTGTTACGTGGATTCTTTACTTCAGTAACTTTTATGCATTACGGTTTTTCGGATGTTCTTTTTTAAATAATAATTAGAAAAAATTGCGCAATTAACGACACAGCTGGTACATGCAATCTAATGTAGCTAGAAAACAATTACGCACTTTGTCCTTAAACCTCTGGTTAGAGGAAGTTGAATTACTGAATCTTTCAAACGAAAAGCTAAGATTTAAAAGGTAAACTAAGTATTAAGTAATAATAATACCAGTGACAAACATAACTTAAATAACTAACAGAGAACACAGGTAGCTTTTATAATAATAATAATAATAATAATTGCCAGAACTCTATGCCGAGTTTAAAGATAAAGCACCAGCGAACGATCATCATTTGACATGAATGTCTCGATTGTGTGCGGTCAAAAGTCTTAATCTGTCTTGTATATGGAACTTGGGCCTCGCATGCGTATAGTAGAGGTAGCAGGACAACTGCTTGGTATACAGCCATTTTTGTTACAAGCGTTAGATCGTGGTTATCGAAAACTATGCGGCGCAACCTACAGAAAGCCTTTGATGCCGCACTGAGTCTGTTATGTATTTCTTTGTCTATATTTGCTTTGGAATTAAGAATGCTGCCAAGATAATTAAATGAGTTCATATTTTCTAATTGTTGACCTTGCAAAAAGATTTACACATTGCTGATGACCTGAGCCACTAACAAAACTTTAGGTTTAGATGAATTCAATTTAAGCCAAAGAGCTTAATAAGCTTCCTAGTAGACGTAAATTATTTTTTGAAGTCGGTTTAGAGAACGGGCTATTAATGCAGTCGTCTGCATTTATTAGTTTTGTTATGTAGCAGTTTTAAATTTTCGTTTTTGCCAAATTAAGAATACCGCCTTTAAGCCTATACCTGATACCCAGTCCACTCTGATCCAAGTTTCTATTGACAATCATGGAAAGGGTAGCGCTATATATATTAAAAGGAAGTGGGGCTATTACACAACTCGTTTGAACGCCAGTGTACTTATGGAAGGGGCTGGTTACTTTTCTGTTACGGAGAACTCTGGCTAAGTTGTTCGTGTGAAGGCAGTTACACACAGCTATAAATTTTGTGGGAATGAAAAACTTTGCCATAATCCTCCACAGACCGTCTTTCTTCACAGAATCGAATGGCTTCGTTATATCGATAAATGCAATATACATATTTTGGGGAAGAACTTATTTTTTTGTGTTGCAAATTTTATCTTAGCCAAGCTTGGTTTCGAAAAATTCAAGAATACCTATAACTTAGTTCCGAAATATAAAAATAAAAGCTTTGTGATTGGTAGATGTTTAAAACTTCATTTTGGTATGATGTACCTCAGTTCATAGGAAAATGAATATTTTCATTTGTCTACCACAAATAATAAAAAAATATCATTAACTTTTTGGATACATTAATAATTTTTTTCTTTGTCCCGTTTACTTTGCGACAGACCTCGCATACCCACCTTAAGTATTATGTTGTAATAGCAATATTTAAAGACTAATAAATTGGTAGTTACGACTATTATAAAATTTCAAATGGATTTCTTATCATTTCCTTTCGTGTTTTATTAGAAAGGTAGTTTATTTTCGCCGTGTTCTTTGTCTCTTTGTCATTCCTTGGAATTTTGTAATCGAATTTAAACCTATTTCCCGACTACATAGAGCTCTAAAATTTTCAGGATAGCTAACAACTGGATGACAATGCATGTTTCAAGTGTGTTTAGGCATATACATAGATTTCGAAATTTATACTGAATTGTTAATAAATTTAATACCTATGATTTAAGTTGTATATGGATATTAGAGGTAATGGATTATCTTACGGGCTATGAGTCACCCCAGCGCAGAAGACGATTCTATGTTTCTAATAAACCCTACTAATCGTTCTAAAAATGTTGTCATTTCAAAGAGAATTCTCGGTGCGTAAAGATCGGGTCGAATAAGGAGCGTTAGTGCAGTCACCGGGCTATTGAATTTGAGAAGCAATACAGTCAACGTTTTCAGATTGCATTCTGTTAATTTCAACCAGTGTTGTCGTTTAACACGGCGCACACATTTTCAAGGCCAAAGCCCGTAAGATAATCCATTACCTCTACCATTTTGAGCGTTTTGATATAAGTTGGTGGTAGCAGAATTGGATAATCGTCTAGTTGTGACAGTTCTGTTGGTTTATCGTAATGGGATCGATCACGCGAGAAAGAATTTTTTTTTCTGTTTTTTTATATAATAGCAATATGACCTATAAATCAGTAAAAAAAACTTTCTACTATAAAAAGTTCTTTTTATAAATTGTTTATTATTTTAGTTATTTGTTGTTTTTTTTTTGTTTTAGCCTCATTGTATTGATTATAATGCTGATTGTTGACCTGAGTAACATTTTAAAATGGATGTGTATTGTATGGTTGATATTGGGAGTATGTATTATCGTATTTGCCATAATTGTCTTTATAGATACCCGCCCCATACTTTTGATCATTGCAACTTTGTTTTGGCTTATTCTTGGTATAGCATATATTTTTGATGCATTTGTGACAGCAAAAGAAGGTGAAATATTTTAAATTATTGTAATGAGTCTATATTTTGGTTATAATTCTTGAAGTATAATTTTTTCATTTAAATAAAATAAATTATTGTAAATTATTAAGAATTTTTACTAATATTTTTTTAAATTTCAACACAATTTTGATAAAGATGTTAACAAATACTTATTATATAATATAAATTATAAAATTAATATTTTTAATAACTTAATTAATTAACTGCAATAATATAATATATACATCATACACGTTTAAAATTATCTACATGTTGAAGTTACTAAGTCACTGCATGGCAAATACTGAAAAGTTTGACAACAGATAGCATTCTATATAATTGTTAGTTATTGTATTAAAAAATTTCAGTATGTCAACAAAAATTGTAAAGACAAAAAAAATGTATACAGAGATGCTACTATATAGAGATGGTGCTACATATTTAGAACAAAACGAAAACTATCAGAATGTGGATATTTTTAAACGATTTTCATTGGTCTTCAATGTCTAATCTAATCTAAGTAACCTGGCATGGTCTCACCTATGGAGCCCCATGTTTGAGCACTGCTTCCTGTGGGAATATTGTGACCAGGTTCGGCACCAAGAGTCCTTACATGCACTCGGTGTGCAGGACTCAAGTTTGCTCAGCTGAAAATCAACACCACGCTGAGCTTCAGGTAGGCTTGAATCCAGGTGACCCAAGTTCCTTGAGTTACTGTTGCCACAGGGCAGTTCCCTTTATAAAAGATTTGAGTCCTGTGACTAGCTCCTCAAGGTGGTGATAGGATTCAGGGTTCGTGTCACCTAAGATGAGGAACCGTTTACGGTCCAAGGCCTCACACTCGAATAGAATGTGAGTTGCCGTCTCATCGTCAATGTCACACAGTTGGCACAAGGTGGGTTCCTGTGTCAGAATCCCAATCCTCCGAAGGTGTAGTCTGAATGGTCCATGCCCAGTGAGCAGGCCCACTAGTACTCTGATCTGACTCCTGCCAAGATCCAGTATGTCAGACCTGAGTTTTTTGAAGTAGCCTTTGAGCATCAGCTTCGAGTGCCTTAGAGCTACAGTGTTACTCCAGTGTTTGGTCGACTCTTCCCAGACCCAGTTCCTGACTTTGGTCCTTACCCAGGCTCTAGGCAGTCCCAATACAGGTTTTGGACCAGTAAATCGTGTGTCCGCTCCCTTCTTGGCCAGAAGATCCGCGGTTTCATTTCCTTCAAAACCTTTATGCCCTGGTATCCACTCCAAGAAGACACTGTTTTGTCTAGCCAGTTCATTGAGGTTTTGTATGCACTCCCAGATCAGCTTGGAACTAACCCGGAATTGTTTTAAGGCCAGCAGTGCAGCCTGGCTGTCTGAGAAGAAAGTTATCCTCTCCCCTCTCCAGCCACGGCCTCGGGCGTGGTCGGCAGTTTTTAGTAAGGCGTATACATCAGCCTGGTACACGGTTGACTCCGTTCCCAAACTATCAGAATGTGGGTATTTTTAAACGATTTTCAATGCTCTTCAATGTCAGTAGGTGCTTATTGTATTCTATACAAGTTTACATGTTTTCATTAGCAATTAGTTCATATTTAATTTCCTTAATAGTTATATATGAAGATACTTGCTACATAAAATACATTTTTATACATTATTATGTAAACTAGCCTCAAAATTAATATCACTTAATATTTAACAATATTTTTAGATTATATAAGATAATCGAGAATAAATATGTTCTAAGAATAAAATATTTTCTTAAATTATTAAGGTGGTACAGAACCTTTTGATAACTAAAATGAAATTTGATGGGACATGGATAAATAAATAAAACATCAATTTAATATAAAAAAGTCGACATTTCGCCTGGGTTTGAAATTGCCCTGATGAAACCTGTAACCCCAGGCGAAACTTTGGCCTTTTTACATTGAATTAATATTTCATTCATTGATTTATCTTCCATCAAATTACATTTTAATTTTCTTTAATGCAGTATTAAAATATTTCCAGTTTTTTAGGTGTATTAATTATATATGACAAATCTTAAAAGAAGATCCAGTTAATGGTAAAGAAGCGGCGAATAAAAGGAAGAAAGATAAAGCAGATGAACTTTTGACTACAAAGAAACAAAACTGGGATTTTGAGGAAGGTGAACGTACTACATTATACTGACATTTGAAATTAATAATAGAAATATAAATCTGAAAAAAATATACCAGTGACAACTACATATCAAAATTAGCAAAATCGCTTTTGTTCAGAAATTTAAGGAACTAAAAATAAGCTTTATTGTAATCAGATTCGTGTACTTGACGAAACTTGGATATACAAAAATGGTACCCGCACGCGTCGATGGATACAGAAATCTCATTTAAATACTATTCCATTGCATGTGAAATTCGAAGGAAAGCGATTTACAATTTTACACGCAGAACAAATACTGGGTTTTAGAGAGACGTGACTTGTTCTTAGGCTTTTCAAATATTGACATTGATTATCACAAAACTATGAACGGTGGCATTTTCAAAAACTGGATTGTTAATCAACTCATTCCTGCTCTAGCTAAATTTTCAGAGAAATATGTAGTGCTTCGTGTCATTCTGTACTTCTAAACAGACCACCTTCATTTTTAGCGAATAAAAGATATTGCTGGAATAATTGAGTAGCAATAACATCCAATTTTACAAAAAAATTACCTAAAAAACTTCAACTATACAAAAGTAACAATAAAACATATGTTGTAGATGAAATTTTAAAGCAACATGGACATGATATACTTCGACTACCCCATACCACTGTCAATTTAACCCAATAGAGTTGGCATGGTGCTTTACAAAAATATTGCATTTTTAAACTCTACAGGGATAGGGATAAAATAAATCAAACAGAAGCGTTAAGAAAATGTACCTACTCCAGGCATGTGATAAATTTTTAGAGGCATACAGAAAAAAATTACTTTGCGACAGGACTTGTTACATGGGAAGTTCACTTCTTGACAACATTCCATTTTTGCTTATTGCACTGGATAAATCAGATTCCGATGATTCTGATATTAGATTTGATAGTGAATCTGATATATCCAATTAAATAATGGAGGTGGATTGAAAATACGTAACGAACAGATTAAGGTGACAACAGTTTTAACCAAATCTATAGCTTCAATTTTTGTTATGTATATGTTTATTTAATTTTGTATGTTTTATTTTTTTAGTATCTACTTATTTTTCTGTTGGTGTATCTGCTTTTCTGCTAAATCATTGCACTGAAACTATTGGACTAATTTTAAGTGGATTTCCATTATTTAAAAGCTTAGATATATAATAAAGCATAACATTTTGCCGGAATTTTTGTCTTTGTTTGCTGCACCACCTGTGGAGGACCAGAAAAAATTCTTTAATATATAGCAGTATTTTGTACTTTTTTTTATTGCTAGTCAAATTTTAATGTTTGTTAAAAAAGTTGTTATTCTATAATACTGGTTTATAGACATAGAAAATTTGTTTTAAATTGCAAATAAGACTTTTTTTGTAAACGATTTTACTTTTTGCTTCTATTAGTTATTATTATTTTGTAAATAGGGTTATCATATCTAAATATATATTTTTGAATTAGCGATTTCCTTTTTTTGTTTCGATGATTCGATGACGTAACCGTCCAGACCGCTGTAATAAGAAGTGCACAATTGATACCTAATTTATTGTCACAAACACTATTATTAGTCGGGGCAAACTAACATAGTTTTAATTGAAATTCGGAAAATTTAATACCTAGACTAGCCCAACGGGAAATGGTTGGGGGGGTTACTAACAAAAAAATGAACCCACGGACCTTGGGGACTTACTTAGGGAAGAGGGTTACGTGAAACAAATCCACGGGCAATAGTTTGCGCGCGTTTTCTAAAAAAATTTGATGCCAGACACAAAACTGTTCAACGGCAAATTTGTAGGTAATACAAAGATCTTTAATTTTTGTTAATGGTACTTTTCAACATAACGCTGACCAATTATCTTCATATACTGACCAATGTTGACCAGTTTGTAAACAATTAAATTCAATTTGATTGAGCTCTGTACAATCAAATAGAGTCGATAAAAATTTTTTGGATGACCTTGATATTTTAAACTCATTGCAAAACTTTCTGTATAAATGACCAATTATGACCAATTAGTGACCAATTCGGAGCATTGTTTTAAACTTTAAGTTTCTCAATTTGGGCCGCTTGATAGATGGGCTGACCTTGAAAGTCATTATTTAGTTAATAACTCCGTCAATAACGCTGACCAATTATCATCATATACTGACCAATGTTGACCAGTTTGTAACCAATTAAATTGAATTTATTTGAGCTCTGTACGATCAAATAGAGCCGCTAAAATTTTTTGGATGACCTTGATATTTTAAACTCATTGCAAAACTTTCTGTATAAATGACCAATTAGTCGGATCTAGTGACCAATTATGACAAATTAGTGACCAATTCGGAGCATTGTTTTAAACTTTAAGTTTCTCAATTTGGACCGCTAGATAGATGGGGCTGACCTTGAAAGTCATTATTTAGTTAATAACTCCGTCAATAACGCTGACCAATTATCATCATATACTGACCAATGTTGACCAGTTTGTAACCAATTAAATTGAATTTAGAGCCGCTAAATTTTTTTGGATGACCTTGATATTTTAAACCCATTGCAAAAATTTCTGTATAAATGACCAATTATGACCAATTTGTGACCAATTCGGAGCATTGTTTTAAACCTCAATTTCTAAATTTGGGCCGCTAGATAGATGGGGCTGTACCAGTTGTTTAAAAAGCAGTTAGATTGGTTTGTATAGGATATATTTGGCTATTTTTTCTTGTGTGGGGTGACATCTTATTTTGTTTTTTAATTATTTCCTTTTTCGAATTGATATTACAATTGCATTAGTCATCCACAGTTTTATTTTTTGTATGTAATCAGCATTATTTGTATTAACCCAGAGAGACTAATTAACGTGTTAAAATATTTAAAGATTTAATTAAAATTACATTTAACATACAACGTGACTTTGTTGAAACTGTAAATACGAAATCAGTTGTAAAGACAAGAACTGTTGGATCACGCCTTTAAAGTTCTTTGTGCTCCGGTTTGCCGATGTTTTTTGTGCGGTTTTGTAAGAACTGGTAAGCAGCGATGACAAATCTACTGATTTTTTGGTAGATCTACCTATCTACCGTAATAATTTTTTTAACATAAACAGACCTGTTTTTTATAAAATTAAATTTGCACTAATTTTTTAAATCTATCGATTTATACTTATGTTTTTCTTCGTATCAATCTACCGATTTAATATAATTTAGGTTGGCAACGGTGCTGCTGACCGACAGTTATGCATACCGAAATGCGGACCGAGAGCTCCGACGGCATGGAACAAGTTTTCGCGAGAATGTTCCTACTATTCTTTAGGTCCATATACGGTGACGTAACTGTTTTTTTTTTATATTTTATAAAGTAGCTGTTTTTATTGAATTAAATATTGTCAAAACGACAGAGTATTATATACTACATATATTTACATCAGGATTTACATATTATATTTTAACAGCAATAAATACCTAAAATAATGGCAAATTTTGGGTATGTAAAAACCATAAGCGGGATAATGAAAATTATAGAAATTATATTGTGTATTCTTACTGGTTTTTTATATGGTGTGTACTTGGCTCTTTCAGACAATACACCTTCTATATCATATTCTAGCAGCTATTTAGGAATTCTCACGCTTGTAATGGATGTGGCATCCGTTTTAAGGTGAGTACCTACTAAATATGTAAATTAAACGTTTACACAGAATGAATGAATTTTTTTCCAATTATTTAATACCTAAAAAAATAAATAATTTTATGCTATACATCAAAATATTGAGAAATTAATGATTAAAGAAAATATACTACTAAAGCACATCACAACTGAGAATTTAAAATTTTGCCCAAGAATTCACGTTGCATTTCATAAATTTTACAACACTGAATCTACAATAACTTTTGCTATAATTAATGTTTTTAAGTAAACCTTGAACAAAATGGTTTAAGTATAGTTAACGATTTGTTCAGCAAAATTATTTATATCTATCATATATTGTTTTTTGTAATGTTTTAAACGATTAAATTGTTAATAATAGTTTTGTGGTAATTCCTCCAGCTAAGAATGTTGAAAATTCGTATTCCTTATAGCCTAAAATACATGGGGATTAACACTGAAACTTATCGGACTAAAATCGGTTACGAAACACCCCTAGGCTAGTTTAAAAACTGTCCTAAACTCAAATTTGTCAGTAACTGATATTCACCTTAACAAAACCAAAGCTAATTCTCATTTTCAAAACAGTTTCAGTTTGTTTTAACCGTCGACGTTACTCGAGAAGTTGGCTATACAAAACGAATGTAAATAAAATAAATATAAATAAAAAATCAGCGTTAATAAATATTTTTTACAATTTCTTAGAGTGTATTTTGTTAATATTATACCAATTAACTGAATTATAAATAATTGTTAAAACAATTTTATTGTAAAATATAAATTATTTCATTAGAGTAAGAGTAAAAGTAAATGTTTTTTTGTTAATTTATTATTATTTTATAGTAATTTAATTTTGAAGAATACAACGCGTAAAGTTTTCCGAGATTTTCCGATTTTCCAGGACAATGAAAATGTGCCAGATGTCATTATTTCAACGAGTTACCCCAAATTTTAAAAAAAAATGAACGTTCTACGTTACTTAGAAGCCGAGATAACGCAAAATTTTATAGCGCTCCGATTAGAAGACTCAATTTCAAAAAATAAATCGAGCTGGAGGTTATCCCCCCACCACCTCACCCAGAAATACTTACGCGAGTACCTTCACTTTAGGTGGCTATTTCTTAAAGATTTTTTAACTAATAGCAAAATTATATAATGGATTATAAAATTAAGATCCTTGATTATAATCTGTGAAAATTTCGAATCTTAATGTTTATAAAGATAAGAGATATACCTAAGTTAAAAAAAAATGTTATCTTGGCTCCTATTGGTCATAAAGTTTTTTTTTTAGTTTTGAATGCGTTTTTTAACCACCTATCCAGATCAACTTGTAAAGATAAATTATAATGAAAAATAACGAAGTTATTGTAAATGTTTATAACTGAAAAAAATTACTATTTTTTAACATCATTTTTAACAACAATTTTGTAATAAATAATTCATTTTTTGCATAAATTCTTAAAGTTGAAACCTTAACTTTTCTTAAACGTTCTAGGAGCATTCCTTGGGCAAGAACAGTTGTTTAAAAAATTCGTCTCTGGGATAAACAATTAGCTTTTTACATAAACTATTAAACCAATTCGGCTGAAATTTTGCACACATATTAACACCTATAATGCCCTCATTGTCACAAATTGTTTGACATTTTCAATTGTTGTTGCAATAGTTATAACCATTTATTCAATATTGCTAAAATGACCCGTATTTAGCTTAATTGTTTATTGATTTAAATTCTTAAAAAATAAAATTGAAGGTCTTTTTATGCTCCAAGATCTTTAGTTTACCGATTATTTATAAAATTTAATTTAACAATTTTACAATCAAAATACTGAATTTTGGGCTTTTCTCATTGTTTATAAAAAAACGACGCATATCTGGCTGTACCTTTTTATGTATTTATCATTAGAAAGACCTCCCCTACCATTTACAACTTTCAGATATCTGCTAAACTTTTTTTCACCTTTTTTTTATCTAGCCTGGCCTAAGTTAAGGAAAGGTGAAATCGATACTTTTACCATTTTCGATGTTATTTTAATTCGTAATAATATCTATTAGTAATGCAAGAAGATAAAATTTTTTCAGAATTGCCGAAATTCACGACGGGCTTGATAATATGAAAATTAAAACAAATACCCAGTTAACCAGGCGACGTGATTCCGACGTCAGTTAAACGTTATTTGATCACCTACATGACGTGAGGAATTGACGTGATTGTGACGTCGTTAGTACGTGATAATGTCACAGCTTATAGACGTCAGCAAATAACGTTATGGTAACGTCAGCAAATAACGTTATGGTAACGTCAGAAGATAACGCTATGGTAACGTCAGCAGATGACGTTGTGGTTACGTCACTGTAAAGTACTCAACTAGGAGATTGGAAAGGATAGAAATGAAATTAGACACAGAAGTAATAAGCATTTATTCAAAAATTAAAATTATTGACATTTGCATTACCGACTAAAATGAAATAATTAGTTTATGACTAAAATTAAATAATTAGTTTATCAACTTTTTCGTATTTAAACGAACGAATGAATTAAAGGAAATGATGTAAAACAATCGCCAATACTTTCTACTCAGAATAACAGAAGCGCATCTTTTAAAATATCTGTTTATCTATAAACTCAAATATATATATAAATTTTGAAACTTAAATTTAATAATAAACAACATATAGTTATAACTTAAATACTAATATCACAAAAAAGGTACATTTTATACTATTATCATACAAACAGGTACAAGTTAAATTACTGCCGCAAAAATATTAAAAGTTACCAAAATAATAAATGATAGATAAATTGTAAGGTACAAAAAAGTTGTTTAAAATTTGCTTATAGTTACAAATATATATGTACATATTACACTAATATCACAGAAATGTACGATAATCATTACATTTATAACAAGTTAAATTTTATATTAATTAAACGAAATAAGAATTAAAATTTACATTACACATTGCACAAAATTCATATTTAATAAACACACGAAGCTTCTTATTATGAAAATGTTTATCATAAACATGATTGAAATACTTACTTTTACAATCTACAACACAGCATTTATATCTAAAATAACCTGGTAGTGACATGTTTAAAACTATTCACCATACTTTTGCACCCTTTTTACGCTAAAACTATCTTCAATTTATATTAAACTAAAACCACTTGCACTTCCCTGTCACTATGCCATGCCGCCATTACTGTTTTTTCGCGCTACCAGCTAATCAGATTTTGCTGGTTTAGTGCCCAGTTTCACCACTACAGAATGCGATTGCGCCCTATAGTATGCGCACAAACATGTTGGCGCCTTTGGGCTATGATTCAAAAAGTCTCTTAATTTGTCTATGTAATATACATAAACATTTAAAAAAATTTTAACGTATTGTTTTCCGTTTGAAAGCTTTTTCAAAATATATATTTCAAAAATTGATAATGAAGTGAAATATTTTTTTATACTATTAAAATATTAACCATATCAATGAAAAAAATCAAATGAAGATTATAATCAATGATGGTTAAAGAAAATAATACATATAAACATGTAAAGTAGCTTTAATTTATCTACTACAAGATATGAGAGAAAGACAGTGCGAAATATAAGATAAAAAATGTGGAACGCTTCTGTTTTATAAATTAACAATCGATAAATTGGATAATAAATGGCCCGAAAAAGACGTCAATTTGACGAATAAACGAGACGTCACTGTCACGTTGCAAATATGACGTCTTTTTTACGACATATTTCTGACCTATGACCAATTTCACCAAAAATGACTAATAAATGTCGTGAAATAGACGTCATCATTCGTCATGTGGTTAACTGGGTAGGAATAACTATTTTCTTTTTGTGGACGGAACATTTTATAGTTGACCAAAACATTTCTCAAGTTTTTAAGATTCATGGACTGTCAAATAATATTTATGTTCCTTTGGTGTTCTTACTGTTTCCTGAGTAATCTTTAACAGTTGGAATTTGATAAACTTAATTTCTTATTTTTACACAAAACTATTTTTATTGATTTTAAAACTACAATAGATTCAGCAATTAACAGAAGTTGCCATTAACTTTTCTTCCTCTGTTGTACGAACCACTAATGGTTGTGAATCTCTTCATTCAAAATTTAAAATTTTATAGCTCCAGTAATAATATTCATTTGTTTATCGACGGATTACTAGATACTTAAGTAGAGATAATATATCAAAACTAGTTGTACTCGCAACGTCGTTCGCGTGGCGTGTGATTGTTGTATAAAAATTTCCAAAACCTGGGCAAAGTTTGAAGGAAAAGTTGGAAACCATTTTTTGAAAGGCTGCAGCTGCAGGGTTGTAAGTCGCTGAAAGACGACCAACATGTTGACCAACCAAAATTTGTGATTACGCCAGAAGCTGACGAAAAAGTGAGTCTGTTTATTAAAAATGAACCAAAATCTTTATTGGGATACATGCAAATTGAATTAAATATCTCCAAAGATTCGATCTATGGCATTTTGACCAGGTATTTGGGCATAGAAAACGTGTGTTCACGGTTTGTTCCGGTCAATCAGCTACAATCCTCATTTTTTTTTTGTCCCGTTTACTTTGCAAAGAACCTCGTATACCCTCAGTATTTTGTTGTAATAGCAATAAATAGTAATAAATTGGTAGTTACGAATATTATACAATTTTAAATATATTTCTCATCGTATCGCGTCGTATTTTTATTATTTTATTTATTTATTTTTTTAGCATAATTGTATTCATTATAATGATAATTATTGACCTGAGCAACATTTTGAAATGGATGTGTATTGTATGGTTGATATTGGGAGTGTGTATTGTCGTATTTGCCATACTTGTACTTATAGATATACGTCCGATTCTTATGATTATTGCAGTTGTGTTTGCTCTTCTTGTGGGTATAGCATATCTTTTTGATGCCATTGTAACAGCTAAAGAAGGTGAAATATTTTAAATTATCGTAATGAGTCAAAATTTGTGTTATAATTCTTGAAGTATAATTTTTGTTGTTGTGCATTTTAATTAAATAAATTATTGTAAGAATTTTTAAAGTGAAACTTTTATTACATCGTCTCAAACTTTTTGGTCTGTGTGGCGCATGTCGCGTGACGGTCGGCCGCCGAGTAGGTATAAAGTGAGTGTAGTGTATAGACTATTACTCATTTGTGCCAGTGCTCCACGCTATATTATTTATGTTTAATTTTTGTCAGTGTTTAATTGTTAGAACTTTTTGCTGGTGCATGTTGTTGTTTATGGATTTATTTCAATTTTGAGTACTTGAATTTATTATTTAACTTATTTTGTATGAATATTAAATTAATTATTTTTTTATTTATATTCCGGTCCATTCCAATTTTTCAAGTATAAAATTAAGATTGATAAAGCGATTTTTATACCCTTAATGGAATATTATTCGAAAAATTTTTAGTTAAATGTCTATAGTGTGAAAGAAAGTTTTACTTTTACCGTGGTTTCATAAAACCACACAACATTATTTTTATTAGATATTTTTTTATAGCAAATACTAATTGTCTACCGATTATAAAATTAAAATTTTTAATAACTCTTAATTAATTAAAAGTCAAAATTTATACATCATCCATGTTTAAAAATATCCAGTAGGCTGTTTTTTATTTATTTACGTTGGTATTGGTTTTTGTCATGTTTATGTTTAAAAGTTCTAAGTCACTGCATGCCAAAAACTGACAAGTTTGACAACAAATAGCATCTATATAATTGTAAGTTATATTAAAAAAATTCAATATGCAAAAATTGTATGGGCACAAAAAAAATAGACAGAGATCCTACTATATGTTTAGAAAAAACAGAAAATTTCGGAAGGTGGATATTTTTAAAAGATTTCTGAGGTTTTTAATGTAAATGCTAATTGTATTCTATACAAGATTATTCCAATGGTGTCATTAGCAAGTACAATCTGCCTACTTACACCATGAATCTGCCCAATTTCACTTTAGCTCTGACGTTCAGATACGCACTGGTGGTCAGGCGCATAATTAACAATTGGATTGTTCAAGAAAAAGTTGTGTCAACACATAGGCGCCTGCATAAAAAGCTACAAGAGGAATTTGGCTATTCGGGTGAAAGAGAAAGCCTACGTAAAATAATCCACCAATTGGGATTGAGATGGCGCAAAACCAAAACAAAAATGGAACGTCACGACATCTTCGACTTAACTTTTTAAGAAGAATGAAGCAGTACCGCGAAGAAGGTCGCCCAATAATTTATATGGATAAAACATGTATCCATTCTTCGCATACTCATGAAAAAACCTTGGTCTGATGACAGCCATGAAGGATTTCGGAGACCCGTATCAAAAGGACAACGACTTGTGATATTGCACGCTGGAGGTCAAAATGGTTTTGTTCCAAACGTCAAGTTAATTTTTAAATCAAAAATAAAAACAGGCGACTACCACGATGATATGAACTTTGTCAACTATAAAAAGTGGTTAGAGACGCAACTGATTCCAAATTTGCCTCCACGAAGTGTGTTAGTTATTGCTAATGCTCCATACCACCATGTTCAATCGGTAAAATGTCCAACATCCGCAACTTTAAAAGAAGAAATGAAACATTGACTGTGAAATAAAGGTATTCCATATTGGGATGATGTTAAAAGTTGACTTATATAATATAATAAAAATGTACAAACCTTGCATTAAAACATATGAGATCGACAGAATGTGACAAGATAAGGGTCACGATGTTTTGAGGCTGCCACCATATCATCCCGACCTAAATCCAATTGAACTTGTTTGGGCATCACTGAAAAAGTTTGTGGCAAATAAAAATGTTACGTAGAATCTCTGTGATGTAGAAAAGTTGTGTTGTGAATTCTTTGATTCCTTTTCAGCAACAGAATGGGAATCTTGTTGTCAACATGCCATAAAATTTGAAAAAGAATTTATTGCCCTAGAACCCAATATTGATCATGTAATAGACCTCCGAAGTGATGATCCAGACTCTGATGACATTTTATCTTCATCCTCGAAAAGTGATTGGGATAGTGATGCATGACAATAGACAGAAAAAAATTATTATTATTATATTTTTCTGGTAACAAGAAGGAACAGAAATACCGCCTTTGTTCTTTTTTAACACTAATCAATGTCAGTTAGAACCAGATTTACCTGATGTTTTTACAGAATATTTTCAATCAGTTTTTGTTTTACTATACATTTATTTTACAAACCTTAAAATTGCTGCATCGACTGTACGTAAACACTGATAACAGAATGACTCGTCGTCTTTGTTGCGATGCTCTCTCTTCTTCATTTGCGCATATCACGGCTAAAGTGAAATTGGGCAGATTGTACATAGTTCCAAACATTTTTAATTTTATTAATAGTTGTAT
The DNA here is from genome assembly GCA_964028335.1 of Altica lythri. NCBI lineage: Eukaryota > Metazoa > Arthropoda > Insecta > Coleoptera > Chrysomelidae > Altica > Altica lythri. The sequence goes on along the minus strand of OZ034809.1, from coordinate 24,557,378 downwards.
ATGAAGGTAATTGTTTCATAAAAAACACTTTTACATGTTATACATTCAAAGCATTTATTACGTAATTAAAAAACTAACCTCATTCATTGATTCATGTTCCATCAAATTAGATACATTTTATTTTAATACATTATTAAAATATTTCTTGCTTTTTAGGTGAGTGTAAATTGTATACCACAAATCTTAAAAGAGGATTTAGTTGATGGTAAAGGAGCGGTGTATAAAAGGAAGAAAGATAAAGCAGTTACATTTGATAACTTCATTAAAAAAGATTCAAAAAGAGGTTGACCTTAAAGGCCATTCTTGCAACTTCCCACTGATTTTAACCGCAAAGCTAGTAACGTGTTGTTATATTTACCTATTTTTTACATTTGTAAATAATTTCCCATGTAAATTAATTGTATTGACCCTTACTGTTTGAAAGTCCATTTTATTAAGAATAATAAAAATAATAAAAAACCTTAGTTTTTTATATAAAACTTTCACTTTTAATGATTAAAAAAAAAAAAAAATTCCCATGTTTTTATTTATTATCGAATTAACAAAAACTTCAAAAAGTTCTTCCCTGACGATGGCTGTAGCAACAGCCGAAAGCTCGGAATAAAGAATTTAAAAGAGTACACTTGTTCTTTTAATTTGCTGCAGACCCAATAAAATTTTTATCATTATATAGGTATATATAATGAGATGAAATATGATTCTATGATATGTATAAATTTTAAAATAAAGTATAAAATGATTAAAAAGAATCTTCATGATTCCAGAAAAGAGTTCAAAGTTTTGATACTTGTATAATTTAGTTCCATTTTCCAGTATATTAAAAATTATTCTCTTCATTCCTAAAAAAAGGAAAGGAAAATTAAAATAAGAAAGTTGAATTAAAACTTAAATGGTAAAAATACATCAGTTGGTTTAAAATAATTAATGAATTGAATAAATAAAGGAATACTTACTTTTAGTAGACTGTGTAGATATTTTCAATTCTTAATTTTCCATATTTATTATTTTCATAGTATTCATATTTGTCATTAATAAAATCAATAAGTAAATGAGAAATTCTAAAAAAACAGTATATTAAAATATAATAGAAAATAAAACTTAGAAATTTTGTTAGAAATCTAGTATGTAGAGATTATAATGTAGATTTGTGAAAAATTTTTCTAAATCTAGTACCTATGTATGGTGGTAGAAATTGTTGAATAATTGAGATAAGTTATCTAGGTGGCTGATTTGTTTGATTTATATAGAATCAAGTTTGTTTTAAAAAAAGATTGATATGATTTAGATAGTTAGCGACATTTATTTGTTTTTTTGTTGATTTTGGTCAATTGTTTCTCTTTCCCTTGGTCTGTCGAAGCAGAAGGTTGGAATAAAAAGTTATGGAGTATTAAAATTAAGTTTTTTTATAAAAAAGGAAGTTTAAAGAGTTTTAAATGGTTTAATATTGGTAATAAAGTCAAATAGAAGAATTTTGTATAAGATTGGTAAGCAGAAAGAGTATTTAAAGTTAATTTAAAAGATTTAAAAAAAAATCGAGAAGAGATATTGAATTAGAAATAAGATTTATCATTGTTAAGAAGATTATATTATCAAGTTAAGAAGAAAAGTATTTAAAGAAGTACTTACCAGTTATAATTAAAGCAGTTTTCCTCGAGAATTAAAAAAATCCGTCACTTATATGGTTGGAGAAGTATTTATATGGTAAAAGATTTGAAGAATTATTGAAGTTAAATACAAAAATAAACATTTGTGTGTTTGATTTCCTGTTGTATAAACTATTTTCATTTTCAATTTCATTTATAAAAGTATTTTGCACTTCATTAGATTTAAGAATAATAAGAATTTCTCATTTTCACTTTAATATATTGATTAAAACTAATAATTTTCACATACACAGTTCTTAAAATATTCATTTATAAAGTTTTAAGGTTAATCTCAGTTAAAAGGATCGAGAATAGATACAATCACTAGACATTGTTACCATTGGCGTACCAAATAAAAATATTAAAATTAAATAAAAATTAAAGTTAAATTCTATTTATCATAAAATTAAAACTTAAATTTCAATAAGTAATTTTTTCAAATGTTGAACTCTGCTCTGTAGGTGAGAGAAGCACGGGCAATATAAAATAAATAATTAGAATCATATCTAGAGTTATTTATATTAATTAATACGGCATATTAAAAGTTTAAATTTTTATAAAAAAAGGAAAAGTTTATTTTATAGCATATATACTTAGATAATATAAATACTTGGCAAGTTATATATGTTATAATATATATTGAGATGATATGAGTTACTATGCTATATTAAATAAGAATGTAAAATGAAAATCTTATGGAAAATAGAGAAAGGAATATTTTCTTATTTCGGGTCAGAGCACAAATGCAGTAACAGTGGGATTAATTATCATCATCTTTTTCATAATTCCTAAAAAAGAAAAAAGAAAATAGAATAAGAAAGATAAAATTACAAATTCATTTCAAAGATTTTATTTAAAGATTCAAAATGGTTTAATCTACATTATATAAAGTTTCAATAATTATGAAATTGATAAATGGGAAAAGTAAATAATTAAAAGCTTATAAAATTGCCAATACATTAGTAATTAAACATTAATTTTTAAATGAATTAAGGGTATAATTAAATAAGAAAATTAAATTATAAAAATATCACAAATAGTTAAAATAAATATTAAAACTTCTACTTACTTTTAAAATATACAAATTTATCAACCATATTATAATTTGTTAATAGTTCAAATGCCAAATGAAATATTCTGAAAAAGAGAAAATTATTAGTTTATAGTGCTAGTAAATTTTATAAAAATAAAAAAAGAATAATCATTGTTTTAAATTGTAATAATGAATCAAGAATTAGATTTTGTTAGTAATTTTATTTAAATAAGGAATTAGTAGGCGATTAAGTGGTAAGGATGTATAGATTTAGGTTTGTTGAATTTTTCAGTTGTTTTTTTGTTGATTTGATAGAATCTCTCTTGTTTTCTGGTTCTTGATATGTACGTTGTATTAAAAATTGCTCCGTAGAAATTTTGAGTTTTTTTTGAAAATATTGATAAAAGAAAGTTTTAAATCAGTTTAAAGTGTTAATATTATCACAAGGTAACCTGAGAAAGCAATTGATAAGAGAAAATTACAATATTTTATGAAGAAATAGATACTTGAATTGTGGGTTGAGCAGTATATGGTATGACTGCATTTTAATTAAGTTAATGAAGATTAAACTAATATTTAACAAGAAAGAAAGTCATAATTACACTTACCAGAGGAGGTAGTAGCAGTTTATCTTTTGGTTTGAAAAAGAATTTATTGTTTGATTTCTACAAAGTGTCCTGAAATCTTTGCTGTCCCGGGGAAGAAAGTAGATTGTCCAGAGAAGTGAATCCTGAATCCTGGTTTTCCAGAAGAGGAGAGAAGTTTCATCCAAATGGTAACCACCTTTCACTTGGTACAATAAAGAGTTTTATGTGTTTGATTTTTGTAATTTTGATGAACATTTTTATTTCACTGTTTTACATGTTTAACTAAATTATTATTATTATTCACTATTTGATAAGTTTAATTTGAATTGTTTATTAACACAAATCAGAATACTTCATTTCATATATTTGATGCATATTTGGGTTTAACAACGGTTACTTGAAGTTTGTCACATTTTGAATTAGTAAGGTTAGAAATTTATATACAATTCATGCCTAGAAAACATCATTGGTCTAGGATAGTGTGGTTTTACAGTCATTTTATTGAAAATTTTTATATTAACTGATTTTGAATCTAATTTTGTTGAATATTTGGAACTCTGACCCTGATATAAGGGAATAGCCGGTAGCATATTTAAATAATCATATTGGAAAATAATTAAATTAAGTTAATTCTTACCGATTCAATATTTATATTTAAATTCAAAATTAATTCATGGTAAGGAATATTTTATAACATAGTAATTTATATAATCAAAAGAAATTATTATTCATACACTCATATATATATATATATAAATTTAAATTGTGGTTGATAACGGCGGTTTTTTTTATAAAATATCCTGGGCTTAGAACGACTCAAACACAATGAGTCCCTTTCGCCAACGTTGCGACGCTGGTTGCTAGCCGAAAACCCATTGGCACAGCTGGCCGAAAGCACAAAATGGCGATAGGACTCCTGTGTGAGCTTTCGTTGTTTTTGTGTTTTTATGTTTCTTTACACATGTTTCCCCAACATCCTTTGCTCCCAAGTACCCAACACTTTTGCTAGCCAAGTGCAATACCCTACTTGGTTATGCCGCACTGATGACGGCTAATGAGCCAGAAACATGCATGTCTGCGGTTACCATTCCTACTCGTGGCCTTATTGCTCCTTTTTGCGTACATGCCCAATAATTTACCCCTTTTGTTTATAAATATATATATATATATATATATATATATATATATATATATATATATATATATATATATATATATATATATATATATATATATACTGATAATTCGACAACCAAGGAGATTGCAGAGTTGGGGATGTAGTCAGGAATTCTTGGCCTAGGTGAGTAAAACTCTTTGTAATATTGTCGAGCTTTCGAATTTATTTTAATTCTTCTTCAGGAAAAACTGTTAAAAATTAGAAACTAAGTGAAGAATACAATTCAGAAGAGAACAGACTTACTGTACGTGAGTTGGATGAAACTACTAAATTCGTAGCACGTTTGTCGCTAATAAATTTTTAAAATACAAAATACACAATGACATTTAAAAAAAAACGAATAAAATGTTTAACCATATTGTTTGTCTATAATTAAAAACGACATATTAAAAAGTTAAGAAATTCGTGTTCGATTCAATTTTTTTTATGTTTCAAGAGGATACTTATAAGCAAGTTTTCGGCACTCCAATGGGCTCAAAAATCTCTCCAATTCTCTGCAACTATGTTTTAGATGACCTTGTAGAATCCGCTTTGTCTAAAATCAACATCCCGATCCCTTTTGTGAAAAGGTATGTTGATGATCTCATCCTAGCAGTACCCAGAGGCAAAGCTGAAGACATCCTTACTGTGTTTAACGGTTTCGACCCGCACCTCCATTTCACATGTGAGTACGAAGATGAGAGATGCATACCTTTCTTAGATATGAAAATCCATCGAAGTGACACTGGCTTGCTCCGTACGCAGTGGTATAGGAAATCAATGGCTAGCAATAGATTCATTAACTTCAATTCAAACCATACCCAAAAAATGAAAATCAACTTAGTAAAAACATTACGAAACCGAGTACTCAAACTCTCGCATCCTGCATACCGAAAACAAGACCTACAACGATTAGTAGAAATCTTAGTGGACAATTCATATCCTAGAAAGATGATAAACACATTAATTCAACACAACTACAACGACACTCCTCTCGTGGTTAATCCCATTCTTTAAACGTTACAACCTGGAATCGAACCACCTCGCACTTTCGTCTCACTCCCGTTCATAAATGTTCTCACACCAAAAGTAATCACCATTGCCAAGCAGGTCCCAAACAAGGCCATTGCCATCAAAACCGTTTTCTCAACCAGCAGTGTTTTCACTAAAACAAAAACCAAGGTCAGCTCTTTAGAAACATCTAATGTAGTGTACGAACTTACCTGTAACGATTGTCAAGCCAAGTATATCGGTCAAACGAGTCGTCAATTGTCCGCTAGTGTTACCTCACATAAAAGTGATATTAAACTAAAGAAACCCTCTTGTGCTTTAGCTGAGCACGCACTTTCAAAGAAACATACGATTGATTTCTCTAGCGTTAAAGTTCTTCAACGAGAAAAGAACCATAACAAACGAAATTTTCTTGAAATGATACATATTAATAAAACAATTGACAGCATTAACAAAAAGACTGACATTCAGCACCTGAGTTCTTGTTACATATTCTCAGTAGGTATTTCAAATAAATTTTCTTCACCTATTAATCAAAATTAAACTAAATTTGCAACATCATAAATACATTTACTGACAACATCTTCGAACAATACTTTATATCTACTTTTCCTTCTGTAACTTTTCATGTGAAGCAGAAGTACTTCCTTTTGACACTTTTTTTTTTTATTTTGAGGTTATAATTCACAACTGGACATCAACTATTACACGAATAACTGCTACTAAAATAAAACTACGTCAAACTGGGATACAATCTTTATTTATCTGTGATATTTTTAGCAACTAACAACATTAAATAATAAAATTAACATTAGTGTACTGAATCTTGAAATTAGTCTAACAACAACGGTCTTACATTTGCTTTTCTCCCATCCATCTCCTTTGGATAAGTTAACCTTTTTTTAATTCTTGAACCTAAAAAGAAAAAAAAAACATCTATGAATAAAGTTTTAATACAAACTACTTATAAAATAAACAATAACTTGTTGGTTACCTTATTTTCGTTATCTGTCTAATACCGCGCTGACCTTGTCTTTTCTTCATCTCCACATAAACCTAAACGGTACCTACTATTCAGCAAAGGGTTGCCTAAAAATTTGTTTAAACTATAAAACGTACATATTGTTCATGCCTTTCTAAAAGGGCTCTCCGCCATTTTACATTACAACGCAGAAAATTTTAAAAGCATGTGAACGTTTTGTAACTTTTTAATATGTCGTTTTTAATTATAGACAAACAATGTTTAAACATTTTTTTTTTAAATGTGATTGTGTATTTTGTATTTTTGTATTTTAAAAATTTATTAGCGACAAATGTGCACAAGAGGGTTTCTTTATTCTAATATCACTTTTATGTGAGGTGATTCTAGCGGACAATTGACGACTCGTTTGACCGATGTACTTGGCTTGACAATCGTAAGTTCGTACACTACATTAGATGTTTCTAAAGAGCTGACCTTGGTTTTTGTTTTAGTGAAAAGACTGCTGGTTGAGACAAGGGTTTTGATGGCTATGGCCTTGTTTGGGACCTGCTTGGCGATGGTGATTAATTTTCGTGTGAGAACATTTATGCACGGGAGTGAGACGAAAGTGAGAGGTGGTTCGATTCCAGGTTGTAACGTTAAAAGAATGGGATTAACCACGAGAGGAGTGTCGTTGTAGTTGTGGTGAATTAATGTGTTATCATCTTTCTAGGATATGAATTGTCCACTAAGATTTCTACTAATCGTTGTAGGTCTTGTTTTCGGTATGCAGGATGCGAGAGTTTGAGTACTCGGTTTCGTAAGGTTTTTACAAAGTTGATTTTCATGTTTTGGTTATGGTTTGAATAGAAGTTAATGAATCTATTGCTAGCCATTGATTTCCTATACCACTGCGTACGGAGCAAGCCAGTGTCACTTCGATGGATTTTCATATCTAAGAAAGGTATGCATCTCTCATCTTCGTACTCACATGTGAAATGGAGGTGCGGGTCGAAACCGTTAAACACAGTAAGGATGTCTTCAGTTTTGCCTCTGGGTACTGCTAGGATGAGATCATCAACATACCTTTTCACAAACACAAAAGGGATCAGGATGTCTATTTTAGACAAAGCGGATTCCACAAGGTCATCTAAAACATAGTTGCAGAGAATTGGAGAGATTTTTAAGCCCATTGGAGCGGCGAAAACTTGCTTATAAGTATCCTCTTGAAACATGAAAAAAATAGAATCAAACACGAATTTCTTAACTTTTTAATATGTCGTTTTTAATTATAGACAAACAATGTTTAAACATTTTATTCGTTTTTTTTAAATGTGATTGTGTATTTTGTATTTTAAAATTTATTAGCGACAAATGTGCTACGAATTTAGTAGTTTCATCCAACTCACGTACAGTAAGTCTGTTCTCTTCTGAATTGTATTCTTCACTTAGTTTCTAATTTTTAACAGTTTTTCCTGAAGAAGAATTAAAATAAATTCGAAAGCTCGAAAATATTACAAAGAGTTTTACTCACCTAGGCCAAGAATTCCTGACTACATCCCTAACTCTGCAATCTCCTTGGTTGTCGAATTATCAGTGTTATATTGACTATTATTATATATATACATATAGACTTATAGTACTTTATTAATTTTCCAAATATGTCCCACCAGAACCAATTGGTGAAATAGTTTTTCCAAATCGCTCTTTTAAAGGCATCGATGGCTTCTTCAATAACTATATTGATTTAAAATTAACTTATATTTAGTTAGTTATTTCTGGTGACTAAAATCGCTGACAACGCATTGAATTCTTGATCTTTGGGAACTTAAAGAAGTCGTTAGGACTTCAGTCAGGTTTATACAATGAATGGTCTAACAATTTAATGTTTTCCAGCTCCAAAAATTTGATTGTCTTTTGGGCAGTATGAGCACTTGCATTGTCCTGATGTAGGATGATTCGCGTTGTGTGTTGCTTGGTCGGAATCTCGTGATAACTTTTGGTTAAAATACATTTATATACCAATCTGAAGTAACCTATCTTCCATTTTCAAAAGCATTTGTTGCCACATGTCTAAATTTTGACACAAACTTGCAACCTTTTTATTTGACACACTTCGAGAACGGTTTACATTTATTGGTTTTTCCTCATCCTGAAATCCAATCCAGGGTTTACCACCACTAACAATAGTATAAAAGCTTTTTGATCATCCTTTGTTGACCTGTTCCCATGTTTATCGACACCAATAGGCGCGAATTGTTTTTGCTCTTTTTTAAGCAAATGAGGGATCCAACGGGAAATCAACTTTGTACTACCCAGATCTTCATGTAAGATTATTGCTGGAAAATGTTCTCAGCTAAGATCTTTTGGGCTGAGATCTTTAAAATGCCCAAGTATGCCGCTATCTTCCGGTATTTTTTACGGCTGTCACGCTTAATTAGGAGACGAACCGCATCAATGTTGCTGTGTGACTGGTATTTTTTTTATTTAACTTAAACAGACAGACCTATTTATACAATTTTTTTTTACATCTGCTGCTATTTTTTAAAAATCTATCGATTTCTACTTATGTTTTATTGTATCCATCTACCAATTTGAGATAATTTTGTTAAGCAACACTGCTGGTGACCGACAGTGATGCAGACCGAAATGCGACCGAGAGCTTCGGCAGCATATAAAAAATTAATGCTAGTGTTCCTACTATTCTTTAGGTGACGTAACTGTTTTTTTTATATTTTATTTGTAAGAACTAGTAGCTACTTTTAATGAATTACATACTGTCAATACGACAGATTATTATATGCTATATATATATATATATATATTTAGATATAATATGTTAACAGTAATCAATACCTAAAATAATGGGAAATTTGGATTATGCAAAAACAGTAAGCGGGCAAATGAAAATGATAGAAATTATATTGATTTTTATAGCTACTATGTTCACGGTTCTCCAGATCCCTAATAAGTTTAGATATTTTGAGGTCAATGCTGGACATCTCGAAATATTAGCTTCTTTGGGACTAACTCTAAGGTGAGTACTAAATATGTAAATTAAACGTTTACACAGAATGTTTTTTTTTTGTTTAATTAACCTTAAAAACAATTTTATGCTATACATCAAAAATTGAAAACATAATAATTAAAGAAAATATACTGATAAAACACATCACAACTGAGAATCTGCATTGCATTTCATAAATTTTGCAACACTAATTCTACAATAACTTTTGTTTAAATTGATGTTTTTGAGTAAACTTTGAACTAAATGGTTTAAGTATAGTTAACGATTCGCTCATCTAAATTATTATATCTATTATATATTGTTTTTTTTGTAACGTTTTAAACAATTAAATTATTTATAACCTTTTTCTGGTACTTCCTACGGCTAAGAATGTTTGAAATTCGGATTTATTAGTCCAAAACACCTACGGGCAACCCTGAAACTTATCGGACTGAAATCTGTTCCGAAACTCCCTCTTGACTTATTATAGTTCGACAACTGTCCTTAACTCAAACTTAGGATCAGTACCTACCTAATTTTTCCCGAACAAAACCAAAGCTATTTTCCATTTTCAAAGCAGTTTCAGCTTGTTTTAACCGTCGACGTTTCTCGAGAAGTTGGCTAATGTTGTCCTCTGTTACGTGGATTCTTTACTTCAGTAACTTTCGCACTTTACGGTGCATGCAAACTAATCTAGCTTAAAAACAATTACCCACTTCGTCCTTCACCGTCTAGCTAGAGTAAGTTGAACTATTGAATATCTTTTAAAAGAAAAGTTAAGATTTAAAAGGTAACCTAAGTAATAAGTAATAATAATACCAGTAACATAAATAACTAAAGGAGCTAACAGAGGCAGCTTTTATAATGATAATAATAATTGCCCGAACTCTATGCCGGGTTTGAAGTTATCCACTATTCCATTATTGCATGTACGTGTGCCTGTGGCTACGAAGTCCTATTCTTGATAAAATTACGCAACTACAGTACGGACGCTTATAATGGAACCCATGCTTCGCATGCTTATAGTAGAGTTGGCAGGACAGCTGGTTGGTAGGTATACAGCCATTTTCGTTACAAGTGTTACATCGTGGTTATCGAAAACTATGCGGCGCAACCTCCAGAAAGCCTGTGATTCCGCCGCGAGTCTCTTATGTACTTCTTTTTCTATTTTTGCTTTGGTAGTAACAATAATTATAAAGAAGATATATGAGTTCACATTTTCTAGTTGTTGACCTTGCAAAAATATTATTTGCACATCGCTGATGACCTAAGCCACTAACAGAATCTTAGTTTAAGATGAATTAAATTTAAGCCCAAAGCCTTTGTTATGTCTTGCTTACCTATAAAGTATGATAATAAGATCCGGCTGAAGGATCAGCAAAATCTCTCTATAAAAATATAATTCAAGACAAAATGATTGCAACTTGTGACTTTTTGTAAAAATTCTATTAATCAAACATATATCAATTGACAACAACAAACTTATCCTAGCAACATTTTTAAAATACAGGGTCGTTCATTACAAGAGTACATAAAACTGCTAAAATAGAAAATTTAATAAAACATGTAAAAGTAAAATCCAACATTTCACCCCCCTGGTGAAATCTTCACGACTAACTCATTTCTAGTAGATCCAGCCTACATATTTTTGAAGTTGGTCTTCTGTAAACTCCATGCTTCATCTTTACGTCAACCACTCGAACTTTATCGTCTTTCCCTGGAAAGGTGGCGACTATTTTTCCCAGTGGCCAGCTGTTTCGTGGCAATTGGTTGTCCATCAGTATCACCATGTCCCCTACTTGCAAATTGGCATTATTTTTAAACCATTTGCTTCTTTTAGCTAAAGTAGGAACGTATTCTTTTACCCATCTGTTCCAGAACTTTTCAGCCAATATTTGAGACAATTTCCATTCTTTCTTTAAATTCCAAGTTTTTTCTTCAAATACACCAGGCGACTTTGCTATACTGGATGTCCCAAGAATGAAGTGATTGGGAGTAAGACTCTCAGGGTCTTCCTCATCAGACGAAACATATGTCAGAGGTCTGCTGTTTACAATATGTTCGACTTCATGTAACAAAGTGAGAAGTACTTCTGGTTTAGGCGTTCTTTCTTTCATTATGACATTCTTTCCCAGGCTCCAGCCATGGCTGGACTTGCTGGAGGCAGAAATCTCCATTCTATCTCTTGTCCTAAACAAAATTCGGTAACTAGCTTCTCATCAATGTCCTTAATAGCTTCTTGTAGTTCTCTAGCTGCTCCTCTTAAATTCGTGCCATTATCACTTACTATTAATTTAGGTTGACTTCTTCTAGCTATAAATCTTCTTAGGGCGAGAATAGCAGAATCGGTACTTAAACTATCCGCTAATTCCAAGTGTACTGCACGTACTGAAAGGCAGGTAAAAAGTACACCATACCTTTTTTCTGTTCTGCGTCCAATTCTTACCATAAGGGGCCCAAAATAGTCAATACCAACAAAAGTAAAAACCCTTTTTGGCATATCCACACGATATATTGGTAATTGTCCCATCTCTGGCACCTTTGGCTTACATCTTCTTTTTCTACAAAACATGCACTGTTTACATATGGTTGTAACAGTCTTTCTTACTTGTAGAATCCAATATCTTTGGCGTAATTCATTTAAAATAATCCCTGTTCCTCCATGTCCTGTCTTTCTGTGAAAATAATCGATTAATAATTTAGTGACTAAATGTCGTGAATCTAAAATAATCGGTCTTTTTATATCAGTGTTGAGAATTGGGGATTCATCTATGCGGCCTGATAATTTTATTACACCATTGTCTAAATAAGGAGATAACTGATATAATCTACTATCCTTTAACAAAATTTTACCTAATTTTAGTGTATGGATTTTCTCCTTGAAGCAATCTTCTTGAATTTTTCTACACCACATATTTTCAGCTTCTTTCAAATCCTTCACTGACAACTCTCTTGAAATTTTGTTCTTCCTGCTCTTAATTTTGTTAATATATAATTTAAAATCCTCTAGTTTTCTAAGCAAAGTAATTATTTTATTTTCTATAACAATACTTATAAATTTTAACATATAAGCTGTACTTCTAATAAGCCTCATCCAGTTTGAAAATCTTGAGGGATTTGGTAAAACATTTAAATTCTTGGATTTTATAAGTAATATAGTTTCTACTTTTACCTCAACATTATCATTGGGAAGAACTATATTCGTTTCTTTAGGCCAATTTTCCATACTATCACCAAGAAAACTAGGTCCATTAAACCATCTGCTACTTGTAGTTAGATTTATTTCATCCTGGTCCCTAGTTGCTTCATCAGCTACATTAATTTTTTTGGGAATCCATCTCCAGTCGTGAATGTTAGTCTTTTCTTGGATTTCTGCAACTCTGTTTGAAACAAAAGTTTTAAATTTACGTGCATCAGATTTTATCCAATAAAGAACAATTTTATAGTCTGTCCATAGAAATGTCCTAGTGACTGGCAAAGAATGTCCCTTTAAAATACTTACTTACAACCTACTTGCCATAACTGCGGCCTGAAGTTCTGCGCGTGGAATAGTTATAGGTTTTAAAGGGGTTACCTGAGTCCTAGACATTATCAAAATTGTACCAATTACTTCCTCTTCCTTATTAAAGGTAAAATAACTTACAGCTGCAAATGCTTGTGAACTTGCGTCACAAAATATGTAAAGATGTACTACATAACCATCTTTATATCCATAATGTCTTGGAATTTTCAAATTTTGAAGGTATTCAAAGGCTAATAACCATTTTTTCCATTTTTTGAATAACTCAGGTGTTATTTCGTCGTCCCAGGTAATACCACTGCGCCAGATATCTTGTAAAATAATTTTTCCCCTAATAACAAAATTTCCCAAAAGTCCTAAGGGATCGAATAAAGACATGACAACTTGCAGTACTTCCCTTTTGGTGGGTATTTTGACTCCTGTTAAAATAATTTTTTATACTTTATGAAAATTTGTAGAAAAGTTTAGTGTATCTTTGTGGGGGTCCCATTTTAAACCTAAGACTCTTTGTGTGCCCATACTTGTTTCACAATCTGACATAATTTTTTCCACTGCTCTTTTGCCCAGAGGAATTTCTTCCATTACCTTTTGAGAATTACTGACCCATCCTCTTAAGTCAAATCCCCCTGCTTCATGAATTATAATAACTTCTTTTATTAATTTTATAGCTTCATCCTGCGAATTTACACTTTCTAAATAATCGTCCATGTAGTGTTTATAAATTATACCTTCAACAGCTTCAGGATACTCAGCCTTAAATTCAAGAGCATTTTTATTTTTTACATACTGAGCTCCAAATAGTGATGATACAGCGCCAAAAATCATAACATTCATGGCATATGTTGATGGTTTCGACTGCTTTAAATCATCATACCATAAAAATCTTTGAGCTGTTTGGTCTTCGCTTCTAATTTTAACTTGGTGAAACATCTCCCGGATGTCTGCTGAAAAGGCAACATATTTTTGGCGAAATTTCCATATTATTTCTACCAAAGAGTTATAAAGATCGGGTCCTTTAAGTAAAAAGTCATTAAGGCATTTACCTTCACATTTTGAAGCGGCGTCGAAGACAAATCTAAACTTTCCTGGCTTATTGGGATTCACTACCCCAAAATGTGGTAGATACCAAACATTTTGATTTTGCTCTTTAATTTTCTGTTCTGAAACTTTTCTAGCATATCCCTTCTCAAGATATTCTTCAATCTTTAGCTGATATACTTTCTTATATTCTTCATTTTTTAACATTTTCCTTTTTATAAATTCTAAACGTTTGACAGCTTGTAGTCTACTTTCAGGAAGTATCAGATGGTCTTCTTTCCATGGCAGACAAGTTTCCCAGCGATGACCTGATCTTACTGTACATTGATCCATCAACTTCTTCGCCCTTTCATCTTCTTCTGAAATTTCTTTTTCAGGCAGTTTTACACCGAAAGATTCAGTCGTAAAAAAATATTTTACTTCCTCATGTAAAATGTCATTTGTTTCATGCTTCGTATGAAGAATGATATTTTCATCATATCTATTTCTAAATTGATGAGTGTTTCCATGTAAAATCCAACCTAGCTTAGTCTTTGACAAAGCAGGTTCATTTTTGGTACCGTCAACAATTTCCCTTGTTACTATCAGGTCCCAATTGTCCTGTCCAATCAGAAATGTAGGTTTGGCTTTTTTAAAACTTTAAAATCTATACTCTGCAAATGTTGCCATTTTTCCCTAAATTTCTTAGCATTTATAGACTGAACAGGCAAATCTAGATCTGGTACTGTATATATATTTTGCAAATTATAAATTTCACCGTCGTGACCATAAATTTGCAAATTTACCTTTTTAGAATCCAATTGTTTTAAATTTGTATCCGTCCATTTAAGAGAGAGTTTTGATTCCCTTCCATCCAAATTTAGCTTTTGAGCCATCTCTTCATCAAGAAGTGATACAGTAGATGCCTCATCCAAAAGAGCATAAGTTTCTATTACTAAATTGCCATTTTTTAATTTTATGGGTGCTACCTTCAAGAGAACTTCATTTCTAGAAATACCCTCAGTATGCGCTATGATTCCAGCTTCTGTAGCTTCTTCAGTAGATGTACCTTGCTCTACCATACATCTTTGTTTGAACTGGTCATTATGCAGCAAGAAGTGATGGTATTTCTCGCATCCATTTGTTCCGCATTGTCTGCGACTTTTACATTGATTAATTCGGTGGCTACCCTTTAAACATGAAAAACAAATGTTATTTTTCTTAATGTAAGTCCATTTATCATCAGATTTTAGAGTTTTAAATTTGGTACATTGCTCAATTACGTGACAATCATTACAAAATAAACATTTTCTTTTTACAGGTTTAGATTTGTCAACTGTAAGTAAAGTAGTTTTAAATTTGTCTTTTGGGCCTGCATTAAAATCTGTCTTTTGACTACATAAAAGTGATTGTGTGTAACTTATTCCTTCTGCTTCAACCATTAACCATTCTCGAAAATCTTCTAAATCCTGGGATAAACTGTCTTTATTCTTTGCAATTTTCTTTCCCCAGTTTAGCTGCATGCTACATGGTAATTTTTGGAGCAGATCACCTAACAGTTGAGGATTGCCCATATGGTTTTTCATGCCTAAAGATTTTAGAGTTAAAACTAAATTAGATACTGTGTCTGAGAATGCTATTAGCTTAGAAAATTCATTCGGTTTAATTTGTGGCAAATTTCTCGCCTCTATTATCAAAGATTTAACAATAATATCAGATCTGCCAAATTGATTTTGTAAAATTTTTATTATTTCAGAAAGTGAACAAGCTGTTAGTAATAGGCCTTCAACAGATCGTTTTGCATCCCCCTTTAACGCTTTTCTAAGCCGACATATATTTTCCATTTTCCTCTTCTGAAAGTCCTAATAATTTAGTAGTAGATAAGTACTGATTGTAGAAATTAGACCATTCTTTAACATCCCCAGAAAAAGAAGGTAAATCTTTATCAATAGTTTGTCTAGCTAAAAATGTGTGCATGTCATACCTTAAATTTGAATTTTCACATTCATCCTGAGCTTTCTCCAACTTACTTTTGCCTAACCAATCTCTCACTTTGTAACTGGCTGGATATTCTTTAACATCTACCTCTTCAAAATAGCTTGTTATCTCAGAAGCTTTACTACTGCCGTATTCCTCTTCGATAGCTGTCTTCTTTAAAAGTAAAGCATTTTCAATTTTCTTTTTTTCATTTTCAAATTTTCTGCGCATAAATTCTTTTTCTTGTTCCATTTCTTGTCACTTTAAATCCTGTTCCAGTTTTTGATTCCTACGTATGAACTCTTCTTCCTCCTCTAGAATTTTTGCTAATCGTTCATCAGCTTTAATTTGCGCTTTTAATTGTTTTCTACGAACATTTGCTGATGATGCTCCAGTATTTTTTGTCCTTGAAGAACTTTGAATACTTGCCACAGACTTGCTTCTTGTGCTTTCTTTGGATTTCACCTCTTGAGCCTCCTTATGAGTTTCTACTTGAACCTCCTTGCGAGTCTGCTCGTTCGACTCCTTGTGAGCTTCTGTTAGATTCTCCATTAGAGACTCTTCTTGAGATTCCTGCAGCTTAGTCAAACTTTTGGACTTTCTTGTCTGAGACCTCAACTTAACCATATCTTGGTTTAAATTAAAACGGCGAAAGGACCAGCAATGTTATGTCTTGCTTACCTATAAAGTATGATAATAAGATCCGGCTCGAAGGACCAGCAATGTTATGTCTTGCTTACTTATAAAGTATGATGATAAGATCCGGCTGAAGAATCAGCAAAATCTCTCTATAAAAATATAATTCAAGACAAAATGATTGCAACTTGTGACTTTTTGTAAAAATTCTATTAATCAAACATATATTAATTGACAACAACAAACTTATCCTAGCAACATTTTTAAAATACAGGGTCGTTCATTACAAGAGTACATAAAACTGCTAAAATAGAAAATTTAATAAACCATGTAAAAGTAAAATCCAACAGCCTTAATAAGCTTCCGAGTAGATGTCAACTATTTTCTGAAGTCGGTTTGGAGAACGGGCAATTAATGCACAATCGTCTGCATACAGGTACATTAGTTTCTAATTTTTGTTTTGTTTTTAATCATGCCCAATTAAGGAGACCGACGTCATACCTGTACCTGATACCCAGTCCTCTCTAATTCAACCGTTTATTAACAATCATAAAAAGGGCAGCGCTATTTATATTAAAAAAAGAAGGGCTAATACACAACCCTGTTAAACGCCAATGTGCGTATAGAAGGGGCTGTTTACTTTATCTTTATGGAGAACAGTGACGTAGTTGTTTTTGTGAATGCTGTTACACACAGCTATATATTTTGGGGTAATGCCAAACTTTGCCATAATCCTTCACAGAGCAACTTGCTTTAAAGAATTGAATGCCTTTTTAATATCGATAAAGCCAATGTGCATATTGTCCTAATGCTTTAGTATTTTTTCTTGCAGTTGTTTGAATGTAAAAATCAAATAATATGTAGATCTATTTGGCCTGAACCCACTTTGTGTCTAAAGGAGAATTTTGTAAATATAAGGCAGAAGTCGATTTGCCATAATTCTAGTGAAGACCTTGCCTGCAACGGATAGTAAAGGTATGTCCCTATAGTTGCTACAGTCTGCAGCGTCATATATTACCTATTATATTAGAAACATAGTCACATGACAGCCAAAAAAGGGCTGATCACGAATTCCTTTCAAACCCTAATTTTTAGTCCAAGTAGCTCTCGAATTTCTTCCAGTGGATTAAAATATTATCAGCTACCAGTGTGTATTTAAAAATAAATTACCTGCTGTCAATAAAAGTAAAAGTTGTAAGTTGTATATTTTTATAATTCATTTAACTTTGAGATTTCGTCTTGTGTGTTTGCTTAATTTAATCTCGTTTGGTTACTTTTAGTAAATATTTTTACCTGCGATCTTAGAAAAATTAAGTTCATAATTGGAGAGAAAGGTAATAATGTTTTAGTTCTTAAAAATAATATTCAACAATGGATGCCACCATAATGATTTTCGGTTCGTTTTTGTTGCAATTTCCAGGAAAATTCTTGAAGATGACGTCCGCATTTAGGTTAGGGCGCATCAAGTGTCTGTGGGGAGTTTGCCGGTGACATATTTGAATTCAGCGACTCCAAAAATCCCCGGGTGTCGAGTTTCTGTCATTCCTCGCATAAAGTTCAGGTTAGTCCCCCGGAGATGAAGTTCTTCGACGATCCGGAGGCCCAGGTGTTCAGGGGGTTAATTTGAACATCATAATCGTGATCAGCGACTTTAAAAACCCCTGGATACCCTACTTGGGTCAATTCTGACTCTTATTTACAAAGTTAATGAATTTGTCAAAAAAAAACTCTCAAAAAATGCATTTTTTGAAAGCATTTTTGGCTGCAGTAATGCAATTTCCGGTTTGTACTAGGTAGAAAGTAGGTAGAAATGGTGTAAACAATTTTTAAAAGCAAATGCAAAAAACCGCATTTCGATCCGTCCTATCCTAAAAGATTTCCTATCTTTGGCATTTTTAGTGCTTCACTGCCTCGACTATATAGAGGACTATGTATTTTGAATAACATAAATTTCATTTGCAACAAAAATTGCTAATTTTTTTCATTGTCGCGTTAACTTTGTAATAGACCCCGTATACCTATCTCAAGTATTTTGTTGTAATAACAATATTTAAAGACTACTAAATTCGTAGTTACGACTAATCTAAAATTTTAAATAGATTTCTCTTCGTATCGCGTCGCATTTTGATTATTTTATTTTATTTTTTTTTTGTTTCAGCCTAATTGTATTGATTATAATGCTGATTGTTGACCTGAACAACATTTTGAAATGGATGTGTATTGTATGGTTTATATTGGGAGTGTGTATTATCGTATTTGCCATACTTGTCCTTATAGATGTGCACCAAATTCTTATGATCATTGCAGTTTTGGTTTATATTCTTCTTGGTATAGCATATCTTTATGATGCGTTTGTGACAGCTAAAGAAGGTGAAATATTTTAAATTATTGTAATTGATCTAAATTCTTGTTATAATTCTTTAAGTATAATTTTTGTTTTTGCATAATTTAATAAAATAAATTATTGTAAGAAATTTTACTAGATATTTTTTTATATTTTAAAGCAATGTTAATAAAGATGTTAACAAATACTAATTGCCTACCAATTATAAAATTAATATTTTTAATAACTTTTAATTAATTAGTCATAATTTATACACCATACACATTTAAAAATATCTAGTATTAGTCTGTTTTTTATTCATTCAGGTTGGTATTGGTTTTTAGCACGTTGATGTTTAGAAGATACTAAATTTTACAACTTATAGCATTAATATAACTGTTAATTATAATAAAAAAATTCAATATTCCAAAAAAATTGAATAGACACAAAAAATGTATACAGAGATGGTAGGTACTACATGTTTAGAAAAAAACAGAAAATTTTGGTTGGTGACTATTTTCAAAAGATATTTTAAGGTTTTTAATGTCAGTACTAATTGTGTTCTAAAGAAGATTATTCCAATGTTTTCATTAGCAAATAGTTCCAAATATTTTTAATTCCATTAATAGTTGTATATGAAGGTAATTCTTTTAAAGAATTTATAATGTATTTAAAACAACTAACGTCAAAATCAATATAACTTAATATTTTACAATGTTTTCAGATAATATAAGAATTAAAAATATGTTGAGAATAAAATATTTACTTTAATTAATAAGTTGGTAGGGATATTTTTGATAATTACAATGTAATTGTAATGGATGATTGAATGAAACTTAAAATTGCCCTGATGAAGATTGTAATCTCAGGCGAAACGTCGGTCTTTTTACATTGAATTGATCCATGTTCCATCAAATTACATTTTAATTTTCTTGAATACATTATTAAAATCTTTCCTGCTTTTTAGGTGACTGTTAATTGTATACGACAAATCTTAAAAGAGGATTTAGTTAATGGTTAAGAAGCGGCGAATAAAAAGATGAAAGATTAAGCAAATACATTTGTTAACTTCATTAAAAAAATAGCAGCGACAAATTTGGACGTACAATTCTAAAAACGAATAGTATGCTTTAGATAAAATTTTGACTAACAAGGAACAACACTGGCATTTTAAGGAGGGTGAACGTACTGACCATGGAGACTAGACAAAGAGTACGAACTTCATGTATGCAAATAGGGCTACCAAAATAAGAGGGCGCTGGTGTTCCATTTGTACCAAAATGGCGACCAATGAGGACGTAATTATTTCATTATTAATTTATTTACACAATGAAAAACATAGTTCGATCTTTCAGATATAAATAATATAAACCAATTTAATAATTCACGATTATTTAATTGTCTATATTCATACCGGCACAAAAGGAAAACTAGCGACGCTAGTGGTGAAAAAAGTAAACCTAATATGTACGATACTGTGGACAGATTTTGGCAATTCCCCGGTCGAGCGCGTACTCCTTGTCTAGTCTCCATGGTACTGACTTTTAAAATTGTTAAGACATAAATTTCAAAAAAGTGATCCGGTGACAGATTGTAAGGCAGCAACTACATGTTAAAATTAGCAAAATCGCTTTTCTTCAAAAATTTATGAAACTAAAAAAGCGCCTTAAAGTAATTAGATTCGTGTACTTGACGAAACGTGGATATACAAAAATGGTACCCCAACGTGTTAATGGGTACAGGAATCTCTTTTAAAAACTATTCAAACTGAATTGTTAATCAACTCATTCCTGCTATATCGAATTTTTCAGAGAAATATATCATATTATTCTGTACAACAGACCACCTCCATTTTCAGCGAATAAAGAGATATTGCTAGAATAGTTGAGTATTAATAACATCCAATCTGACTAAAAAAAATGACACTAAAAACCCTTATACACTATAATTCAGTATACAAAAGTATAAATAAGCTAATACTTATGTAGTAAATGAAACTTTAAAGCAAAATGGACATGATACTTCGACTACCCCCATACCACTGTCAATTTAACCCAATAGCCTTGGCATAGGGCTTTACAAAAATATTGCAACTTTATATTCTGCAAGAATATGAATAAAAAATTTGAACACAAGCGTTAAGACAATGTACTCCATACATGTGAAAAATTTTTTGTAGACATAAATAAGAAATTTATTTGACGTAGGTACTGGACTTGTTACATGAGAAACTGTTCACCTTTACTTATTGCACTGTATGAATCAGATTTTGATGTTTCTGATATTGGATTTGATAGTGAATCTGATATATCCAATTAAATAATGGAGGTAGATTGAAAATACGACCAGATTAATGTGAAACTAATACACAGGGTCATTTAACTGTCTTATCAAGACCTTCTGAAGAAAGGTGTAATTTTAAGTGGTTTTAAATAATATTTAAAGAAACAGACTATTGATGATGGCTTCTAATGGTACCATAATGTGATAGACATTGAAGAATCATCTTAACATCTTTTGGAGGAGATTTTTTAAATAATTTTATAATTCTGGTGACACATTTCAAATTTGGCATACTTTTAGTTTGATTAATCAGTGAAGTCCTAAAGAAAATTTAAACCTTGTAATGAGAAAAAAGAGGAAAGATGATATAGAAAATGAGACTTCTAAAATTAGCCAGAACCACAATGAAACCGATTTTAGCCAAACGGAAGGAAAAAGTGAATTAATACAAGAAATTATTTATTTAAAACAAGAAATAAATTTACTAAATCAAATAGTTCAAGAAAAAGATCAAATTATTAAAGAAAAATAAGACAAAATCCTATTAATAACTGAACAAAAAAAATATTTTTAAGAAAATTATGATTTTTTGATGTCCAATATAACTGATAAGGACTCTATTACGGAAAAATTAAATGATATATCAAAGAAAATCGACAGTAAAAAAGAACATTTTACTTATGCTAAAATTTGCAATCACAATGTAAGACTGATCCAAAAATATCAGCCAATAATAATCAAACCTAAAAAACATACTGAAACACAGAAAACAAAAAAAGAAATTATGAAAGTGAATCTAAATGAATTAAAAATTGGTATAAAAAATATTAAAAGTATTTCAAATGGGGGTATCGAAATTCAGTGTAACAATTCCGAAAATTTGGAGAAAATGAAAAAAGAAATGGATAAAAATTTACTTAAATAAGAATATAGTGTTGAAATAAAAAAACTACGTCTACCAAGAATTAAAATTCCAAATGTACAAATAGAAGATATTAAGGACTATAAGAAATTGGAACAAAACATAATTAACCAAAACAATTTCATTAATGAAACTGAAGTTTTTTCAATTAAATATATAAAATCTTTCACACACAAAAACACTGTTACAATATTTGCAGAGGTTAATGGTTAGTTGTTTAACAGAATCATGACAGACAATAAATCAAAAATCTTTGTTGGTTGGCAGTACCTTAGAGTATATGACAATAACCAAATTAGTCAATGTAAAAATTGTTTTGGCTTTAATCACTCCATGAAAAACTGTAAAAACAAGATTGTTTGTGCCAAATGTAGTCTAAATCATGATACAAATTCCTGCACATCTAAAGAAACAAAATGTTTTAATTGTGTTAGCTCTAACCAAAAATATAAATTAAAATGCGATACGGCTAACAGTTCTGATTTTAAAGATTGTCCAACTAGATTATATTTTCAAAAACGCCAAAATTTAGAAACGGATTATTCTTTATAAAATCAAGAGTAAAAATCTTAAAATCCTATATATATATATATATATCCATAGTATTAGAACTAAATTAGATGAATTAGAAATATTTTTAGCCAATAATGAAGACATTGAAATAGTTGCTCTGACAGAAACGTGGCTTTATCCTAAAGAAGAAATTTTTTTTAAATTAAAATACTTTGTTTCTTTGAAAGTCGTCCAGACATAAAAGGAGGAGGCGTTGCTATTTTTATAAAAAAACATTTAAAATTTGCTTTGGCCATGTCATCCAGTGAAAATAACTGTAATTATATTTTTGTGGATGTGTTTTCAATTGAACCAAAATTAAAAATTGGTGTAATTTACAAACCACCTCAAAGTACAACATACTAAATTATTTGAATTAATGGATAAATTGCTAGATAATTGTTCAAATTGTAGTTTATTGGGAGATATTAATATAAATTTATTAAGTAATGAGACATTATGTACTGAATATATCAATTTAGTTAACATCAACGGATTCAAAATTCTAAATAAATTAGATAGTGACCATCCAACTCGTATCCATTTTAATGGGAAAAGATGCATTATAGATCATGCTCTTTCTAACTATCAAACAGATAAAATTAAACATGAAATCCATTATGTGCAAAACCAATATTAAAAAAAATAATGACAAAAAAAGTCATACAAAAACTAGATGTGGATAAATTTAGATCTATATTATCAAGTCACATAGCAGCCAATAGACCTAATTCATTTGAAGATTTGGCAAATATAATAAATTTTGCAAAAAATGGTGCTCAAAAAAAGTATAATAATTAAATCTAGAGCTGACAACTACTGGATCAATTCTGAGGTACTAAATTTGATTATTTTTTTCACCTGTCAAAATATCACAATTTTGTGATTTCGTCCAATGAAAACGCTTAATCTTTAATGTTTTATGCTAAATCTAGCCAATCATTCCGGTTTATATTGATAAAACCACTAGTGGTTTTACTAGTATTGATAAAATTATAGAACTGTCAAAAATTCAATAACAATATTGAACAATCAATTTTCTTGTTTATAAGTACCTTACTATAAATCAACATACATTTATATTATCTAAATATTCTGAAATATATTTTGTTATTATTATTGTCACAATTCAATTAATAGGTATAAACGATAATGAAAAATCAAATACCTATGTAGGTACTTTAAAACTAACCTGCTTCCTGGTTCTGCATGCATTTAAAACTTTTATATGCCTACAGGCAAATGTGGTCTTGTAGGTAAACTTTAAATAGATATACCTTATAATTTTTATTTTGGTAATTTTCTCTTTAAAAATATAATTGTATAAATAGGTATAAAAATAAATATTTATTCAAATTATAACCCTTTTTTCACGACGCTCACGACAACTGTCAATACTATTTAGTGTACAGGATAGGATGGGTAACGGCATTTCGTTTGTGTTAATTATGAAATATAAGTTGTTCTATGAATTTTTGTAAATAAAGTAGTTTTTGTACAGAATGGTCCTGTAATATTTTACTAGATAAATTTTTATTTTCCAGACTCAAACTTTTTTATTTTAGGCAAAACTACTCAAACAAACTGAATATATATATCACATTTCAGTTTGTTTTCGTATTTTTTATTTTTTCCAAATAAAAAAGTTTTCGTGGAAACTAAAAATTTATCGATAAAATTTTAAGGACTTGTGGTATTACCTTTGGTTAAACTTAAAGTAAAAACATACGAAAAAATGAAAAAATACCCCGATATTGTTGAATATAAAAATGAATATAAAACAATAAAAAATAAAGTAATCATAGAATGTAGGATATTAAAAACCAAATATTTAGATCGTGAATTCGAAAAGGCTGGTTCTAATATAAAAAAATATTGGAAAGTCATTAACAAATACCTAGGACGGGATAATAAAAAAGTAGACATTGAATCTATCATTTTAAATGATGAAATTATCTGTGATAAGAAACAAATCTGTCAATCTTTCAATAACCATTTTATAAATATAGGTAATAATTTAGTTAAAAAAATTAAAAATGTTAATATGTTAGAATCTTTTAAAAAAACTCAATTAAACAGTTTATATCTGAAACCTACTACAAAACATGAAATCATAGATATTGTTAAGGAAATGGACAAAAACAAAGCACCTGGTCCTGATAAGATTTCTGTCAAAGACCTAAAAAACTGCATAGACCTCATTGCTAATAATTTGGAATCTATAATAAATAATTATATAGAAAAGTCAATATTTCCAAGTTGTTTAAAAACTGCCAAAATTGTTCCAATATATAAGGGAGGTGATAAAGAAGAAATGTCTAATTACAGGCCAATTGCAATTTTAAACGTATTTTCTAAAATTTTTGAGGTAATATTAAAAAATCAGCTAGTTAATTTTATTTTAAGCAACGGAGGTTTTGATAAGTTTCAGTATGCTTTTCAAAAAAACAGTAATACCCAAGCAGCCCTAATGGACTTTTTAGAAAAAATTTATACAAATTTAGACTTAGGAAATTTTGTTATGGCAATTTTTTTAGATATACAGAAAGCATACGATATTGTCAATTATGAAATATTATTAAAAAGCCTTAACAGAGTAGGAGTAAGGGGTAAAAGTTTAAATAAGTTTAACAGCTTTCCACAAAATAGATTACAGTTTGTTTCGCTTGGAGATTTTCAAAGTGACATTAAAACAATGACAATGGGAATTCCCCAAGGTAGTGTTCTTGGTCCTATTTTATACATTATATATATTCAAAATTTACAGGAACTAACCTTAAAAGCAGATCATTTTATTTTTGCGGATGATACTACCCTGCTATATCATGACAAAGATAAACAATGCATTCAAGAAAAAATTGACAATGACATGAAAATTTTAGAAAAATGGTTATCATTTAATAAACTTGTAATTAATGCTCAGAAAACGAAGTTTATGCAATTTGGCAATAAAAACATAGAAAATTTGGAAATTACACTAAACCATAATTTAATAAAACAAGTTAAGGAGGAAAAATATTTAGGACTTTTTATTGATAAAAATTTACAGTGGAACACTCATATAAAATTTGTTTGTTCTAAATTATCCTCTTTCATTGGAGCTATTAAAAGAATAGGAACCTTGTCAAAGAAAACCGCAAATTTAATATATGATGCTCACATTCAAAGTAATTTAATTTATCTATTACCTGCTTGGAGTTGTGCAACTAAAAATAATTTAAATTCAATATATCGCTTACAAAATAAATCTTTAAAAATACTTTTTAGACTACCATGGCTATTTCCATCTAATAAGTTATATGAACAATTAAGAAAATTAAATTTGTATGAATTAATTATTTTTAAAAAATGTAAATTTGGGTGGAAAGTATTAAAAAACAAGCAAAAATGTAATACCAAAATTATTGACAAAAATAAAAAACATAATCATAATACAAGAAATAACTCAACATATAAAGCTAACATTAGAACTAATTTTGGACGTAAATTAATGAGTTATGATTCTATTAAACAATTTGAAAATCTTCCGCAAACGATTAAAAATAATCAAAATTTTAATTCTTTCAAAAATAAATTGAAAAAATATATTTTTGAAACAAAAAATTAATTTATTTTAATTTTTTACATTTATTTTTATTTAGTAGAACTTCTTTTGGTTGTATATTTTTTTTAGAATTTTGTTTTATTTATATATTTGTTTTAAAATTTTGTTATGTTATTGTTACATTTTATTTATATATGTTACATTTTCTTATACCAGCATACGCTGTCTGGAAATGTAAATTTTGTTAACTAAATAAAAAAAAAACTAGTTACATTTTCTTGATGATCAGAAATACGTAGTAATAAAGATAAACTTTTACAGTTCGCTTCCAAGTGCTTTTTAGACAATACGGGACAAGGTTATTACAACCCAAGCTCTCGTAGACAAAAGGTAAAGATGAAAAAATATTTCGACTATCAATACAGTTTCACAGAATCGTTAAGGCTAATGATTTAAATTCTTATTTATGAAATAGGTTCCAATTAAATATTAAACAGTAAGAAGTATTTATTTCCAAGACAAATTATTTATGTTATTGTATCATGATTTTATTAATAATTTAGTAAGTGACAAAACATAAAAGTTCACTGACCAGCAAATCCCACCGGGTAGGTCAGAGTTACCCGGGAAATGAATGAGATGGATGTGTTATTAAAGTTTGGTTGTAAGAAGTTCTTTTTTAATAAAATTAATTAGCTGTCAACTCTTAATTAACGATTGATTAGGACTCCAGAAGTCCTAATCAATCATTTACGATATTATCTTTTGATTCCAAACCTTATTATATAATGAGCATAATAATAATAATAACACATGTGGGGTTGCTGTAGGTACTCCCATACAGAAAGTACCAAGGAAATTAAATACCTCGGGATGAATGAAAACCAGAATGTTGATTTCAGGATAAGACGGTTGTGAATTAAAATTAGTTTCATTTAAAAATATACTGTATAATAAATCCCTTCATCTTCTAGTAGTTAAATATCTGACAACAGAAAAAAAAATAATTTAGTTTGTTAAACTGGTGATAAAGGGACGGTTCTTTAAGTTTTATACTTTATATAAATTATAAGTAAAGTTGTGTTACTGCAGAAAACTTTTCATTTGATTTTGAATAAAATCATAGGATAGTTTTAGTATTGGTCGATATACCATTCGAGAGCAATAAATTAGCAATGAAATGTCCCACTTTTTGGTTGCCGAGATACAGCTAGGATACGAATTGTTTCTCGAAAAGTGTGGGAGCAATATTTTTTTCTGTAGATCGTCAGCTTTAAAACAGTTATTAAATCTGGGTTGCTTGTTGTTTAGTTTCAAATCATTTTGTCTGTCTTCATTATTCTTCTAAAGGTGAGATTTACGCTGGGGGATAAAAGATTTGTTTTTGGAGGTTAGTCGCTAAACTATTTGACAACAATAAAATATGCTACCTTTACTTACGAACCTCGTAGTTCTGGTTGACTGTCTAGCTAGCATAACCATTTGTGACTCGAAAAGAGTTGTATCAATATTTTTTTTTTGTTTTCGTAAATCGACAACATTTAAATAGCAGTTAAATCTGGGTTTGCTTGTAGCTTGATTTTAAATCATGTTGTTCGTTTTTCGTATTCTTCTGGAGATTCACGCTAGGGGATGATAGGGTATATTTCGAAGCGCAGATGCCATATTTGCTGGGAGAAGGAACTGGATAACTCTTCTGGTAGGGTAGACATTCTCGTTGTATGAGCAGGGAAAATTGCTGCGTCTGTTCTTCCTGGCTTGTAATTCGTTATGACAGTTCAGACATTGTTTTTTGAACCAGGTCTATGAACTCCAAAGCTTCAGGGTCCAAACTATTATTTAAGTAGTAGGTATTCACGAAACCTATTTAATAATATGTATATATACATTAATACTAAAAAGTAAAGAACCGTAGACCGTACCTTGAGATACATCTCTTATAATTTCTTCTTGTTCACTTAAAGTACCTCCTATTTTTACATATTGCTTGTGCCCTAGTAAAATAACCTCCGACACAGTTCTTTTCAAACCATATTGCTCTAGTGTTTTAAGCAGCTGTTTGTGTGGAAATATAAATACAGCAAAAGTTTTTTTATAATTGCCTAGGTTTTTTGTCACATTAACAAATCCAAATTGATTTAGTGAAATGGCGTAATAAAAAATTCATTAAATTTAAGATTTTTTTAAATATTGGATAGGTATTTATGTTTCTTGAATTTTTATTAATAGGGTATACTAAAGCAGTTGTGGAATGATCTGGAACCGTTCTAGTTTTAAAAATACTATTAATTATATGACAAGTGGATTTAGTGAAAAGTTATGTCACAGTTTAAATATTTTACACAGTTGTTATTTGCTCGATACAGAAAAGCAGTTGTTTTTTAAAAAATTAATATATTTTCTTTTCTTTAACAGGTTGCAAAGATAGGGAAGAGATATTTTAATTTAAATTTTGTATTTGTTTCAATTTTTTGCCAAATAGTAATAATAAACTTATGATTAATGAATATATATCCTTAGCGTTAAATTCAAGTAAAATGTAATAAATTCTTTGCCTTCGATAAAAATTATTTATTAATAAATCACTATAGGCATGTTCACTCGTGTTACAAATCCATCTAATTTTTTTTCTCTTATTAAATACAGTATTTAAAAACCTAAAATAAAATTAAAAGAACCTAATTTTTAGTCTGAAATTATATAAAAACAATTTAAAATGCGTTATTTATTATCTATTATCACGTGACTGCTAACACAAAGCAGAGCGCTATGACGTCACAGTCCGGTAAATAATCTAATTTATCTGTCATATTCAAGAGCCACCAGCGAACTGTTTATATCATGGATGTATAAAGTTATACATCCATGGTTTATATCTTTAATTTATTATAACGACTACAATAGCTTACTTTTTTTACATAATGAAAAGGGCTTTGATCAAAGGAAATAGCAGTAACTTACCAAAAATAGATTCTTTGATGGTGGCAAATTTCTTTGCTACAAACAAGGCCTTTTGTGCAGCAGAACTCAGAAACGTGAAAATATCTTTATAAGTAGGTACCTATAATTTTTTTTTTTTTTGATGTAGATTATTTCCAATTTAAAGTCAGAATTACATATTAACTTATCACATTTGGAACTAATTATCATATAAAACAAAAAAATATTTAAAGAGAGGTATGTACCTTAAATCCGTGTTAAATACAAAGTTTTAACAATTTACTTAAGCTCTATTTCAATACTTGTATTTACATTTTTAGTTTGCTAGTACTTACATGAAAATAATCTTTCAAAAATGACTGGTAATTTTCGGTGACAATGATTGTGGGTGTCTTCTAGCAAGTGTTAACCACTTTCTTCTTATTAGAATGTTCTTTGGAACGTTTATAAAAAGTTCCTGCGGTGTACCTACTTATTGAAGTAATCTTACACATTGGCACTGTACAGTTTTTGTAAAACGACGTCATTTTTACAGCTTGTAATCAACAAGTTCTTAATAATTTAGTAAAATACAATGGACTTTAATAGAACGAGAGCTTTGTTTACCGGCCAGTGACGTAGTTTTTTATCAAGTGACAGTATGGTGCGTTTTGGCGGCAATTATAAAAACAGATCTTTCTATAACTTTTTACTGAAATTAGTAATGTTTTTTTTTACAAAAATATATTTTTCGTGTTTACACAAGTTCTATCTATAAAATAAAAGCCATTTAAAAATTTAGTAAACATGCCTATTCTATGTAAGTAACGTAAGTTTCGGCAACATTTCTGCCATTTTCAAAATAGGTGGGTAAAATGTTTTTGGTATAGAGTCAATGATAAAATAATAATAAAATAAAACAGTCTGTTATTACATTTTTCTGCATTATAATTATGTTTTCGCCATTGAGAATTATAAATTTCTTAGCATTAAATTTTCTTTTTTATTTGTAGCCTCTGCTCTTTTTAGTTTTGCATAAAGCAATACAGACTAAAAATATATAGACTTAAAGTACTTTAATGATTTTCATTGGATTCTTAATCTTTGGGAACTTAAAGAATTCGTTAGAAATTCGATGTAAGATTTTTCGCAGACTTATGTTGCTTGGTCGGAGCTTCGCGATAACTTTTGGTAAACAAACGGTTATATATCAATTTAAACTAACCGCTCTTTGATCTTCTAAACTAAATCATTTGTTGCCACATGACCAAATTTTGATACAAAAGTTGCAACCTTTGCAAACTTCGAGAACGGATTACTTTTGTTGGTTTTTCCTCATCGTGAAATCCAATCCAAGGTTCATCGCCAGTAACAAAAGTTATTTTTCTCTGTTGAACTGTTTCAATGTTTTTCGACACCATTTAAGGCAATTTTTTATTGTTTTGTTGTATTACTTCGTAATACCCAGTCTTTATGTAAGATCTTTTGGATCGAGATCTTTAAAATGCCCATGTATGTCGCAATCTCCCGGTATAATACACGGCACTTATGCTTAACGAATCGCATCGTCGTGACTGCTGTTTTGGGTAAACAGCCTGGATTCGTCGCTAGGACTAGAGCGACTACGTTGAAATTCGTAATACCTGGGGAAAATAGTTGTCTGGTGTGGTGCTTTATTCCTCAAATACACAAACCACTTCAGTGAAACATTGCTGTTGGGATAGTCCTTTTTCCTGGTAACGCCTTCTAAGGCTATATGCAAAACTAAAAAGAGAACCCTTGTGTTTAATTTTTTTTTTAATTTTTTGTTACTTTATTTCTACCTTCAGAGTTTTTCTTTGTTATTTTAATAATTTTGTTGCGGTTATGTTTGTGTATGTTAAATTTGGCTATTTTCTCTGGTATGTAGTGAGATATTATTTGGTTTTTTTAATTAATCTCTTTTTCAAATTAATATTATACTCTTTCCAAAGTGAATGTAAAATCTCTTAGTCTTTGTCGGATTTTAAACTCCTTTGTTTACCATGCCGACCATTGGCGTGGAATTAATAAAAATTTTTTTAATTTTTGTTTTAAATTTGAAAGGAAAACGGTTGTTGTATATTTGTATATTTTTGAAATTTAGAAATTAAACAAACAAGAAATTATTAAACTGACATTAAGGAGAAATTGAAAAAATGTCACATCCAGTGGGACTCGAACCCACCATCACTGCCTTATACGCAGGCACGCTTTAACCACTTAAGCTATTGGATGATCAAGTGGTTAGGAAGCGAAACGTTATAATGAATTCAAATCCCATCAGATATGACATTCACTCACTTCCTCCTTAAGCACATGTTACATGACGTTAATGAGAGAGAAGTTTTGTCAAATCGACAATTGATACATCAAACTCTAGTCACTTTATTTGTGCCCTGTCTTATATTTTTATTCGGTTAGGAGACCGGAACCATTGATTTTTAGTAAACTATTATTTTTGAGATAACTCTCAACGTATTTTTGAAATTTAGAAATTAAACAAACAAGAAATTATTAAACTGACATTAAGGAGAAATTGAAAAAATGTCACATCCAGTGGGACTCGAACCCACCATCACTGCCTTATACGCAGGCACGCTTTAACCACTTAAGCTATTGGATGATCAAGTGGTTAGGAAGCGAAACGTTATAATGAATTCAAATCCCATCAGATATGACATTCACTCACTTCCTCCTTAAGCACATGTTACATGACGTTAATGAGAGAGAAGTTTTGTCAAATCGACAATTGATACATCAAACTCTAGTCACTTTATTTGTGCCCTGTCTTATATTTTTATTCGGTTAGGAGACCGGAACCATTGATTTTTAGTAAACTATTATTTTTGAGATAACTCTCAACGTATTTTTGAAATTTAGAAATTAAACAAACAAGAAATTATTATTATTATTGAAAATTGTCAAATAAATTAATTCTTTCAAATTAAAACTTGTTAATTTAAGTTTCTGATAAGAACATTTGTCTCATTATTCAAATGGCACATAACTCATAATATTTTTATAACAATTGTTTGCAAGTAATACTTATTTTGTCAGACAATCTTAAAAGATAAGCCTTCCTTGCCTCTGGAAAGGAAAGGGTTTAGTATGTTAGTAAGAATCTAAAATTAGTTTTCTTTTTAAAAACAATTTTTCAAGATACATCACGATAGTTTTAAAGGAAATTGGTTAGAATGACTAACAAGAATTGTCAGAGTCTTCTGAAATAGAATCGGTCCCAAGTTGAATAACTAATGGTGCTATTAGCGATAAAACAGGATATTCCTTTTCTATTTTTATAACATGAGCTTCGCAATTTTGCCATACATCGCTATTAATGCCACTAATTACCTCTCAAATATTATCAACTGCGCTTATGGGTGTTGACTAATTATATTTTGGTAAACGTTTTTTTTTTACAGTAGTCCAAACCATTTCGATTGGATACAGTTGTATGGAGGTAAACGCAAAAGGGTATGAGCGTGTCTGCTACAAATGGTGTCAATAATGACGTATTCATTTTTAAAATTCTGACTTTTGATCATTCTTAATTCCTTCTTTACTGGAACCTTTTTAGGAACAGTGATATTTTTTATTGCCATAAATCTTAAAATTTGATTCTTTTTCGTGTTATTATAAGGTATTTTGTTTAATATGCGGAAATGATACACCGCATCGTCCATAACAATTACCGAATTCGGCGATATGTTAGGCAAAAACTGTTCGACAAACCACTTTTCAAATAAATCGGCTGTCATATTTTCGTGATAATCGGCAGAAGACTTATGTTATATTTTTGGCCGACAATAGCAACGCATAAGTTAAAAAACCGTCTTTGCTTCTGGCATGAAGAATAATAACACGTTGTTCGTTGTTCTCCCCTAAGAGACATGTATTGTTTAGTTCTACGAATTCCTAATAGATGACAGTTTAAGTTAATTGAAGTAACTCTTATACACCTTTGACATGAAGGTTAGATAGACACCCGGTAGATGGTACTGTGTTTTGATTTCTAGATTATTCAACATTTAGATTGTAAGAAAAGCCTATATGTAGATAGTATTGAATTTCGTTTCATAAATAAATAAATAAACGAAAAACTAGAAGAAAATGGAAAATTAAAAACAGAAAAAATGCGGAAAAAATAAAGTCAAAAACTACCTTTCTAAATCAAATAATATAGCGCCACCGTAAGGTGTCGCAGTTATTATCGCATATATTTAAACAAGAAATTCTTACTAAATTAAGTATTATGAAGCCAACCGTAAGGTAGTGCAGCGGATATCTAATATATAAAATCAATGAAAACAAAAAAAGCAAAATGGTAAAAATTCCAAAAAACGAAAAAAGACACGACGCTACTGTTTAGTGTAATCGGCACAAGTCTACGCCCGGTACTCACCTAATGTTGCATTTTGTGTCTTTGATGTTTCGTTTGTATATGACCGACTCTTCGGCATTTTTTTAAATTTATATCTAAAGAGCCGGCAAAAAAATTGAAAAATTAATCAATGTTGCCATTACTCAAAAATGTCTTTAAGTATAAGTAATATATACAAAATTGATTTCATTAGTGAAAACTGTTTAAATATGAAGAACCTAGTTAATTAATTTAAGTATATATTTTTTAAGAATATTTTCATATTATCTTTCTAAGAGTCATTGACGAACAATTGAAGAGTAAAGTAGAGAGAACATTTTCAAAATATATAAATTTAGGAATTTTCGAAAATATATCTGGTAACCTAGATTCGAAAGTCGGTTGCTTTGTTGGGGTTAGAAGGCGTGGTTGTCTTTTTACATTAATATTAGTTAAACTATACAATTGCATTAGTCATCTACCGATTTTTTTTTGTATTTAATCGATATTATTTTTATTTAATTTAAGAGACTAATCTCAATTAACTTGTTAAAATTATCGATTTCTACCTATGTTTTGTTGTATCAATCTACTGATTTAGATAATTTACGTTGTCATTACTGCCGGTGATCGATATGATGCAGACCGAAATGCGGACCGAGACCTACGGTGACATGAAACAATTTTTTGCGACAGTGTGCCTACTATTCTTTAGGTCTATATACGGTAACGTAACTGTTTTTTTTATACTTCATTTGTAAGAGCTGTTTTTAATGAATTAGATACTGTCAATCCGACAGATTATTATATACTACTTACATATATTTACATATCATGTTTTACAGCAATAAATACCTAAAATAATGCTAAATTTTGATTATGTAAAAACTTTAAGCGGGATACTAAAAATTATAGAAATTATATTGTGTATTAATGCTTTCTTTTTTTATAATCTATACACCGAGAAAACTGAGATCAGATCTTTCCAAACCCATTTAGTCAATCTATTTGTATTATTAGTCTGGGGATTCATTCTAAGGTGAGTACTAAATACCTAATATATAAATTTAACGTTTACACAGAATGAATTTAATTTTTTTTTTCTAATTAGTTCATACATTTATGATATAAATTTATGCTATACATCAAAATGTTGAAAACCTAAAGATTAAATAAAATATATTGGTAAAACACATCACAATTGATAATTTGATAGTTTGCCCAAGTAATGGACGAAAAAGAGAGTACACCATTTCATAAATTTTGCAACACTAATTCTACAATAATTCTTGTTTAAATTAATGTTTATGATTAAACCTTGAACAAAATAGTTTAGCTAAATTATTTATATCTATCATAGATTATTTTTGAAGCTATTTAAACAATTATATTAAGTATTTATAACAGTTTTCTCTTACTTCCTACAGCTAAAAATGTTTAAAATTCGGTCTCAGTAGCCTAAAATACTTGGAGGTCGGACTGAAATCGGTTACAAAACCCCCTTGACAAACCCCCTTGACTTATAGACTAATTGAAGAACTAACCTAAACTCAAATTTATTTTACCTTATTCACCTTAACAATACCACAGCTAATTTTTATTTTCAAAGCAGTTTCAGCTTGTTTTAACCGTTGACATTTCTCTAAAAGCTGGACACGAATGTTATTCTCTGTTACGTGGATTCTTTACTTTAGAAACTTTTATTTGTTAAGGTTTTTCGTATGTTTTTTAACTTCCCGCTAAAAAAAATTAATTTTTTTTTTTAAAATCGGGAAGTTATTGGTTTCACCCCGTTTTTCGAAAATCGAGTTTTCATCGGATCTCAACGTTTTGAGGTCTTAGGAACCTCCCCTGACTATTTTTACGAGGGTGTCTGTATGTCTGTATGTACGTGTGGATGTGTGTGTGTGTGTGTGTGGATGTATGTAAACCTCTTATAACTTTTGAACGGCTTGATCGATCGGAATGAAATAAAAAGCATTACAAAGAGTTTCAGCTAACTTAGATACCCTGTATGTTTGAACCGATTCGCGCCGGTAGATTTCAAGAAATTTCAAAATAACCGAAAAAAACAATTGGTAAAAATGATGTTTTTTGGGCATATCTTTTTTGCTATTACATCGATCAATTTCAAAATCTAATCAGCTCTTAAACTTAAAAAACCACGTCGAATGCCGTTTTGCAAATTAAAATCGGTTGATTCGTTCGTGAGATATCGTTGTCGAAAAATTTCAAAAAATTGTTTTTTTTTTAAATTTTTGAGACTTTTTTACTAATTGATTTTGCACTTCAAATAACATGTTTATGTCTTAAAAAACTGCGTCGAATGCCGTCTTGAACATTAAAAAAAAAACTCAAAAACGTCAAAATAACTTTGCGATTAAAATTAGCGGGAAGTTGCAAGGATGGGCTTTACGGTCAACCTCTTTTCGAATTTTTTAACTTCCCGCTAAAAAAAATTAAAATTTTTTTTAAAATCGGGAAGTTATTGGTTTCACCCCGTTTTTCGAAAATCGAGTTTTCATCGGATCTCAACGTTTTGAGGTCTTAGGAACCTCCCCTGACTATTTTTACGAGGGTGTCTGTATGTCTGTATGTACGTGTGGATGTGTGTGTGTGTGTGTGTGGATGTATGTAAACCTCTTATAACTTTTGAACGGCTTGATCGATCGGAATGAAATAAAAAGCATTACAAAGAGTTTCAGCTAACTTAGATACCCTGTATGTTTGAACCGATTCGCGCCGGTAGATTTCAAGAAATTTCAAAATAACCGAAAAAAACAATTGGTAAAAATGATGTTTTTTGGGCATATCTTTTTTGCTATTACATCGATCAATTTCAAAATCTAATCAGCTCTTAAACTTAAAAAACCACGTCGAATGCCGTTTTGCAAATTAAAATCGGTTGATTCGTTCGTGAGATATCGTTGTCGAAAAATTTCAAAAAATTGTTTTTTTTTTAAATTTTTGAGACTTTTTTACTAATTGATTTTGCACTTCAAATAACATGTTTATGTCTTAAAAAACTGCGTCGAATGCCGTCTTGAACATTAAAAAAAAAACTCAAAAACGTCAAAATAACTTTGCGATTAAAATTAGCGGGAAGTTGCAAGGATGGGCTTTACGGTCAACCTCTTTTCGAATTTTTTTAATAGTAATTATAATAAGTTGCGCAATTAACAACGCAGCCGGTAAATCCAAGCTTATGTAGCTTGATAACAGTGACCCTCTTCGTCCTTCATTCTCTAGCTAGAGTAAGTTAAACTACTGAATATCTTTCAAAGAAAAAGTTAAGATTTAAAAGTTATTAGGTTAGATCAATTTTTCGCAAATTCTAGAATTTATGGGCAGTTAAAGGGAGTTCAAATAGTTTATTGTAATTGTAAAACTGTTTCAACCAGCAGAGTTCGGTGTATCTATAACAATTTTGCTAAATAAATTTGTCTTAAAGTCCCCATAAGTGTTTTAGTATTAACCTCAATCCTTGTTGGAATTTTGGATCTCAAGTACATTCAAAAAGAGGATGATTTCTCAGCTATCCATTTCGGAGATCCACGTAGTAAGCGCCATTTAGAAGTAAGGGCGAGGAAAGAAAAAAGTAAGATAATGAATTTGAAAAAAAAACTTGTAATTTTAGATAAAAAGAATGATTAATGAGGAGAAAGTAGGTGGTAATTTTGGAGGGAAAAGCCTGTATTTGGGAAAAGTGGTCATGTATTTGGAAGAAGAGAAGGTGGAAATAAGTAAAAATGATAGTGTATTTGGAGTGAAAGAGTTGTAGTTTTAAATTAAACAAACTAAGTGCGCCGTGCCTCTCAGCATTATGTACGAAATAAATTTCGATCCATATTAAATTCCTTTTCATACAAATCTTGTTGAATTAAGAATTTTTTCAGATATCAAACGTTGGTGTATCCTTTTTAGATTTTCTCTACTAGAATTCAAAATGGATAACTTTTATCTTCTGTTAATGTGGCTAGTGTCTACTAGATACATCTTTTATTAATGTTCTCTCATAATTTTATGACAATCGAACCAATTTACACCAAATCATCGTGCTCCAAGAGATAGTGCCTTTTTAAGATCGGTCAAAAAAAAGCCAATATTCTGTTTTAAATTCGGTAAAACATTTACCGAAACGCATCGACGGGTGATGATTGTTTATCTTGTAGCCGAGTCCCAGGAGTGGACATCTTTAGTAAGGTACATGCAAATAGAATTAAGTATCACCAAATATTCCATCTATCGCATTTTGACCGCAGTTTGGGCATAACAAACGTGTGTTCACGGTTTGTTCCGGTAAATCAGCTGAACTCTTCTTTCGAAAAACTTGTGGACCATGCAAATCGCTGTATTAACACTATAGGGGACTATTTTGAATCAAATACACTCTTTTGCCGAAAATTTTTTTTGTCCTATTTACTTTGCGACAAACCTCGTATCCCCACCTTAAGTATTTTGTTGTAATAACAACATTTAAAATCTAACAAATTCGTAGTTACGACTATTAATAATTCTAAAACAGATTTCTCATCGTATCGCGTGTTATTTATATTGTTTAATTATTTGTTTTTTTTAGCCTAATTGTATTGATTATAATGCTACTTGTTGACCTGAGCGACCTTTTTAAATGGATGTTTATTTTATGGTTGATGTTTGGTGTGGGTATTATCGTATATGCCATAATTGTCATTATAGATATACGCGCAATTGTTGTGATCATTGGAACAGTTCTTGCTCTTCTTGTTGGTATAGTATACCTTTATGATACCTTTGTGACAGTTAAAGAAGGTCAGAATTTTAAATTATCGTTATAATACTTAAATAATTTTTGTTTTTAAGCATTTTAATAAAGTAAATTATTGTAAGAAATTTTACTAGATATTTTTTTATATTTCAAAACAATGTTAATAAAGATTTTAACAAATAATACCGATTATAAAATTAATATTTTGGTTATTGTTTACATTTTCACCCCATCCCCCTAGGTAGGGTAGGGGTTGCGGGGGGTGTTAAAGGAAGGGTACTCGAGTACATCCCCGTTGAAATTGAGTGGCGTCACCCTTAGAATTTTTTTTACGAAGGGTTAAATTTTCAAAAATATGGTAAAAATTATTATATTATTTAATGTATGAAAATTCAACTACAATTATAACATGTTGACAAAAATAATATTTGTTGTTTTTTTCACCCCCCACCCCCCACCCCCGCACGCTGTGTTCCTCAGATATTGATGAAATTTTGTAGAGTAATTTCGTGAAATTACAATGTTAAAGTAGGGTACATTGACATAACCTATCCAAAATCCAACCTAATCTAACCTAGGTTAGATTAGGTTAGGTTAGGTTAACCTGAGTGGAGGGTTTGTGCGGCTTTTTTTTTTTTTTTTTTTTTTTTTTTTTTTTTTTTAATTATGGGTTTTAAGCATAATGCGTGGTATGGTTGTGACATACCTTGTTGAAAAGCACTCATCATACGCTTTCAAACGAGGTTGAATTTTCATGCATTAAATAATATAATAATTTTTACCATATTTTTGAAAATTCAACCCTTCGTAAAAAAATTTCTAAGGGTGACCGCCACTCAATTTCAACGGGGATGTACTCGAGTAGCCTTTCTTTAACACCCCCCGCAACCCCAACCCCCTAGGGGGATGGGGTGAAAATGTAAACAATTACCAATATTTTTAATAATTTTTAATTAATTGAGAATCATAATTTATACATTATACATTCTTAGAAATATTTTGTAGGCTGTTATTTTACTTATTCACGTTGGAATTGGTTTTTGTCACGTTGATGTTTGGAAGTTACTAAATCACAAGTTTGCCAACAAATAACATTATATATAATTGTTAGTTATATTAAAAAAATTCCATATGCCAAAAAAAATTGTAGACACAAAAAATGTATGCACAGATGGTACAATATGTTTAGGAAAAACCGAAAATTTTAGAAGTTGAATATTTTCAAAAGATTTCTGAGGTTTTTAATGTCAGCACTAATTGTGTTCTATAAAAGATTATCCCAATGTTTTTATTAGCAAATAGTTTCAAACATTTTTAATTCCATTAATAGTTGTATATGAAGGTAATGGTTATTATAAATAAGAGTTATTTATGAAACAGTTCGTTTCACCCACAGTTTCATACAATATTTTATCTACGATAATCAAATAAAAAATAATTACAAGAAAGCAATTTATTTTTAACTTATTTACAAGATACTAACAAAATTAATAACATATTTTCTAACAAACGATTGTTTTAATTGTTTATATTTATGTTTATAGTTAAATTGTTACAGTTAATATTTTCTAAAGAAATGTTAGGATCGGAATCTATTTTTCAATGTTTTATGTGTCACGTTATAGCTGCATGAAGGTTGAGGTTCGATCTCAGTACTTGGTCTACGTGAGTTAAAAATGATTTTTGTGGAAGTTTCCTTTTTGTTTTTTAAAGATTTTTAACTTATCCTTCCGCAACGACAGTCTATTTCCAGCCACCATGGCGCTTTATTTCTGAAATATTTGCACCAGAGTCCGCTTGTAAAGATGCGGATGATCGTCGCAAACAATGCCCCGTATATAATTTAGGATTCAGTAACGATAAAAAATCTGCTATTTTAAAAGCAACTTTTCTAAATTGGTGAATTTCTACAGGTTGGGGAGTACATATTCCATTTGTATCTATATCGTAAAATAGTTATTTATGAAATAGTTCGTGAAGTATGCTTTTTGCGCACGCACGCGATGGTTAGAGCACGAGCGAAGCGAGTGATATATATCGCGTAAGTGCGCAAAAAGCACTTCACGCACAGTTTCATACAATATTTTATCTACGATAAACAAATAAAAAATAATTAGAAATTCAAATTTGAAAATTTAAACTACAAAACTGTCAGAATGACTTTGGTTGAAATGTAATGCTCTCATAGCAACACCATGACAACGCGAATGCTAAGGATATTTGATTATATGAAGGTGTGTCAAAAACAGTGCGAAAAAGTAAATCCCATTTAAAATACATTGTTACTTCACGCACACTTTCAATCCTTCACGCACTGCTGTCTATAATGACAGTTTTCACGAACTAAAAATTGATACATAATATGAGGTAGAGTAGATAAAGAATCTTTTATTATTTGTTCTTGCTGGAATTAATGGGTAATACTTTCTAAAAATTTCTAAAATCTTACATCATTGCTGTTATCAGCTACTACAAATGATCTAGAGATTCTGTTTTTAGATTCTTTTATACTAACTAATGAAGTTCCTCCTGTATCGCATAATTTATAATTTTTTGATGTCCGTTTTATAAAAGCTATTATTTTAAAATATTTATTAATATTGATGTTTTGGTATATTTGAAAGGTGGATTTTAGAAGGGGTAATGTGACCATAGGGTGGATGCTTTATGCGAAATATGCCAAAAAATGTTTTCTGAATAAGTTTGTACATATTTCTTAATGCACCAATCCAAAATTTATCGTAGGCTTTTTTATATATATTCTTAGATTTATACGGTAAAAGATCATTTTTTATGTTATTTGCTATTTCCGCAAGGTCTGGCGGAGTGAGGTGAAACTCTTTGTCAATATGATCCATTTTAATTAACTTTAAAAAAATCTACAATTTTTATAACTTTCAAATTTGAAAATATAAACTACAAAACTGTCAGAATAACTTTTGTTCAAATTTAATGCTCTCAAATCAACACCATGACAACGCGAATGCTAAGAATATTTGATTTTATAAAGGTGTGCCAAAAACAGTGCGATAAAGTAAATCCCATTTATACAACGCCTGCTCTGGAAGTTGACTTTTCGAGCGCAGTATGTCATCTCCAAAGTACACAATAGTCGCATACTTGACTATATGTATTTCATAAACGCACATGTTTGGTTATGACCACATAACTACACGGATTCCGCCTAAACTATCTGTCGTTTTTATTGAGACATACTCGATCAGTCCTAACCCTTTTTAATTTATGTCATAACTGTCACAACGCAACTGTATTAAACGCAAAAAGAAAGTGTAGGTAATTAAAAAAAGTGTACTATTTAAAATAATGGTCGATTTAACAAGATGTTTAACTCCACCTGAACTAGTTGAAGCAGCTAAAAATTCAACAACAAATTTATTGCCAGATGTGTCAAAAGAAAAAATTATTTGTTATATTCCTCTCAAATTCTACTTCCAGAGCAGTAGTTGTATAAAGTATTGATCCTAACACTTGCGTAAATTAACTTTCCGCACTTGTTAGGATAATAACTATTAAAACACATTGTTACTTCACGCACACTTTTAATCTTCACGCACTGCTGTCTAAAATGACAGTTTTCACTATTAAGATATACCTACCCTGTGTTCTATCTTAGTAACTACAATTTGTTATTTTATTGTTTTTGTCAAGTGAACTTATGTTATATATGTTGACAATAGTTATTTTTGGGTTGTCTTAATATAAATATATTTTCTTTAATCCCATAATGATTTCATTGCTGCTGCTGCCCAGCTAACAGGTTATGGGCCCAGATTATTGCAAATAGAACTATTATTTTTCGTAATCAATCTGGAAGTAGAAAAATACAAGATACCGCTTTTTGATGGAAGCAATTATAGTAATTGGAAATTTCGAATTAAAGTTCTCCTTGAAGAACTTGATTTAGAAGAATGTATTACATTGAACTATAAAACATCCGTTGTATTTGTTGATGGTGAATCCGACGAAGAAAGAGAAAGTAAAGAATATGTATTAGAAAAGCATAAAAAAAAGACCGTAAGTGTAAAAGCCAAATTATACAACGAATATCTGATGATTATCTTGAATGTGTAAAAGGTTATGAAACTGCGTTTGAAATTTGGAAGGTGTTAGAAGACACATTCGAAAAAAAAAAGGAATTGCAAATCAACTACTGCTGAGAAAAACATTACTAACATTAAAATTTGATCCCAGTTTAAGTAACTTAAAAAATCATTTTATACAGTTCGATAAACTTATTCGCGAACTTCGGTCCACAGGAGCTACTCTGGAAGAAGTGGATGTTGTGTGCCATTTGTTACTAACTATGCCGTCACAGTACGAAGTTGTTGTGACCACTCTAGAAACACTAAACCCAGAAAAACTTAGCTTGAATTTTGTTAAAAATCGACTGCTTGACGAACAACGTAAGCGACAAGCGGATTATGCGATTGAGGTTGCTCAAACTTTTACGTCTACAGTTTCTTCCGGTCGCGAATACTCTGGTTCTCAATCGAGTTCAAAAGACATAAAAAATTCTTCCAGACAACGTATTATTTGCAACTATTGTAATAAATTTGGACACCGTCGTTCTGAGTGCAAAAAATTAAAAGGAAAAGAATACAATTAAAAGGTGATTGTAGCGGAACTAGCTTCTGAAAGTGAAGAAGAAATTAGTTTCATGGTATCTACATTTGCTGGTTCCTCAAATATGAATGAAATGAATAACAAAAAACTAGAATTTATTTTAGACTCTGGTGCCACGGATCATATGGTTAGTGATGAGTATAAACCCATACTAAATAACATTCGCAGTTTGACTAATCCTTTAAAAATAAAAGTCGCTAAGTCGGGTGTGAACCTTGAAGCTTGTGAAATTGGAGATTTAAAAGCAGTATTTCATACTTTGCCAAATGATACTAAAACCGTTCATATTTCTGGAATTTTAATTGTTCCTGGTTAACGATTCAATCTTTTATCAGTCCATAAATTGAATTTAAAAGGAATTAAAGTTGTATTTGAAAATGGTACAGCAGTCTTATCCAAAGGTAATCTGCCACTAATTACCACATCGAAAGTGAACAACATGTATTTAGTTGATCTTCAACCGAAAGCAATACATGCAAACGTTAGTACTGTTGAAAATCAATCTCAATTGTGGCATAAAAGGTTTGGACATATCGAAAACACTGGATTAAAGCAACTTGCCACTATATTTCCAGAAATAAAAATAAGTAGTAACGAACTTCCCAGGATTTGCAAATATTGCATTGAAGGTAAACAAACTCATAATCCACATACATCTTCTCGTATCAGAGCAACTCGTCCGTTGGAACTTATTCATAGCGATGTTATGGGACCATTTAAGCCTGTTTCTTTTGATGGAAAGAAATATCTTTTTACCATAATTGATGATTTTACCCATTTTGTCGTATGCTATCCTTTAAGAGCAAAATCAGATGTTCTACACTACTTTAAAAAGTATATAGCCATGGCAGTTACTCACTTTAATCTTAAGGTAAGCCGTTTGAGTTGTGACAATGGTGGAGAAATTACTTCCAATCTTTTTAAAGAGTTTTCAGCGAATGAAGGCATTCAAATTGAATACACAATTACCCACACGCCACAACAGAACGGAGTAG
This sequence comes from Altica lythri, assembly GCA_964028335.1. NCBI lineage: Eukaryota > Metazoa > Arthropoda > Insecta > Coleoptera > Chrysomelidae > Altica > Altica lythri. The sequence continues at coordinate 24,513,520 of OZ034809.1, read as the reverse complement.
CAGAACACATGAATCGCACTATATTAAAAAAGACAAGATGCATGATTGCGAATTCCAAACTTTCAAAAATGTTATGGTCAGCAGCTGTGCAAACAGCTGCTTATTTGATAAATAGAAGTCCTACCAAAGCTTTAAACAATGTTTTACCAGCTGAAGCTTGGTATCGTAAAAAACCTGATATAAATAAACTGAGAACGTTTGGATGTACTGCCTACGTTCGAGTTTCTGATGTATGTATTATAAATAAACTGAATTCCAGGTCCATCGAATGCATCATGCTGGGTTATTGCCCAAATGGTTACTGTTTATGGCACCCTGCAGAAAAGAAAATAATCAGGGCTTGTGATGTAATTTTTGATGAAGACAGCTTCCTAAACGACATACTGAATCAGCCTTACTCATCTTCAGGCGGAGAGAGTAATGACGATCAAATTATTCAGCAACAAACACAAGAAAACTCTGAAGATGAAGAAGTTAAAGTAGAGGAGTTTAAAATTCAATCAGATGCAAATGAACTTTTGGACGAAACAAGTGTTCGTCGTAGTACAAGGAATCGGACAATTCCTTACCTCAATAATTATATCCACGAATGTTCTTCCGCATTTGCTCTTGCTGCTGAAGGATTTGTTAAAAACGTTCTAGAAGATTACGATAATATAAGTGGACGTGAAGATGAGAAGGAATGGTATGATGCAGTTCAAGAAGAACTACACTCGATTGATAAAAATAATACTTGGACATCAACTGAAATAATATGGGTGTATAACTTACTAAAAGAAATACATTATGATATAAACTGTACTCCAATAATATTTGAAGACAATCAATCTTGTATACACTCTCTACAAAACTGGAAACGAAAAAGACTTAAACACATGGATGTAAAATATAGTTTTGTACGAGATTTATACATTGAGGGACGCATTGATGTTCAATATCTTTCAACTGCAGAACAACTGGCAGATCTTTTCACAAAGAGCTTGCCACGTGTTAAATTTAAATATTTTAAAGACTGTCTGAGTCTAACTTAAGTTCTTGTGTTGTTTTCAAGATGCACAAATTGAGGCGGAGTATTAAGATATACCTACCCTGTGTTCTATCTTAGTAACTACAATTTGTTATTTTATTGTTTTTGTCAAGTGAACTTATGTTAGTTATTTTTGAGTTGTCTTAATATAAATATATTTTCTTTAATCCCATACTGATTTCATTGCTGCTGCTGCCCTGCTAACATTCACGAACTAAAATTTGATACATAATATAAGGTAGAGTAGATAAAATACTTTTACATTTTATACATTTAAAGTACTTATTATGTATTAAAAAAAACTACTTTTAAAATCAATATCACTCAATATTTTACAATGTTGTAAGGTTACATAAGATTATCAAGAATATAAAATGTTTTGAGAATAAAATATTTTGTTTAATTAATAAGGTGGTAAGCATTCTTTTAGAAACTAAAATGTAATTTGTTGGGACATGGATGAATGAATGAAACATCAATTTAATGTAAAAAAAGCCGACTTTTTGCCTGGGGTTTAAATTGCCCTGATGAAGTCTGTAAACCCAGGCGAAACGTCGGTCTTTTAACTCTAAATTGATTTTGTATTGATTGATCCATGTACCGTTAAATTACATTTTAATTTTCTGTAAAAAATAATTAAAATATTTCCTGTTTTTTAGGTGAGGGTTAGTTGTATACGACAAATCTCAAAAGTGGGTTTAGTTAATGGCAAAGCAGCGTGGATTAAAAGAAGAAAGATAAAGCAAATACATTTGATAACTTAATTAAAAACAAGCTTGCAGCGACAAATTTGGACGTACAATTCTAAAAACTAATATTTCACATTAGATAAGCTCTTGACTAGCGCGAAACAAAACTGGGATTTTATGGGTGGACGTACTACTTTATACTGACCTAAAATGAATGAGATATAAATTTTAAAACAGTGATATTAAAATCGCTTACCTTCAGAAATTTATGGAACTAAAAAAGCGCCTTAAAGTAATCAGATTCCTGTACTTGACGAAACGTGGATATAGAAAAATGGTACCCCAACCCGCCGATGAGTACAGGAATTTTATTTAAAAACTACTCCATTTTAATGAGACTTAATAGCCTTGACACTGGTCACTCCGCATAACTTGGAGCAGTCGGTTTCTCCTCTCCCAGTACTAGATACCGCGTCCTTGCATGGCCTTCACATTGGCATAGGACATGAAATGCGGTTTCCTTCTCCTCTTGGCAGTATCGACATATGTCTTCATCTGCTAAGGTCAGTTGACTCATGTGTTTCCTAAACCTCCAATGTCATGTCAAGAGACTGACAATCATTCTGACATCGTTTTGCCTTTAATTTGCCCTTTATTTGTTGGGGTTTTCCCAAAGATCGTCCACAACCTGGTGTTAAGCTTGTGGTTGCCGACCTTTAGTCTCCTAAGGATTTAGTTGGTATCGAGCCTTACTTCATACTTATCTAGTATGTGCACGATACGTGTACACGGCTTTGGGATGTCTGTTCCATCCTTGGCCTAGAGGCTTGCGCCTTCCCAGGGTTTAAGACTTAGAACTACATACTTTAACCATTGTGCACTTGCATCGTCTACACATGTGATCAGCAGAAAATCTGGCTTCATCTTACACTGGTCTAGCCTTTCTTGAGGACCACCTTCTGGTATTTCCTCTAGTACGTTTTCAATTGGCTTTAGCTTTGGAGAATCTAGCTTTCTTTCTGGGTATCCAGCTTCTACAACTGCTACCGTTACAGCTGCTAAGGTTTCTTTAAAAGACCTCTTTCGATATTCCTCTTTTTAAGGTGTACCTTGGGAAATGTGGTATTAGGTCAATATCTTCCTTCGAATTGTCCTTAAAAGCTGCCCTTTCTCACTTGCCTTTTGAAATTTGGTTTCTGGGCCTCTGCCTTTGCCACCTGTCTTACACCTTCTTGTTTTAGCATTCTTGCCTTTGTAGCTGGTCTTTCGGTTTCAGCTTCCGGCGTTTTTCTTTCGCCACCTGCCAGTCGGCTTCTGGCTTCCTCTACTTTTTTTTTTCTTTTGGTTCCAGTCCGAGGAGAAGCTAGGGAAGGTATGGTCCACCTGATCAGAGCCCCGTATAACCAACCAGGTAAGGCTAATACAAGATGACTTCTTAACCCGTTGGTCATTCAGTACATCGGCACGGTACCTCACACCTTCACTTGGGTTTGTTAATGTAATTATTAGCCGTAAGATGAGGAGGGACGTCGGACCCTCTTTCAGCTTGCCGTTGCTCGGGGTGTGCTACAAGGAGGCTATTACATAAGGGTATTACCGATTCAGGAAGGGATCCGGAAGACTAGTAGCAGTTAGCCACTCAAATTCTTGCTTATTCATCCCCCTTCACTGCACACCCCCACTCCCACATGGATGTGACTTGTTGTTAAACTTTTACAAATACTGACATTGACTATCACAAAACTATGAACGGTATTTTTAAAAACTGGAATGTTAATCGACTCAATCTTGCTCTATGGAATGTTTCAGAAAAATATGTAGTGCTCCTTACCATTCTGTAAAACTAAACAGACCACCTCCATTTTCAGCGAATAAAGAGGTATTGCTGAAATAGGGTGAAACAAACTTGGACAGAACTATTTTTTAATTCTTTCTTCATCCATAGTTATTTGGTCTATTTCATATTCTAAATATATAATTTCCTTCTTATAAAATTTACATTTTTCTATATTTCTTTTCATGCCTGCTTTATCCAATTCTTCAATAACTAATATTCTTCTTTATTGTTTGAAAAAATCAAAATCATCTACATGTGCTGAACTCATATTTTAAGGGGAATTAAAAACATTGATGCTTCAACTTCATTTAATCAATTAATTAGTTTTAAATTAAACAATTAAAGAAAAACCCAAAAGTATTTATGTTGCTGGTGTCAGCCACCAAAAAGCACACCTTATTTTAAACGGTATGAAGAGGAAGTGTAATGAATGTTCATACAATTATAAAAATTAAATAAAAAAATGAAATATAATAATAAAATAATATATTTAACTAATGTATTCACTAGATACATAATAAACAACTAAATTTCCATAATTATTCAAAATTTTATGCAATGCTCTTACCAAAGCTGCACATGCACTTTGTATTCCAAATGGAACAACTTTAAATTGATATATAACACCAACCACACAGAAACCTGTATATTTTCTGCATTGTTTTTCCAACGGAATTAACCAAAAACTATGGTTTAAATCAATTGTACATACAATCTTTGTTCCTGTAATTCTTCCAGAGATAGCATCAATGTTCATTGGGGCTTCATATTGAGGTACCGAAAATGTATTGATAGTTCTTGCATCTCAACATAAACGTAATTCTTCTTTACTTTTTTTACTTTAAGAATTGGATTGATATAAGAAGTATTACTTATTTTAATAATTAAGAGGTCGTTAAAAACTTACTCTTTTAAGAATTTAGCATTATTTTATAGGTGTTGAGCATAATAAAAAGTGAGGAGAGACATAAAAGCCTTGTTACACATAGAACATCGACAAGAGAATAAATGGGGTGAGCTTAGGAAGCTCCCAATATTTAATGAAAAATTACCAAAAAAAACAATGCAGCAGCTCACACAAAAGTAGAAACTGCCCATAAAAAACACATCAAACACCAACCACATTTAACAAATAACTCAAAATCTTGTTCATACTCTATCTGTATTAGCAGCACAAGAAGTGGAGATACAAAGCTGATCAAAAAACCCAGTCAGCCAACCTTTAACCTTGGACAAGCACAGTTACAATCCGTGCACACGATTTTATCGATTACCACCAATTACAACCAATAGCAAACGATATTTTAGCAGCAGAATCCCAATAAGAAAACGTTTTTGCTGCAATTTAAAATGGTCTAAGTTATCAATATTTCAACAATCTTCAAAAATTTGACAATGTACTCAAATACCTTCTGTACACCTAGATTTACAAATAAACTAGAAAGCATCATTAAACCTGTTTCTGGCAATCTCAATCCAGAAAACGACAACGAAGCTATTTAAATACAGAAAGAAAACCAGGATACTTAAGTAAACAACAAGCCTGAACACCAAAGTCCTAGCACAATTTAATGATACACTAAAGCTAATCAAAAGACCATGGTCGAAGAAACTTTAAACGCTTTGAATTCTTGATCTTCGGGATTTTAAAGAAGCCGTTAAAACAATAGGGTGAATGCTCTAATAATTCATTGTTTTGCAGCATCAAAAATTCGATTGTCTTTTGGGCAGTGTCAGCACTTGCATTGTCCTGGTGTAGGATAATTCGCCGCTGTATGTTGTTTGGTCGGAGGTTCGACATATCTTTTGGTAAACAAACGTATATATTCCATTCTTTGATCTTCTAAAGAATTGTTGCCACATTACCAAATTTTGACACAAATGTTTGTATTTGACACAATTCAAGAATAGATTACTTGTGTTGGTTTTTCCTCATCGTGAAATTCAATTTAAGGTTCATAGCAACTAACAATAGTATAAAAGTTTTTTAAGCTTCTTTGTTGAACTTTTTTAATGTTTTTCGACACCAATTAACGCAATATTTTTTTTGCTCTTCTGTGAGCAAATGAGGGTTCCAACAGGAAACTAACTTTGTAATAACCAGTTCTCTTTTGGATCGAGAACTGTAGAATGCGCAAGTATGCCGCTATCTCCTGGTATGTAACACGGCGGTTATGCTTAATTTAAGACTAAAGCGACCACGTTGAAATTCGTAATAGCTGCGAAAAATAGTTGACTGGTATAATGCTTCAGTCCCAAATACAGAAACCATTTTAATGGGACATTACCGTTGGAATAATCCTCTTAGAAAATGGTAAAAAAATAGTGCTGGAAAATCTTCTCGGCTAAGACCGATTTTTCGACCGACTTACTTATTTCAAAAATTCACTGTACATACCCGACTTGTTGTATCGCAATGAAACTCTGGATCACGATGTCACGAAGTATATATACCAGGAGTCTACACGGTATAGGCTTTTCCATAATATTTCTGGTACACAATAATCAACCCAGATCATAGTTCTAATTTTTACCACTAGCTGCATGGATTCAAGATGTACCGATGTTAATATTATTATGATATTTGAATGTCCGGAATGTTAAATTAAATTAAATATATAAGAATAATTCATTTATTTAAAATTAGTTCTAATAAAAGATAGTTTTCAGAGCTGTCAATAGCAACAAAACTTCCCGCGTAAGGATTTAAACAAGTACTTCTTAAACAATGGCGCACTCTACCGGCAATAGTTCTGTCCCCTAAATTGAGACCATTCGTTCAACATTACGTTTAGAATCCTGGTATCTATACTTCGTTTTTTGGATTGTGTCTGACTCTATTGGTAGCGGCTGTGGTAAAAGTTTTTTTGGTACGTTAATCATTTTGTTGAGGTTATGTTGGTATCTAAATGTTATATTGAGCTACCCTCCATATATTGAGCTATTTTTTTTGGTTTGGAGTGCCATCTAATTTGGTTTAATTTATCCATTTTTCAAAATGATATTTATTTAATTTGGAACTATTTTTATGAAATAAATACTTTTAAATTTGCGCTAATTTTCTAGTTATATCGATTTTTTTTTGTATCAATCTACCGATAATTTACATTGACAATGTTGCTGGTGATCGACAGTGATGCAGACCGAAATGTGATCCGAGAGCTTTAGCGGAATGGAACAAGTTTTTGCGAGAGTGTTCCTACTCCTACTATTCTTTAGGTCTATATATGTAACTGTTTTTTGATATTTCGTTTTTAATGAGCTACATACTGTCAATCCGACAGATTATTGTATGCTACATATATTTACATATTATATTTTAACAGAAATAAATACATAAAATAATGGCAAATTTGGATTATGTAAAATCTATAAGCGGAAAATTGAAAATTTTAGAAATTGTATTGTGTATTATAGCTTTTCTTTTCTTTTATCTATCATCCGATAACCCTGGGTTCGGATCTTTTGGAAATCATATAGGAACTCTCAATTTTTGTCTGAATTTGGGACTCATTCTAAGGTAAGTACTAAATATGTTAATTTAACGTTTACACAAAAAAATTTTCATTTTTTATTTTTAATTAGTTTATACCGGAAAATATAATTTTATGCTATACATCAAAATATTGAACACCTAATGATTTAAGGAAATATATTATTAAAACACATCGCAACTAATACTTTGATAGTTTGCCAAATTAAGCTGAGAAATTTAGATTAATTAGCCCAAAATACCTGAGGATCATCCCTGAGACTTATCGTACTAAAATTCGTTACAAAACCCTCCTTCACTTATAGACTAGTTCGAAAACTGTCCTAAAATCAAATTTATTAGTACCTATTTTTAACCTTAATAAAACCAAAGCTAATTCCCATTTGCAAAGCAGTTTCAGCTTGTTTTAACCGTTGACTTTCCTCTGTTACGTGTATTCTTTACTTCAGTAATTTTTATAATCTACGATTTTTTTTTAATAATGATTAGAATTAGTTGCGCAATTAACGACGGAGCCGGTACATTTGAACATATGTAGTTTGAAAACAATGACCATCTTCGTCCTTCACTCTCCAGCTAGAGTGAATTAAATTACTGAATATCTTTCAAAGAAAAAGTTAAGATTTAAAAGATAACTTAGGTAATAATCAACAATAATACTGGAAACATACACAACTAACGGTGCTAACAGAGACAGCTTTTATAGACATTACATAGTAAGGCACTAATGACCACTATTTAAAATAACAGATATAGGAATTTTAGGAACAATGATTAGTTGTTACAAAACAAAAAAAAATAGGATTAAGACAGGGTGAGAATTATAAAGGTGTGAAAGATTAGCAACAAACATAGAAGACGTAGGGTTGCTATCCATACTGCTGCACATAATAGAAGAATTTCAAAAGACACCAAACGCAAGCACTTATGTAAGGATGCGCCGATTAAAAGGAAATATCAAATACAATAGATAAGTAAGCCAAAAGCAAAGTCAATTTAACCTAATAGTCGACGCAATGAAGCATTATGATAGGAAATCTTTTAGGATTGGACGGATCGGAATGCGGTTTTTTGCATTTGCTTTAAAAATATTATTTATACCATTCCTACATACTTTCTACCTAGTACAAACCGGAAGTAGCATTGCCGCAGCCAAAAATGCTTTCAAAAAATGCATTTTTGAGAGTTTTTTTTTGACAAATATGGCACCGGCAAACACCCCACTGACACCTGGTGCGCCATAACCAGGCTCTGGATTAATCTCGTCATTTTTACAGGATTGGATCACCTTTTTCCATGGCCCCAGATGTGAGTTACACATGAATGAATGTATGAAATTATGAGACAATTTTCGGTTGGTATTGTCTCTGGAAAAACCGCGAGGACTGTTCAGCGCCAGGTTAGGGCGCACTAGGTGTCCGTGGCGTGTACGCCGATGTCATAAATAAATTTAGCGCCCCAAAAAAAACCCGTAACGATTGTCGGTTTGTCTTTTTCAATTGTGTCCGGGAAAACCTCGGGGATGACGTTCAGAGCCAGGTTAGGGCACACCAGGTGTCCATGGGGTGTTCGCCGGTGCCATATTTGACTTCAGCGCCCCAAGAAACCACCCGTTACGATTGTCGGTTCCTATTTTTCAGTTGTGTCTGGGAAAACCTTAGGAATGACTTTCAGAGCTAGGTTAGGGCGCTCCAGGTGTTCGGGAGGTCGTTTTCCACATGAAATTCAGATTCAGCGCACACAAAATGCCCCCATAATGATTTTCGGTTCGTTTTTGTCGGCATTTCCAGGAAAATTCTCGAAGATGACGTCCGCGTCCAGTTTAGGGCGCACCAGGTGTCCGTGGGTTGTTCGACAGTGCCATATTTAAATTCAGCGACTTAAAAAATCCCCGGGTGTCGAATTTCTTTCCTTTCTCGCATGAAGTTCGGGATAGAGCCCCGGAGATGACGTTCGTCGACGTTCCTTAGCTCCAGGTGTTCGGGTGGTCAATTTAAACATTATAATCGTGATCAGCGATCTTAAAAACCTCTGGGTACCCAACTTCGGCCAATTCTGACTCTTATTTACAAAGTTAAAAAACTCTCAAAAAATGCGTTTTTTGAAAGCATTTTTGGCTGCAGAAATGCAACTTCCGGTTTGTACTAGGTAGACAGTAGATAGGAATGGTGTTAATAATTTTTGAAAGCAAATGCAAAAAACCGCATTCCGATCCGTCCTATCCCAAAAGATTTCCTAACTTTGGCATTTTTAGTGATTCATTGCCTCGACTATAAAAGAAAATATAAACTCTGATCCTAATTGCCATCCCGACGTATACGTTAAAGGCATATGGTTAACCGCAAACATTGATGTTAAAAAAATAGTCTAACACAACAATTCTCTAGGGAAAAGTTGTTAACTCTTGGTATGTAAAGAACCAAACGAAATACTATGCAATGGCATTAAAATTGGATATACTTCAAATGACAGAGCAAGCAAGGTTAATAACCGGATCATTAGGCACAAGGTAAACCCTAAAATATGAGCAGAATATGGTTCAATGGCAAAAAAATTAATAAGATTCAGTTTACTGAAGTACGATTAAAATAAATACAGAACGCGATAATTGTTAAGATACCACTAGAAACACAGTCACTTGACACCAAAAAAAAGTCTGATCACGAATTCATTCCAAACCCTAATTTTGAGTCCAGGTAGCTCTCGAATTCCTTTGAGCAGATATAAGTATTAACCCATACCCTTGTAAATGTATAAAACCAATTATCTGTGGTCAATAAAAGTAAAAGTTGTTTGTTTAACAAATTATGATGTGTATTTTTACTTTGAGATTTTGTTTTTTTTGTTTGCTTAATTTAATCACGTTTGGTTACGTCTAGTGAATATTTTTACTTGAGATCTTAAACAAAATGGAGTTTATAACTGGAGAGTTAGGTAACAATCTTCTAGTTCTTGATTGATACAAATTTCATTTTCACATAAATTTAAAATGAAGCCAAAACTTTATATACCTCCAGCCCTAATATTCATTTGTCGAGGGATTTCTAGATACTCAAGTAGAAATATATGTAGGTATATCAAAATCAGGAATCACGGCAACATATGCAAAAAGAAAAGAAGAATATCTTCGTAGACAAATGCTTCTGTTTCAAAATGGGCAGGTACCCCGAGTATTTCTTCCAGTGGTACAGATATAAGTTGTATATTTTAAGTTATACCTTTATTTCTTTATTTGTTCGTTTGTTTCGTTCATTCCAATATATATGTTTTTGCATGCATGTTATTTACGTTTTTTAAACACGCCACTTAAGAATGTCTTTTCTGCGAGTACTGAGCTTGGGTTAAATGTGAAGAAATAGGTGGAAACTATTTTTTTGAAATGCTGCAGCATTTTAATATTCTATGCACTTCTTAAAATTTAGTATAATAAATATTTGCATAACCTTCTTTATCTACTCCTCTCTTAACTACCTACCTGGCCATGACCCTGCCGCGAGAGGGATAAAGGATTAACTTAGGTGGGCGACAAGAAACTATTTTTTTGATGGCTGGAAGGAATTCAAGTACACCGAAAAAGAGGATGACTACTGATTTCTAAACTATTCATTTCGAAGATCGTAGTCATAAGCACCATTTAGAAGTAAGGGTAACTAAAGGAAGAAAGCCAGATAATGGATTTCAAGGAAAAAGGTTAAGAATTTAAAATAAAAAGGACTATTAATTAGGAGAAAGGAGAAAGCGCTTGGTAATTTTGGAGGAAAGGGCCTGTATTTGGGAAAAGCGGCCTTGTACATCTTTTATTGATGTTCTGTTAAAATTTCATGACAATCGACCTACTTCACGCTGAGTCATCACGTTAAAAGTGACAGTACCTTTTTCGGTCGAAAAATACTCATCAAACCAAGAGCCAATATTAAGTTATGTTTTAAAATGGGCAAACCATTTAACGAAACACATCGATTGATAAAACAAGTTTATAGTGATGATTGTTTATCACGTAGCAGAGTCCAGGAGTGGTTTACACTGTGTAAAGAGGGTCATGAGCCGCTGGAAGAAGACTAGCATGTTGACCAGCCGAAATTTTTGATTACGCCAGAAACTGTCGAAAAAGTGAGTAAGTTTATTAGATATGAGCCATAATCTTTATTGGGATGCATGCAAATAGAATAATTAAATATCTCAAAAGATTCGATCTATTGCATTTTGACCGAGAATTTGGCATAAAAAAGTGTGTTCATGATTTATTTCGTACAAGCTCATGGATGACCAAAAAATGCTTCGAATTCAACATTCAACAATATCAACTTTCGAGAGGCGTCATTAAAGAGGCCAAAAAGATAAAATTTTCTGTACAACATTGTAACTGGTAAAAAAAAGCAATACGATTTTTAAACCAAGCGTCAAAGTTTTACATGGAAGCACCTAAGCAAGCCAAATCCGAAAAAAGCTAGTTGAAAAAGTTAAAAGTGAAGACAATGTTGAATTGTTTCTAGGATTTATAGAATTTATTCCAGCAAAGCAAACGGTTTATGCTATGTATTATCCTGGTGTTTGAGACGGTTGCTCTCGCGTATTCGTTGTGTTCGGTCCAAATATAAGCGGGCGCTTGTTGCCCGATAATGCTGTAACTGAAAGACCATGATCTCGATCGACACTTGTGTCCGAATATAACATTTTTATCATTATGCCCCGGATATGGCACCGTGCGACTTTTTTTCTGTTCAGTAGACTACATTTCCTCATAAGGGGAGAGCGGAATGCCGATGTAGAGGCTATCCAAAAGCCGTCGACAAAATCCCAGTAAATGAGCTAAAATCCTCATTCGAAAAAATTCTGGATGGTGCAAATCACTGTATTTACTCTAAAGGGGACTATTTTAAATAAAATAAATTCCTTTTGCGAAAAAAAATCGTTAATTTTTTTTCTTTGTGACAGACCTCGTATTTTAAAGAATATTATGTATTAAATCTCAAATAATTTTCTCGTAAAAATATCCCGTCGTATTTTTATTATTTGAATATTTTTGTTTTGTTTTAGCATAATTGTATTGATTATAATGCTGATTGTTGACCTAAGCAACATTTTGAAATGGATGTGTATTGTATGGTTAATATTGGGAGTGTGTATTATTGTATTTGCCATACTTGTCGTTATAGATATGCACTCGATTCTTGTGATCATTGGAATTGTGGTTTCTATTCTACTTGGTATAGTATATCTTTATGATGCCTTTGGGACAGCTAAAGAAGGTGAAATATTTTAAATTATTGTAATGAGTCTAAATTTTTGTTATTATTGTTGAAGTATAATTTCTGATCCTGCGCATTTTAATAAAATAAATTATTGTAGAAAATTTTACTAGATATTTTTTATATATATAAAAACAATATTAATAAAGATGTTAATAAATACTAATTGTATACAGATTATAAAATTAATATTCTTAATAACTTTTAATTAATTAAAAGTCATAATTATACACGTTTAAAAAAAGCTAGTATCTACTCTTTTTTTATTTATTCACGTTGGTATTGGTATTTGTCACGTTGATGTTTGGAAGTTACTAAGTTTCACAACTAAAAGCATTAATATAATAATTGTTAGCTATATTAAAAAAATTTAAAATACCAAAGAAAAATAAAGTAGACTGGTAGACACAAAAAATAAATGCTGAGATGTTACTACATGGAAAATACACGAAAATTTCAGAGGATGGATATATTCCAAAGATTTCTGAGCATTTTAATGTAAATGCTAATTGTAATCTATACAAGATTATTCCGATGTTTTCATCAAATCGTTCCAAACATTTTTAATTCCATTAACAGTAGTATATGAAGTTAATAAAATACATAAAATACACTTTTACATTTTTATACATTTAAAATCTTAATATGTTGTCAGATTATATAAGATAATCGAGAATTAAAAATGTTTTGAAAATAAAACATGTTCCTTAATAAGAAAGGTGGTAATAATTCTTTTAATAATTAAAATTTAATGTAATGGGACATATATAAATAAATGAAAGATCAATTCAATGTAAAAAAGCCGACGTTGAAATTGCCCTGATGAAGCGTCAGCTTTTTTTACATTTAATTCATGTTTTATTCATTGATTTATCCTCCATCAAATAATTTTCTTTAAAACACTTTTAAAATATATCGTGTTTTTTAAGCTAGTGTTAATTGTATACGACAAGTCTTAAAAGAAGATTTAGTTAATGGCAAAGAAGCAGCTGATAAAATGCAGAAATATAAAGCAGACACCTTGCAGCAACAGATTTGGACGTACGATTCTAAAAACGAATTTTTTACTTTAGATAAATTGTTGACTGATGCGAAACAAAACTGAGATTTTAAGGGTGAACGTACTACTTTATACAGACTCACAAAATGGATAAGATGTAGATTTAAAAAAGTGAATGGGCGACAAATTTTAAGTGAGCAACGTCATGTAGAAATTAGCAAAATCGCTTTCCTTAGAAAATTTATGGAACTAAATAAGGCAATGACGTAATCAGATTCGTGTACTTAGACTAAACGTAAATATACAAAATAGGTACTCCAATGCGTCGATAGGTACAGGAATCTAAAAAAACTCGAGATTTATAAAAATACAATTTAAGGGGAAATTACTGAATAGACTCCTCAAACCAGATTCGAATAAAAAAATTAGTAGGTCATAAATACAATAACAGGTTACAGAAGAAAAGCGATCGTGAATTCAAAGTTCTAATTAATTATGTTACTAGTTTACTTTAAATAATTTTAGTGCATTTCATAAAAAAAATATAGGAAGATTTTGTAAAAACAAAGAGAACCAAAAGTTTAAAAATATCTCTTTTAATATAGATTTTTTTCAAAATAATTTTCACATTCTTTTTTTATGATAATTTTATTACAAAAAAACTAAGTGTAATGAATTAAAAATAATTCCATCTAATCGTTTACAATTAAATAAAAAAAAAATGGAGCAAATATCTCTATAAATTTTCATTAAGTGTCTAAGAGAATGGGCTGGGCAAACCCGAGACCATATGGTTTTGATTTAATGGACTATGGACGAAGCTCTCTTTGTGTATTTTTTTTATTCTATATATCATTGGCGTTCTTCATATTGTTCTTTTTATCTCTTCTCTTTTCATTTAAAACAGCAAATTAAAAATATCTTTTTTGTTTTCTGGATGCAATAAATGTTAATTAATAAGAATAATAGCAGTAACCTGTAAATTGTTGCAGCACAAAGATAGAAAAACCAAATTTTATCGCATTAGATACAACATTCAACCAATAATAAATATGATCGACCTTTGCTTATACCCGAAGACACGTAACTGTGAGAGGATAAAACAAGTTTAAAATATCGAATGTAAAAACACCAAGAATTTAAGAGGTAGTTTATGGGTTGGTTCGACACACTATTTTGACTCTCTTTTTAAAATCCAGTTTAATCATTAAAAAACATTGATTAAATAATATTTATACATCTATAACCAATTTTAAACCGCGTTAACCGTTTTTCAAACAACTAGATCTGGATCTGGAAAATAGGAGAGGGGCGAGCAAGTGCTCTGCCGGTACTAATGCCAAATATGGCCCATTGTGATCTTCTCTTCTTTAGGGATATCCAGACCCCAGGCTATCATCAGGCCTAGAAATTTAAAATAGGTTATAAGACTCCCCATGGGAAACTCCCTGACATTCGCTGGTGTAAGCCAGTACTCCCCAACAGTCATACACTATGTGCTCTACTGTTTTCTTTTCTTCTTCGCAATCTCTAAAAAGGGGCTACTCTGCTAATTTCATCCTAAAGGGATTTTGTCGCAATTGTTAGTGACCTATTAAGGTTCCCACAGCTGTTCGAAGATTTTGTCTTGTCAATGCCTTAAATTTTCTCGTTGTTTTCTAAGGTCACTCTCTGTCCCGTCTACAAATCGTTGTTTAATCCCAGCACTGTATAAAGTTTTGGTGAGAGTGCTGGTTGATAAGTTCTTCTGAGTTTCCATGTGCTTGATCCAGCTCAGAGTGACCACGTTATTCTGGCTTGCTTCAGTTAGAGTTTGGTGACATTTAGTACTAAACTTGAAGTTATACATGGTTTATTCAAAGTCAGTAGGGCTTGTCGGCAGACCCCGTTAATATTTACATTTCTGTCTGTGATTTTCCTATTGATTAATAATTCTTTTACAGGTATGGTTATGGCCATTAGACAAAGATATTTCTTACATATGCGACGATGACAAATTTTGATGATTTTAATTTCTGCTTTATACTACCTGCTTCTAAAACACACTCCAAACTCAACGAGATTTGTTTGATATGTAGAGATATTGGCAAAAATGGAGAATTGTGGTACCGTTGTGCCTTATGCTCTGCTTCGAGCCATTTAGAATGTTGATTTTGAACATTACTTTTGTTATATGCACATCGTTGCGCGCTGGGTGGGCAATTGTGCTGAAGTGCTATTGTTTATTTTTTTTTAAATGTCACGCCATTGCAGTTATATTTTTTTTAAATATTATTTCAGACGTATAAAATAATATAATATATAATATAAATGATAATACATTTTAAAATGTTTTATTTAAAAAAAATACAAATACATTTTTGTCATTTGGTTGAAAGGTTTAACAATGTATTGCAAATTTTGTTTTACTTGTAAAATATTTTTAAATAAAAACTTTTAAACCATTTTTTCCGTCGACCGTTTATTTATGATGAATTTTAACACACTCAAAATCGTTGATTAATAACCCCTATTAATGAATGATTTTCTATTAATCAACGATTTCAACTAAAACATTTAAAATCGAGTAGCCTGTCTGTCATTGTTAGTACTAACTGTCACTGTTTATTATTATTTAGTTTATTGTTTAAAATTCTGTACATTTGAAAAATCAAAAAATCAAGCAGCTCCTCTTGATACTTACTGTCAATGTTAGTAATGTAATAACTGTCATTGTATATCATTATTTACTTTATTTTGTATTTGAAAAATCAAAAAATGATATTTCTGAAAAGTACGGTCGACGGAAAAGTTTTGTAACGAACTCGTGAATTAAAATGGCGATTAACAATCTCAAATATTAACGCGCTCGCTATGCTCGCGCGTTAAAATATCTCGATTGTTAATCGCCCTTATTAATACACTTGTTGCTTAAATAACTATTAAAAATTACTCTTAACAGGAAACGATTTACAAGGTTTAATCTTTTTAATCAATAATAAATTTTATTTAAGAATATCACAAGGTCGATAAATAAATTATTCTAAAACTATTTTAAACAGTTGTATAGTAAAATCTACGCTTTTATCATTGTTTGCCATAAGGGGTAGTTTACACCCTTTAAAAATAAAACGCAAAGGTTGTGAAGAAGAGGAGATGTAAAAGTTAAATCCAATTTTTTATGATAGTGAGATTCAAAACTGCATAGTAATAAAGTAAGTATTGTATACTTTTTCTTATACAACTTGGATCAACGTCGACTGGTGGTACTTAACACTACAAAGGAAATCTCTTCATGTGCGTGCGACAAATTTTATTAACACTGTTAAATTAACGTTTGAACGATAGCTGTGTAACTGATTCTGTTCCACTCAAGTGTGCAATTTAAGAAGTCAATCACAAAGTTGATCTAAAAAAACAATACTATGTTTTTTAGGGTTTCCTATTCAAATGGCAAAAAAATGAAACCCTTATAGATTCGTCATGTATGTTTGTCTGTCTGTCCGTAGGTACGTATGTCACAGGTAGATATCAAACCCATACGTGTGGGGTATTTATGGATATGTCTTCAAAAGTGATGTTTAGGTTTACACTATCATGTTTTTCTAAACTGAATAGTTTGCGCGAGAAATACTCCATTTTTAAAACAAGAACTCTTTATTAACTAATTTTAACATTTTTTTTAACAAACCTTGCTTGGGTGGCCGCCTTAACAATTTCATCTGGTATAATTTCATCTTCCATTAATTCACAATCAAATGCATCATTTTAAATATCCATTTTATAATCAATTTCACGTTTTCAACTAAACGTCAAAATATGTCAAGTTATTTTATATTTTTAAATATATACAAAACTCGGTTACCATAGAATTGACCCCTATCTTAGACTAATTATTTTACCGGAATCATTTTTATTTTCTGGCCTTGTCCGACAAAATGAGATTTCCTGACCTAAAAATAAACCGGAAACTATTAATTTCTGGCCGGTTTAAAAAAAATATAAGTATTTAATGTACCTACATAGCGCGTAGAATTAAAAGATGCTAACTCGAGTCCTGCTGGATGCGCCTTTTTTCAATCTCTCCTTAATGTTATTTAATATAATCTTGTTTGTGGATTAAAAAAAAACAAAATTTTTATTAAAAAATCATAAAGAGATATTTAATTAAGGTCCTAAATTGACCACAATGAAGATTTTACTTATTTTCTTTTTTTCTTATGCGCGTTTCGGCTGCTAAAGGTCATTGAGATGGTTTCATAAAGTTTACAAATATTATATATTATACATTGAACATCATATAAAGGTAATTAATTAAAGTTCTGATTAAACCACAACGAAGAGTTTACTGTTTTCCTCTTTTCATATCAAGTGGTACAACTGACACTCTGTAAGAAACTTGGGTAACGCACTATAACTCCAAATTGTAATGAGTACCTATCTGTTTGAGGGAAGATGAATAAAGTGTACATAGGGAAAGAAGGTGTTGTACAGAGCGACGAGTATTGCAACATTCACAAACGGGAGGGCACTCGCGGACATTAGATAATTATAGGATCATGCAGTGTGACATGTAAGCAGTCTTCTCATAAAAAATTTCTCTTTTCTGGAAGGGTGCTTTAAGAGTGCTATAATTGGATGGATCCCATCAAGTTGCATGTTAGATCTACTCCAATCGTTTTGCAAGGATAATTGTACCATTGATCTGATTGTGGTTTAAAGATCTTGGTGGAGTTGGATATTTTCTACTTCGATGCTGGAAAAACTTTTCGTTTGGTTGCTTGATCATTTCCAGTGATATGAACAATTATGAATCTTACGTGGGTGCCTCTCATTATTAACGCATAGTAGTAATTTCTTATATTCTGGAGAAGTGAATTCTGACAGTATTATAATGTTTATCGAGTGGCTGAAAGGAAGTAATTGCCTAGTTTAAATTATCTGATATTGGGTAATGATAGCATATAGTTCCTCATTGTGTATATTGCAATAAAGTGAGAGTCGATATTGTTACTTTCGAAAAACTCATATGATCTTTATACTTAGATGTTATGTTTAATTTTTATATTTTATAAAAAATTCTTTAAAGTTTAATGCAAAGGTTGAAACACTTAAGATATAAGGATCTTTATATTTGCCTCTTGTTAGTTGTATTACTTTGGACAGTAAAATTGTGTCTTCATATTGACCTTTAAGGATTTTATTTTAGCTATAAATAATGTTTAAGGACAATTTAAGAGAATTTAGAATTATTTCAAGTGAATCCTTCGCAAAAAACGAATACAACAAATTAATGTCAATTCAGTTATCTCGAAATCAAAACGGCGAATAATATGCCACGTACTTTCAATGTAATAAAAGAATAAAAAAAACAATAAATTTTGAAAAATTATTCAAGTTCTTCAAATAGAAGTTCAACTCCAGCGGAGATCGGTAAGTGGTTTCTCTACTGACAAATTAGTGCCCAGCTCAGCCGTAGAGGGTAAGTACAAAAATAAGAGTGAGTCGCGCCACCGATTTGAACGGTTAAAATCGGAAACCCCTGTTGGTCCAGGCACTGACCTATCTCACTGGAGATAATTAAATAAATTTAGAATCTTAATCGAGATTAATTGAGTTGCAAGTATAAGAACGTTAAAGTGAGCTAAATAAAACAAAATGTCTTCAAAACTAGACCCTCCTTTAATGATAAAAAAAATATCGTGGTTAATTCAAATTACAAGTTCAATTAACACGGATAATCTGTAATGTGTAATCACACGCACGACTTAAAATTAAAATTTACAATTAACAATATAAATTTACTAAATACAAAGGCTTTTAGCTTATCTGGTAAATCCCGGAGTTGAATTCCACCAGTACTTGGCTTCAAATGTTCCACACTATAAGGCCTGAACCAAAATTATCTAGGCCTGTACCAAAAACTAGGCCCGTACCAAAAATTAGGCCCGTACCAAAAACTTCAGCCCGTACCAAGAACTTGAGCCCGTTCCAAAAACTTAGGCCCGTACCAAGAACCCTAATGTACTAGGGTTTTTCCTCTAAAATCGTGAAACTCCAGACTGGTAAGAGTGTAATAACGTATTCGTTTTTAACTGTACTGATAGGGGATTCTGCCACTGCCACACTAGGCTGCGATTCGCCGGTCATGAACGGTAGCAAATTAGCTAAACAACTCGCTGACTGTACTGTGATCTTATCCACAGAAGATCTCATAAAAATCCCTACACGAGGATATCCTTGGAATCACTCCAAAAATATCAACAGAATCTAATTCCAACAACGATTCGAATGGATAATAAGGTTTAGTTTCAAAAATCCAAAATCAATTGATACAGATGCACTGTGATTTAAAACTTAAACCAAAAATTCTTCTGACACACTCAAACAACTGTTCAGTTCGAAAGCAAATAGCAAAATGGCTGAGACAATCGATTCTTATCGGCGGAATATGACACAACGGAAAAAGGGCTCTACCCGTTCAATTCTTAACTCCTAAACTACTGGTCTCGTTCGCGTCCGGTCTTTGATAAGTTGGATGCCAATGTAATGAATTACCTGACTGCAGACAACAACATACTAAGTTTTACAACCAGAAGAATAAATGACAACTAGCTGTTTACAAACGTCAGCGATAATGATTTAATAACAACAAATCTTATTACTTGTCATAATAATACAATAATTCTTAATATGTACCCAATAACAAAAAATAGATTATCACTTTTGATAAATGAAGAATCAAATTTGGCTATAACGCTAAATTTCGTTGTCGAGCCCTCAAATCTAGAGAAGTTAGTAAGGTGAGTACTCAATTTATTACCGATTAAAAATAATTATTGCTAGTCAGATATTAGCCCGTGACAAATAATGGGTATATTTTCAAAATGTTCTAGTTTTTTCATATTTGAATTGAGATAAAATATGATTTCATGTCAGAGTTGTTATAGAATTCTCACTAATTAAAAACTTTTTCTTAATTTAATGATTTAATTAACATCAAATTAAGAGTAATATAAACCTCATTTTCATTTTAAGAAACTATAGAAAAAAACCGTACTTGAATATAATTCTGAGTAAACTGTAATTTCCGACTAGAGAAATTAGAGAAATTCAAGAACTAAAATAAAACGCAACCGCTTTCTTTCATCAATAATCGGCATCATTATAAGAAAACCACTCAATTGAATGCTTAATTCAGAAAACTGCATTCGTTTACTTTATTCCCCGAACTCCAATTAAGGATTTTAAAATGTTTTTGATTATTTTTCAGCGTTAATAAACTACATTCAGTTTTCTACCGGCAAGTTCAAAGGCAAAACTCACATGCACACGAGGGCTTTGAGTTTCTAGAATTTTTTCTTAGATCTTACAGTTTGATTTTATACCATCAAGCTAAGCTCAATTAAAAAGATCATTTATGAATTTATTTGTAATAAATTTTTAATTGAAGAAATTTTTAAACAGATTATAAAAAATAACATAAATAGTAAATAGACATTATGTAATTTAGTAAATATATTTATTTTTATCAACCACAGTTTCTAACCTTCTTTTATAGAAGTTAATTGCTCGAAAAAAGGTTAACTTTTGCGAACGGCACTCAGTTGTTTGTTGGAGAACGACGTGGGTTCTTCGAGCTAAATAAAAAAAAGGTTAAAAACAGGCATCAAATTAATAGTGTTGGAAAAAAAATTAAAGAAAAAAGGAAAAAGCAAATGGGGGCCACTTTTTTATCATATGGATGGAATAGTTAAGAAACCCAGAAAAAAGATAAAAATTTAGATAATGTAATCCGGTAAACAATTATTGAGAAATTTGAAATAACACACTTTACCTAGAGATCGAAAAACAAAAATAATAAAAAAATACTTACTATCCTCAACTTATCCTTTGTGGTTTAAAACAAAACTTGTTTTACACAAAAATTTAAGATAAATCAAAATTTAGTAATATTTTTTTTATGAAAAGTTAAAAGAAAATAATGATCGGAACAACAGACGTAATTGTGAGCAATAAAAATATCTAATAAAACTTAATATTGTTACAGTTGCTGACGCGAACCACTTTTTGCTCTTCAGTGAGCAAATGAGGGATCCAACGGGAATCCAACTTTGTAACATCCAGTTTTTCGAGTAGGATCTTTTGAAACATGGTCTTTGAAATGCCCAAAGATGTCTCTTTTTCTCGGAATGTTAACCGGTGGTCATACTTGATTAGCTGACGAATCACATCAATGCTGTTTTTCGTTGCTGAGACTGGAGCTACCACGTTAAAATTGGTTCACTGGTGTGGTGCTTTATTCCCAAACACAGAAATTATTTTAGCGAGACATTTCTATTGGGTTTATCCTCTCTGTAAATTATAAAACAATATTATTGCTCGAAAATGTTCTGGGCTAATATCCATTTTTTGACCGACTTGTTGGATCGCAATGAATTTCTGAACAACAAAAGATCGAGGTTAGATTTGTGTCTGAAGGTTTTATTGGTGGCGCCTTCTAAGCGGCTATATGTAAAACTAAAGACAATCACTGTAGAACTCGAAATTTATTTTTAGACATTTGACTTAACTTGTTTTGGACTTCAACTACTCTACGATGTTTACAAAAAAAGCTTATTTCTGTGGATTTCGAGTATATAGCTTTAACTTCACCTACTCGTGACCAAAGAGCTACCGTCCAATTTTTGTTGACATCGATTTCTATGAATATGATGAAAATGAATGTAAAATAATTGGATAGTAATAAAATAGTTGCAGTTAATTTATTTAACTAAACTTCCCCATCTAGATTCCTGAAGATGACTCCAAAAAGGGTCGAAAGCTAGGATAATTTAAAAGAGTCCACGTAGTCGTTTTATTGCTGCTACCCGACTACTTCCTTGTGTTTTTTGACACATGTTTCCCTACCATCCTTTGCTCCCAAGTACCCAACACTTTTGCTCCTTTTGTTTGTCTTAAGTACGCATAATTGGCATCCCTTTTTGTCATATATATATCGTAATATCTGTCGAATTAAATACCGTATATCTTTCAGAGTGAAATTTATATTTTACATATCTACATTGTCTTAAAAAGTAGGTAGGTACCTACATTAATAAATATGAATCAATATGATCGTATTTTTTAACCCCCACAGCTTTTCAATACACATAAATCGCCGTTTATTAGTGACAAATATCGGTGTCTGTTTAGAAGACAATATTACATTACTTACCGTGGCACGGACTAATGGTACCTATTGTACCAGCTACTGTATTTCGACTTGGGCGGGTACCCCCTGCTAACAACGATCCGAGTGCATTTTTAATATTGTCATTACATCAAGCCCCCCTTGCTTTATGGTCATTTTGTATGGTATTTTTTTTAATGGTCATCACGATGATACGCGTTGGGTGCGGTAATTCATTTTATTATCGAATAGTATCAGATTAAATATAAGTGATGTAATAAAGTTACAATGTTTGTTTTTAAAATAAAGTTAATTATTTCTTATATTTTAGTTATTTAATCTAAAGCATAAAAGAAAAATAGATTTAATTAAAGCAAATCGATTTTATATAAAGGAGTTAACAGTTTAAATGTCAATTTCTGCTTCATGTTATATTTCTCAAAACTTGTCTTTTATTGGACTTTTCATAAAAACAATTGTTAAAGCGATAACAAGGATCGTCTGAAAGGTATAGACAAAGAGAGCAAAAGGTAAATAGACTGTATACTAAAACGTCATATGGTACACTTAATACACTGTGGCACTGGTAGTAGAGATTGTTCTCAGGGGGTCGTTTTATAACCCTTGTTGTGGAACCTGGTCGTGGACGACCTGATAGTGAGACTACAGAATAATAAATACGTGTCTATAAACTATGTGTAGGTATAACCTGGTCAAATTCATGTATGACAAACGCAAGGCTTATTTAAGGTAATGATATTAACCAGAACAAAGACATAAGACCTAATATAATAAATAAACGCACTAAGGGTAAAACGTAGGGTTTAAAATCAGACGTGTTATATTAGATATATGACATGATGGTTTAACCAATAATCATAAATAAGTCGGATTCACCGAAGACATAGGTATTTTTATCAAGAGCTTTTAGATGTACCCCAAGAGAGCAACGGAAGTTCTGCTAGATTTTTATTTTAAGATCAGGATGGGCTTTTACGTGCTTTATAAAACTCTACTTAATATTTTTGTTGGAGTAGGGCACAATGGTGTTATACCTCAGGATTAAGTTGCGCGTTAGCTGCCTCCTAAATATCATCCCTAAGCGTTTGTCCTACAAATTTCTATTAGCTATTGCAAACCGCTGGCGTGGGTTTAATAAGCCTTGCTAAGAATTGACACGGTATTAAAGGTTAATATACCCAAAGCTAGTCCTATAGACTAGAATAAGAGAGTCAAGAAGAAATAGATGTTCTGGAGAAACATCAGGTGCCAGGTTATAAAGTAGGCTCACAGTCTTATGGGTGAAGAATAAGCTTCATTAATGTTCGGTCCAGAGCCAGTTCTAAGGATATTATAAAGTACGGTCTGGAAACAAGTCAAATATTAAATTCATAGAGAAAGCAACTATTACTGGAAACATATCACTGATCAAACAAATGGTAAAATATAAATTAAACAGACGTGTAAAAAAAGAGCTAAACAATGCGTAGACGTAAAATAAGTAAAAGCCAGCTACGATTTATTTCAAGATCCTTTATTAAAATTAATAGTTTTCTACTATGCAGAAGCAGTCAAACACCATACTATGCCTGACGAGGATCGTAGCTGACAGTCAATTTTTTGAGACTTCAGATTGTCTCCCTAACCAAATGGTATAAATTAGTACAGGTACCAGGAAACGAATTGGTTCCACGGACCAATGCAAAAGGTAAAATATACACCATTCAAAGCTTATTTTTATTAAAGTAGGCCTTGTTAGTTGTTAGGGTGATAAATTTCGCCCTGTATATTTAATCTTATTCTTAGTTGTAAATGCGTAAATGCGCTGTTGTCACGTCCTCAATAAAATCATAGTCAATAAATAAAATAATTGTGTATTCCATTTCAGCTCCATCAAATCATTAAAACTTAGTACTTTCACAAAAAAAGGAAATCATCAATTTAAAAATATATATTTACATATAATGAATGCATTTACAAAATAATAGTAATTAAATGAAAGCAAACAATAAAAACATTTAGAAAAAAGTCTTCATTTGCAATTTAGAACAAATTTTCTATGTCGATATAACGGTATTATAATAGTTATTTATGAAACAGTTCGTGAAGTATGTTTTTTGCGCACGCACGCGATGTTTAGAGCACGAGCGAAGCGAGTGCTATATATCGCGTAAGTGCGCAAAAAGCACTTCACGCACAGTTTCGTACAATATTTTATCTACGCTAAACAAATAAAAAATAATTACAAATTCAAATTTGAAAATTTAAACTACAAAACTGTCAGAATAACTTTTGTGGAAATTTAATGCTCTCATAGCAACACCATGACAACGCGAATGCTAAGGATATTTGATTATATGAAGGTGTGTCAAAAACAGTGCGAAAAAGTAAATCCCATTTAAAATACATTGTTACTTCACGCACACTTTTAATCCTTCACGCACTGCTGTCTATAATGACAGTTTTCACGAACTAAAAATGGATACATAATATGAGGTAGAGTAGATAAAATAAGTTTTACAACAAACATTTAAATTGGACCAGCTATAAATGAGAAAAATACAAAATATTTCATTTTGTCGATAAGTATTACAGCAGCTATATATTGAAGTTTTTCGTGAAGCGTTCCAGGTAGTACGGCATTATCACATACCAATTGGTTTCAGCTATTTTTATAAGTAAAACAAAGACAAAAATTCCCAGAAAATGTTATGCTTCGTTATATATCTAAGCTTTCAAATATTGGTAATCCATTTAAAATGTGTTTAATAGTTTGAGTGCAATTATTCAGCAAAAAAGCAGATACACTGATAGTAAAATAAACAAAGTACAAAAGAAAATGAAACATACAAAATTAAAAAAAAAAAACATATAAACAACAAAAATTGAAGCTACAGATTTGGTTAAAACTATTGTTAATCTGTTCGGTATCTATTTTTAATCCACCTCCATTATTTCATTGGATATATCAGAGTCACTATCAAATCCAAAATCGGAATAGTCAGAATCTGATTTCTCCAATGAAATAATTAAAGGAGGAATATTGTCATGTGAGCAGTTTGCCATGTAAGTAGTCCAATCTGCCAAAATAAGTTCGTCTGTATGTCTACAAAATTTTTTCCACATGTCTGGTGTACATTGTCTTAACGCTTCTGTCCAAGTTTTTTTAACCCTATCCCTTCCCTGTCTGAATATAAAGATGCATTATTTTTAATATAGTACGTCTTTGTAAAGCCCCATGCCAACTCTACCTATTGGATTATATTGACAGTGGTATGGGGGTAGTCGAAGTACATCATGTCCATGTTGCTTTAATATTTCATCTACTACATATGTCTTATCGTTACTTTTGTATGGTTGAATTATAGTGTATAATTATTTTTTTGTCATTTTTTTGTCAAATTCGATGTTATTGCTGCTCAACCCTCCCTGCATTATCTCTTTTTTTGCTGAAAATGTAGGTGGTTTGTTTAGTTGTACAGAATGATAAGGAGCATTATCCATATCCACTACACATTTGTCTGAAAAATTGGATAAAGCAGGAATGAGTTGATTAACAATCTAGTTTTTGAAAATGTCACCGTTCATAGTTTTCTGATAGTCAATGTCAGTATTTGAAGAGTCTAACAACAAGTCACATCCCTCTAAAAACCCAGTATTTGTTCCTGTGTGTAAAATTGTAAATCGCTTTCCTTCAGATTTCAAATGCAATGGATTGCTTTTTAAATAAGACTCATGTACCCAACGACGCGTTGGAGTGCCATTTTTGTACATCCACATTTCGTCTAAGTACACAAATCTGATTGATTCACTGCGCTTTTTTAGTTCCATAAATTTCCGAAGGAAAGCGATTTTTCGTCCGTTCACTTTTTTAAATTTATATCCCATTGATTTTATAAGTGTGTATAAAGTGGTACGTTCACCCCTAAAATCCAAGTTTTGTTTTACATCAGTCAAAAGTTTGTCTAAAGTAAAATATTCGTTTTTGGAATTGTACGTCCAAATCTGCCGCTGCAAGTTTTTTTTCTTAAATGAAGTTATCAAATGTATCTGCTTCATCATTCTTCCTTTTATCCGCCGCTTCTTTGCCATTAGCTAAATCTTCTTTAAAGATGTTTCGTATAGATATAACACTAACCTAAAAAAACACGAAAGATTAAAAAAATAATAAAAATTTAATTTAATGGATCAACATAAACATTAATTCATCTATTTGCTATCAAATTACATTTTAATTACCAAACTTTATTAATTAAAGAAAATATTTTTAATTATGTTATATAACTTGGCAACATTGTAAAATATTGAAAAGTAGTGAGTTTTTAGGTTATGTGTATTTAATAAATAATAAGTAATTTGAATGTAAAAACCGTAAAAGTATATTTTTTCTAACAATTATCTTTATATACAACTAATAATGAAATTAAAAATGTTTGGAACTATTTGCTAATCAAAATATTGGAATAATCGTGTATAGAACACATTTAGTACTTACATTAAAAATCTCAGAGATCTTTTGTAAATATCCGTCTTCTGAAATTCTCTGGTCTTTCCTAAACATGTAATATCATCTCTGAATGCATTTTTTTGTCTCTACACAAATTTTTTTCGGCATATTTAATTTCTTAAATACAATTGACAATTATATTTATGCTATTTGTTGTCAAGTTTGTCAGTTTGTGACTTGCAATGACTTGGTAACTTTTAAATACCAACATGACAAAAACCAATACCAACGTGAATAAATAAAAAGATAGCCTGCTAGATATAAATAAACGTTGAATCGTTAATAAGATAGAGTACAACTGGTGACTATGCAAGACTGCTTCCAGGAAAAAATGGTTTGACACAGGTATTTGCTTTTGGTCTAAATTACTGTTATTCTATATGACCAATTCGTTGATATATTTTCTTAATATATTAGCTTAATATATTGTCAATGAAAAGGCATGTAATAAAATTATTTTTGTTATTTAATTTGGCGAATATTAATAGGATAATAACTGTATAAACATAATTAGTAGTTGGGAAGAATAATAATGGAAAAAAATATTTATAGTAGGTATTAAAAATTTCTCTTGTCAAAAGCTTTTTAGATAAAAAATAGGTTTTTTAAGGAATTTGTAACTATTTAAAACTAACTTAACAATACCTTAATATATTTTCCGACACCTGTGTATTTTATATAAAAACATAGACTTAACTATGTAGGCAAGAAATCATGTAAAAGGATTAAAATCGTCTGCGAACATAACCTGAAATGCTTGGTAAGCCGTCAGCTGTCAAATAATAACATTCTAAAACAAACTCTTACCCAAAGACAACGCATTTAGCATGCCATTATCTATAATAACAGAGGAAAATCACGCAGGCACCAACTTTGCAAATTGCTAAATTGACATTATTTGATAGCGGTAGCAAAAGCCAGGACCAGATTAGCTCATATTATTTTATTTAAAGAATAATTTATTACAGAAAAGTTTTAAAAGTATTTTTCCAGCTTTAAAGTAAAGGAAAAGGTATTTTAATCCACAAAAATAAAACCTAAGTACCTATTTTACATCTGATGAAGATATTATATATCGAAACATGTTATGTATGTTTGTGAAATCGAAGTGAATATTAAAAAGTACTCGTTTGATGTAATCGTTATATTCTCTGTTGATTATTCTGATATCCCTTTTACACCTGTAATCGAGTTGTTGATTATGGGTCATAGAACATTTACCAAATTCGTGTCTACGTTCTTTTATGGGATGAAACCACAACTTCATTCATCTTAATTTTGACATTGGGATTAAAATATATTAAATATTTGACTATATATTTACGAATAAAAATGTTCGATTAGGTACTAGAAAAATCGGTCGAGGTAATTTGTAAACGCGTCCGCACACCTGTCGACGCTCGTTGTGGTCGAATCGATTCCAGTCGTGTAAGTTTCTCTCCTCCACTAAGGTTACTTCGGGCTATTTGTGATCGTCTAGAATCACAAGAATAAGTTTTGTGCGAACGGGAAACTTCTAGCGAGTCCCACATTTTTACCTGTTTTAAAGGATTTATCTCAGTTAATTTTTTATGGAGATAAATTACCTATATATCGAAAAAAAATTTAAATTTTTATTTAAAGTACTTTCAACAAATAAAATGTAAATACATTATACATTTTAATGCTTTCAAAATAATAAATCTTTTAGTTAATGTAGTTTTGAAATGGGTAGAGGAAGGCCATCTCCACGCGTATTATGTGGATTAGGCGCTACTAAATGTTTATATTTTTTGTGAAAAAAACACACAGTCTCTAATATAAACATACCTATAACAGTCAAAATTTTTCTTCCAACAAACAATGGTTTACAATATTCCCTGCATCTAACTGTAAACAGGTATCTCACTGATCGTTTTTGTACAATTAGAATGGAGTTCATTATAGTTAATTATTACAAAAACATGAGATTCGAACAATAAACAATAAATTGTGCGAGCCATTGTGATATCTAGCTCTGTTGATATTTAAATACGTTAATTTTTTGTCAATAAAAATACCTTAAAACGTCAAATTATTACAAAAAATCTAAACTTAACACTCCAGTCTTGGCAACAGTTTGCACCACACCATTCAATAACTCTACTTAAATCATTCTAAATGATTTACTTTAAATTTTCACCACTTTTTCCATTCCATAGAATATTTGCATAATCTGCAAACAATGTAAATGATCCGTTAATATTAATTTTTGACAGGTCTATCATATATATTAGAAAAAGTAGTGGCCCTAGTACTGAACCTTGAGGGACGCCACTTCTTACAGAAAAAATATCAGAGCATTTACCATTAGCTTTTACAGTTTGATTTCGATTTGAAAGATAAGAAACAAACCAATTCAAAGCAATTCCCCTAACGCCGTAAAGCTCCAATTTACCCAAAAGTACCTTTACGCAGTCAAATGCTTTTCTCAAATCACAAAATACAGCCGCTCCACATCGCTATCATTAAGACTTGTATATAAATTTTGCAAAAATAAAAAGATTGCTTCATTGGTTCCCAGTAACTCCTGAAACGCAAACTGATATGCATACAAAATTTTGTGTCGCTTCAAAAAGTACATCAGCCTCTTTTTGACCAGCTTCTGAATAATTTTAAAAAGGGAGGCAGCTTGGAAATAAGTCAAAGCTTCGTGGGTACATTAGGGTCGACTCCCTTATGCATTGATACTACTAGTGCAGTCTTAAAACAAAAAAGAAATATTCCATTCCGAAATGGATAATTTATTGTCTGGGCAAAAAAGATACTCAAATATTTGTTTTTCTCCAAATGACAATGACACTTGGCAGACTTAGAAGTTGTACTTTTAATGCCTAGGCAGAAAAAGTCCACTTTTACTGTCTAGGCAGATATATTTATGGTGAATTGTGAACAATTATTTAATACAATTGAACTCTGTCCACTTCCCTCCTTTCCAGTAAAATTAACAACTTTAGTATCCACACTTGATACTCCGGAAACGCCAGAAAATATTTTATTGCCGATGTTCGACTTATTGGCTAGCGAGTCCTCAATATAGCCCTCCGCGACAGCGGAAGACTTCCATCCTCCATGTTGCTTCAACATTGTTATGTCCCCACCAGAATGCACCAGCAACGTGGCCGAAGTTCTGCGAAAGCAGTGCCCGGTATACTCTTTCGCATGGGATAGTCCCAAAAAAGTAGCAATTTCTTCTGGCATTTTACCGAATTTGTGAATGCCAATGAATTGATGATGTGCTTTACCGTTCGCATACTTATAGAAGACACGCCGATTATTTAAATTCGAGGGTCTGGAGGCTGCATATTTTCTGTAAACGCTTAAATATTCCGTTACTACAAAAGATCTTGATCTTTTGGTCTTAGTATTTGGTACCATAATTAGCAATTTGTCGCCCATATCATTTATATCAACTGTTTTCATTTGCAAAAGCTCATCACATCTACAAGCCCCAGCGACTGCAACAATAAGTACAACCTAAAATATAAATTGAAAATTAGTTCTTTAATCCATAATAGATCATTTTCAATATATTCCTACCTTTGTACACAAATACAGTTTTCATCTAGGGCATCTGATAAAAATTTCTCGATTTCTTCTCTTTGAAAAACTCGGGACTTTTTTGCATGGAAACCGTCTGACTGGCGTTTAAAAAAAGCCCGTAACTTCAGGTATTTTGCCAAATCAATGTTATTTTTTATGTTCAGGGTAGCTTTCAACATCGAATAGGTAGACCATAACGTTGAAGGCTTTATTTTCTTTGAAAGATCGGAAAATAGACAATCAGAGAAAGATCCTATATTTTTCTTCTGTCTATATTCCATGAATCTGCTGTATGTGAGTTCATATACAGTTCTTGATTTTTTCGGTAAAAGGTTAAATTCCACATCTCGCGCCTGGTCTCTGATCTCAGGTGGTGTTAATTGCATCAATTCATCCTCACTTTGCAGTAAATCCATTTCTAACATGACAACTTTGCAAAATTGACAATGACAAAGTAAACGGTAAACAAACATATTCAACAAACGTTATCAGCGGTAAACATAGTAACGAAGGGCCCGGTTACCTTTGATAAAATAATTTAGTTATTTGGATATTGATAATGAAACGCAATTTAAATATGAAAAAGTCGATTTTGCATGGAATTGGAACAAATTTGAAGAAAAAATTATATGTTTCACACGGCAGAAATGCAGATTTAATGCCTAGTAAAACAAATAACTATTATCCGCAAGCGCTTTTAAAACCTGACTCTTTTTCATCGAGCAATGTTCAGTTTTAGGCGATGGGCGTTGGGCGTCAAATAAAATAGACTACATGGTGTTTCTTATTATTCACAGGAGCGCTAAGAAAGCAGGGTTTCAGTCCAGCCCGCGCAATTTCGACTGTCGAATGTGTACGTATTATATTATTTTAGTAGTACGGAGATTACGATGTCATTTATAGATTCAGAAGTGCTCATACTAGCAGTGAAGTTTTGTTCATATTTGTATGCAAAAAATATACCGAGATATTTAAATACAATACACGCATTGTACAGCTGGTATCAACAAACGCATATTGATATCTATAAAAGAACCAGCATTTCAAACCAATGTTAGATATTTAAAAATTATTGAAGAATTTTTTAGGATATTCCCTCAAATCTTCATCCCATGTCACAAATTGTCCTTTAAAGTAACTTTTTTTATTCAAAAGATGTACTCAAAATGTCTTTATTTTTTTATTTCGATTTTAAGTAACATAAATCGCTATTGCTACTAATTTTACACTAACAATTTTTAGACATTGCTGACGCAAGGGATGGTATAAGAGTAATTTAAAACGGTTGGTATAAACACTTACAACAAGAAAGATATAAAGACGCCAACGCAGAGCTTTAAAGGTTGCCTCATTGTATAAACAAGAATAGTAGGATCACTCTATGCGCCGCCTTTGAAGTTCCTTGTACCACATTTCGCTTCGGTTTGCCGAGGATTTTTACATAGTTTCGTAAAACCCACTTTGTAATTTAATTTAAACTAACCTTTTTTTATTAAATAAATACTTTTTTAAATTTGCAGCCATTTTTTAAATCTAACTATTTCTACTCGCTTCTTTGACTTCGGTGTTAATGGGCCTTAGATTGTTCGTTAAATATAAAGCTAACAGCAAAAAAAACATTCTGGTGCGGTTTTGAAAGTGCAAAACTGGTTAGAGCTTTTATTTATTTTAAATAGTTTTATAAAGTGCAGCTTATACAGAAAACGCATTTTTTATGTTATATATTATATTATATAAGTAACTTAGTATTATATATACCTACTAAAATTAAAAGTAGTTATGCAGCAGTTCTCCGTCTTTCGCAGTCACATAGAAATCGGCAATATATACTATAGCTGCAGAAATGGCCAAATATGATCCAATCATTGAAAAAGTGCACATTGTTTCTAACAGTACACGTACGGAAAATATTATTAAAATTACTGCTAATATTAACCATACAATACACATCCATTTTAAT
Organism: Altica lythri; assembly: GCA_964028335.1. Classification (NCBI taxonomy): domain Eukaryota; kingdom Metazoa; phylum Arthropoda; class Insecta; order Coleoptera; family Chrysomelidae; genus Altica; species Altica lythri. The sequence goes on along the minus strand of OZ034809.1, from coordinate 24,481,046 downwards.
TTATCGCTGAGATCAACAAACATCATTATAAACAATACAATAAGACTAAAACAAATAAAAAAATATATGTTTTTTTCAGCTTTCAATGTTACTTTACCTAGTTGTATGGGGCATACAATTGTCAGTTACAAATTTTATTTGTTGTATGTACATTATAAGCTCTTTACTTTCACGTAAAACGGAATAGTTTTTAATCAAACTTACCTAAAAAAAATTGGCACATGAAGAATTTTACACAGATCCCCATTCAGATCGCCTAAATCAGAATATGGACTTCCTTCATCTGAATTAATAAATATAACAATAGATACGACACATAATACTATTTCTAAAAATTTCATTATTCCACTTGGCGTTTTTATATAACCGAAGTTCCCCTCCATTATTTTCTTTAATACTATTATTAAATAATCATTTAAAAATAAAACTTACTAATAAAATAAATTTTTTGTATAATTATTTGACATAATGTAACGCAATTGATTTCTCTTGTCAGTTTTATATTTTACATCCTAAATCAGTTACAGACACCCTCCATAGATACGTTGTATAAATATGTACATATACTAGTTATACTAAGGCACTATAAACATAGGTATTCTCTACCCTCCATAGTATTATCGTCAGCCATGTTTTGTCCAATGTCAACCACAAAACCAGATGTTATAGAACAGATGTGTTGATGCCTAATATAAAGTTGGCAACAAGTTCTGACATCAGCGCACCATGTTTAAAACTTTACTTTTACACCCTTTTTATGCTTAAAGTACCTTAAGTTTATTTTAATCTAAAACCACTAGTACTTACTTTATCACTATACCGTTATAAGTACTTTTTCGCTTTTCACGCTACCAGCTGCTTTAGTTCCCATTTTCAACACTACAAAATACGATTACACGTCTCTTTAATTTGTCTATGATCTGACACGTGAATTGAGTGACATTGGAAAAAAAATGGCTGATGATAATACCTATATCTATAGTATGGAGGGTATCTATAGTGTCTTAATTATACTAGCTAACCTGGCCAGTATCTTACCGCTATTAGATGTTAACTGCACCACCTTATGGTGGCTACATAGTACTTGATAAAGTAAAAGTTGATGTCTAAATATATGAGATAACTACTGCGCCATCTTACGGTAGCGTCATAATTCTTTATTAAGTATGAATTGCTCCTGTAAATTTATACTTAAGATATTAACTGTACCACTTTACAGTGTCTTCATAGTACTTAATTAAGTAAGAATTGCTGTGTAAATATATGAGACATTAACTACGCCATTACGGTGAGGTTATACTACTTAATTTAGAAAGGTATTTTCTTGAATTTTTTCTTTTTTTTATATTTTGCATTTTAATTTTTTTTTCTCGTTTATCTATTTATTAATAAAACGTAACACACCATCTACTGGGTTTTCCCTCAATTTAGATGTTGAATACTTAAGAAATCAAAATACAGTGCCATCTGCCGGGTGTCTATCCAACCTTGATGTCAAAGGTTTATAGAGTTGTATCAATTAACTTAAACTGCCATCAATTATGAATTCGTAGAACTAAACAGTAAATGTCACTTTACCGTCGATAACATAAGATACCATTTGAACGCATAAAAAAATTTCATGCAATTCGGCATGGAGACTACACAAGGAGTACGCACTCGACCGGGGGAATTGCCAAAATCTGTCCCGCGTATCGTACATATTAGGTTTACTTTTTTCACCACTTGCGGCGCTAATGTTCCTTTTGTACCGGTGTGAATATAGTAAAATAAATAGATGTGAAGTGACAACCAATTTTTGATTTTTGTATATTTATGTGAATAATCTAATCAATCTAATTTTATTAATGATATTTTTGTATTTTTTCATTGGGTGAAGAAATTAATAATAAAATAATTAAAAGTTATTTATTTTATTTCAAACTACATCCTCATTGGTCGGCCATTTTGGTACAAATGGAACACCAGCTCCCTCTTATTTTAGTAGCCCTATTTGAATACATGGAGTTCGTACTCCTTGTCTAGTCTCCATGCAATTCGGTCCAGCTGTTTAAAAGGGTTTCAGTGACATACACACGTACAAATGAAAAATATATATATATATCTGATCATAGACAATGTCTATGTATCTGACGCGTGTAAGTAAAAAGGTTAACTAGGTTAACTATCGGGAAGCGTCAGATAGAATAGACTACGATGATCAGAAACTATATTTCTATTTAAGAAATTTTTGGTCTGACCTTCACCAGCGCTTGGGAAATACAATTGTTCGTAAGTATACAATTAGTTACAAAATACTGCCACTTACAGCGAAATTTTGGTTCATGTTTCCCCTGTGACTACATGCAGAAAGACTACTGTACATTAAACAATTTATGTTAGAAACCAAATTAAAATTATTAAAATGTTGAAATTGTTAAAAATATCTTTTCCAACCGCTAAAAATATAAAACATTAAAACATTTTCACCAAACATACGTTGGTTTGCAATTACAGCAGATTGAAACTTCCTAAAATGTCATTACGTCACAGCCAAATTTGTCACAAGAAAAAGGAGTTTCTTTTTAATTCTTTAGGTTTAGAAAGACCACGATTACGGTGGAGAGACAACAAAGTATTAGATCTTAGAGTTCTGAATATCACGGAAGCAGAAGAGCTAATGATGGACGGAGTCTTATGGAGGGGAATTGTTGAGTCAGCCAAGACCCATCCTTGGTTGTAAGAGCTAGAGAGAGAGAGAGAGAGAGAGAGCGAGAGAGAGAGAGAGCGAGAGAGAGAGAGAAAGGTATAACCGTTACAAGTCAGTTTTCTCTCTCTATTTCTTAATGGCCTTTGGACTCCTGTAGCAATTGGCCAGCACATTTAATATGAGTCCAGGGTCATCGAGGATGAAACTGGGCCGATTTCATATACCCAGTTGGAATTTAACTTTCCAATATACACAAACACATAACCTATGTTTTTAGGTTCCATTACCACAAAACTTGTTAAATCCTGACTTAAAAGGAAGGTATGAATAGAACTAAGGCCATCTATATCTTTCTTGAAGTTTAAACAGTTTGTACATCTACTTATATAATATATAACACATCTCTATGTAAGTTTGTTTAAAGTGGTTATCAACTCTCTGTAAGATTCTAATGCTATTATAATCCACATTATGTGAAGAACTGTTCGCATGCCGGCTAAGGGCTTTAGCCATAGGTTTTTCTACAGCATCACTTTTCTGTAACGCTAAGTTTTTGACTGGTTTGTTTGATATTAACCTTTTTACAACCATCACACTTTAACGAGTACACTCTTTTCTAATACAGGGGTCTTATCTTTGAGGTAAGTGAAATATATACCATGTTTTTTGTAAGTGGAGTTGACCAAGATGATATGAAATTGTCGATACGAAAGCTTAGTGTACAACAATTAATGAATTATTTTTTATGTACTTTGTCATACAACAAATTATTTTAAATTATTCTTATTCTTTATAAATTAAAATTTTAAAATCAAATTATCTAAATACTGTCCTGATTAAAGATAGAAGGAATTACCTTGCTGCATAATCTTAATACAGCTTCGCAAGTTTGATAATTAGTGTTCTTAAGCCTTCCTTAGACCAACATACTCACAGATTTATTTTGCCCTTTATTTTAACCTTTGCTAGGAATAGCGTCTGTCGCTTCAAGGACTTCTCATCACTTTCACTAACTGAAATTACGCAGAAATTTTACATAGAGCAATGCTCCAGCAACAATTTTATATTATCTACCATAATATTAATTGATACTAAAAGTAAATTATATTTTTAATAAAGAATGTTGCATAAAAAATATGGATTCTATTTTAAATCCATTAATTATATTTGTATTCATTTCGTAATAATATTATCTAATAAAAATATATAAATAAATTACTTCAATGATAATAATCAATATAGTTTTAGACCAGGCAGAAGAACGCAGGAACACACCTATGTTTTGTGGACCTACAAAAGGCTTTCGATAGTGAAGCTATAGATTAAATTTGGCAGGTACTAAAAGAGAGAGGGGTACTACAATTTATAATGGACGAATTGGTAAGAAAAGTTGAAGGAAGCATTCGTGGAGCCACAGTGGAAATAAGAACAGTGAAGATCAGGGAGATGATGTACGCTGTCACCTTGTGCTTTTGCTGAGACAACGCATCTTAAATAAATGGATCTATGTTCTTAATAAATACAGTCTCACAATCAACACAGCAAAAACAGTGGCACTTTTGGCAGCCAAGGAGCACAAACCTATAAGATTAACCATAAAATGTGCCAATCAAACATGTTGAAAGCTTTGAATATCTAGGAGCAACAATTAATCAGCTGGATCAAATGGTTAGTGAGATTAACGGAAGCAAGCAAACTACACAATGTCTAATTCCTTTTTACAAAAACAGAAATAGCGAAGGAGACGAATTTACGGGTGATCAACACAGTTATTGTGCCTATACTTACCTACGGAAGTAAGTCACGGATCTTAATCGAGAGAATAAAATCCTGAATCTAAGCATTTGAAATGAAAACCGTTAGACCAATAGAACGCACAACACGTAGGGATAAAATAAGAAATAATAAGACACAACCTGGAAGCTACACCAGTTCTACCAACGGTAGGAAATAATCAGCTGCGATGGTTGTCGACCAAAAAAAAAAACAAAATTCTGTTATTTAGTGTTAATCTTTATTTTTCTGCATATTTTATTTATTAGTGTTAGTTTTATAATTACTGTTATTTAATATCATTTTTATTAATATGTGAGAGCCGTGGTTTACACCAAAAACTAAAAATAAGGACAATAATTTTTTGGCTGCGAGTGATAATGATCTAATAGTGGAAGTTGATGACAGAGTCGAAAGAGGTGCAAAAAATAGTATTTTATTGGTTTTTTTGCGGTTCAGTATAATAATTGAACAGATCAGTTGGTACCTGCTAGTATAATATAGATCCTATTACGGCCCTGAGCTTTAAAATGTAAGCTTAGGTAGCTGTTAAGATTAGTCAGTCCACACGAACTTGGAACGAATAATGTACACAAAAGATATTTTAGGTTGAGGTGTGGTACGGTCCCTTGGGATCATTATAATCTACTCCATTAATAAATCAGATGCATTCATATTAGTTTTATATTTATGAAGTTTGTACTTGGCGCCCAATTTTCTTGAAGCAGAAATTCTGAATTACTATAAATCTAATAAAAATTCAAATCACGGGAATCAAACTAACATGAGAACTTATATATCTGACATAAAAAAATCATACTTCTGCACATGTGTTATGTTAAATCTTAGGAACCATTTTTTAATATCTAATATATATTAGTTAAACATCCCTGTAAAATCCATAACTATAAATCTCCTTGGCAAGCAAAATATTGTTGACTTTCGTTAAGTTAAGGTTAGGAAACAGGCTGTTGGAGATAAAGGCCAAAGAGAGGGTTATAATCCCAGTAGTAGAACCAAATTGTGGATACACAAACATTGAACGTCTTGTAAAAATCGTGCTATTAAATCAGGTATGCAAACAGATTACCTATTCCAAATTATCTACAAACTTTGTCAGACATGCCTAACAATAGATAATAGAGGGGGCTAAGAGACTCTTTAAGTCGAATAAGATTCAGTAGCGTTACATAAAATATTTTTATTCTATTTATTAATTTTTAGAATAATTTTCCGTTTCTCTTTTGGTTATTTTTAATAACAAATTTCTTATATAATATTTTGACTAATTGTAAAGGTAAGATTAGAAAGAAGGTACTTATTCACCTGCTGAGTTCAAAGGGAATCTGGTAAAATATTAGTTGTAGTTATTCCATTACATCTCAGAAGAGATAAATATAAAACTAAAGCAATGTGTATGAACAAGCTTTAAATTTTAGGTAAATGTTAATTTATTGTTTTTAGTTAGTTTTATTAGATAATAGATGTATTCCAGAAGGACCATATGGTTGGTTAAAAAGTTTTGAAAGCACTACCTATTAACCAGTAGGGGAATCAAAATTTATATGGTATTTTAATTTTACATTTCCTGTCCTCATTGTAGGGAACAAAGTCGTACTCTTCCTCCCTAGAAAGACAAAGCACTTTTACTTCCTGGGAGGTAAGATATTTTCAAAAACTTAATAATTATATTAAAAATATTGTATTAGAAATAAGTTATATTCATAATTATAAAAAGTTGACATATGAGTCCTGGTAGCTCAACGAGTTGATGCGCCGCGCCGCTCACTGTTAAATATTGCGTTCTAGGTGCAAGTTCGAATCCTAGCGTCGTTTTCTTTGTTTTGTAGGTTAAAATGGTCACAACAGATAAAGGTTAAATTTTAATAGTAAATATAACAAATACTGAAACCAATATGCAGCGAACGTTTTTAATCAATGCTTCATCCGGGAATGGTCCTAATTATTTTGACATTTATGAGAAATGTATATCGTTATGCCGGCTGTACACTCTCGCCGAGACACCACGAGACAAGACGAGCGCGAGAGTGTACATGTTGCTCTCGCCTCGCCTCGGATGTCTCGGTGTGACTCGCCTGCTCTCGCTCCAGAAGCGGTTTTTTGAGCCCGAGTCAAAGGGTCTCAACGGCATTCCAAGACTGTCCGAGAGCATTGCTGTACACTCGCCAGTCTTGCGCTTTTAGATTATAGTGCACTTGCAACGTAAACAATAGGTTGTTTCAGTTTTAGGCTATTTTTTTCCCATGTGCTATCTGAAAATTTGATACATTATATGAAATAAATAATTTTACCGCTTAAGAAAACATTCTAAGTGCTTTAGTGACTTAGCTCTTTCGAAAATTCGATTCGAATGTTTTCTTAATCGGTAAAATTTTTTATTTCGTATAAGGTATCAAATTTTCAGGTAGCACGAAGGAAAAAAAATAACGCCTAAAAATAAAACACCCTAGTAAACACGGTTTGTAAGGTAGGTACGTGTAAGTAAGTTATATGCGATATATTGTAGTTAATTTCACCACCTCGAATTACAAAAAAATAAGCTGTGGAATAATGAAAGTGAATTAATTTTCATAGAAATTTATTAAACAGAATCCATCCTATTGGATCCCAATCACAAATTTCACAAGGACAAAAAAACTTACATGATGCTTGGATTAGAATATCGGAACAAAGTGGATTCTCTGTGAATGAATTAAAGAAAAAGAAGGACTCTTTAATGGCAACTTCTTTTTTATTTTATTTTTATGATACGTATGTACATACATATAATTATTAATTGCGCATAGCGTAACAGCGGAAGCTAATTCTAACGCGTCCATCTTCCTTGATTTCTCGACTTAACTGTCCGAGCCGAGACTTAGAGTGTAGAGGGTCACGCTCGGATTAAAGCCTCTCGTCCGAGAGCCTCGGGCGAGTGCTCTCGGCGAGAGTGTACAGCCGGCATTACGTTACAGTTATCTCCGTCAAGGTCTCAGTTTTATTTATGTATCTTGTCGTCCTGTGTCTACCCGTAGGAGAGAGTGGTCTCGTTAAGAAGGTCATCGAGTTCTGTAGGAAGGTCCTTGTCTACGGTTCGGAGAAGTTTTAAGAAAGGAAGAGGGATTCTTCGGAATTCTTGAGGTTCTCTGGAGTCCTTCAATCCTAAATTGTGATGTTAGATTTCTGTAGAGTCTGAGTGACGTTTCGTTTTGGTAGCGTCTGAAATCAAAAGGGAAGGGGAAGTTTTTTGTATCTTGGTGGGTAAAAGTGGTGTAGGTATTTTACTTTGCAGATATTGGCTTTCTCTGCAGCAAATGGTAGTCTCTGAGCAAGGACAGAGTATGGTACGGAATTATCAGATGTTGAAAATAAATTTATTCAACTAAAACAGAAGTTGATTTCTTAAAATGAGAGTAAGCAACATAAAATATGTATCAAGAAAAATAATTTATGAGTACATGAAGTGGTATTGATAAGTTATTTTCGTATTTGGTTACACTGAATTGCCTTGTATTCGAGGAAGGTTATAAATGGCACATTGTTTAAGACTCGTTAAAAAAAGATCTATTATTTTACCCTGTAACAGTTACTTCACCAAATTTATTGTCTAAAAATACTACTTTAACTTTCTTCATCATAATTCTAAAACCGTTATAAATGAAATCAAGCAACGACAATATAACCTAAGCCATTAAAAGTTATAAACAAAATAAGAAAATAGTTCAAAGCATGTAAAGTTAAATATGCTAAAACAGAAGAGTCAGAAATGTCACCATTACCAAGTGTCGGCCTAGAAAATTAGGATACAATTTGCGTTAATTTCAAAAATTTTCACATATTTTTTGTTTAATCTTCCAAAATATTTGCAATTTCTCGAGTACCTATATTTACTTTGTTATAAATTTTATAATTTTTTAAGTTTCTTTTTCCAATTATGGAAATGGATAATGTACCTATCACTTTTTAATATAGGTTTTTAACGTACGTTAACCACGATCACTTTTCCGTCTATATTTTTAAAAATAAATGCCATATTGCCACGTACTTTTGATGTAATAAAGAATTAAAAATAAAACAATAAATTTTGAAAAATTATCAATTACTTCAAATAGAAGTTCAACTCCAGCTGAGATCGGTAAGTGGTTTCTCTACTGGCAAATTAGTGCCCAGATCAGCCGTAGAGGGTAAGTACACAAATAAGAGTGAGTCGCGCCACAGATTTGAACGGTTAAAATCGGATACCCCTGTTGTTCCAGGCACTGACCTTTCTCACTGGAGATAATTCAATAAATTAAGAATCTTAATCAAGATTAACTGATTTGCACATATAAGAATGATAAAGTGAGCTAAATAAAACGAGAATTTCAAACTAGACCCTCCTTTAATATAAAAAAAATAGTATGAGTTTACACTACTGTCAAACCTAGCGCCTTACAATGGTATAAATATAAAAGTAAAGAGAAAACAAAATTATCTGAACAGTGTGATCACACGCAAGACTTAAAATTAAAATCTATAGTTACGACTTAAATCTACAAGTTACAATGGCTTATAGCTTATCTGGTAATCCAGTAATCAATTTCCTCTAGTCCTTGGCTTCAAATGCTACACCACTAATTGGCCAAAAATTATCTAGGCCTGTACCCAAAAATTAGACCCGTACCAAAAATTAAACCTGCTCCAAAAACAAATTAGGTTTGCTCCAAACAAATAAGCCCGTACCAAGGACAAATTAGGCTTGCTCCAAACAAATAAGCCCGTACTAAGAACCCTATTATAATAGGGTTTATTTTCTCTAAAATCGTGGCACTCTCAACTGGTATGAATGTGCGAAGGCGTGAACGCTGCTAACTGTACTGAAATTTAAACCACGCCATTCTAGACTGCAATTCGCTGGCCTGAATGGTATTGAATTAATCAACAATTCGCTGACTGTACTGTGATCCTATCCACCTATCCACCGATACACGGTTTGTCCATTGAATCACTACAAAAATAACTACAGAATTTAACTCCCACAACGATTCGAATGGACCCTAAGGTTTAGTTTCAAAAATCCAAAATCAATTGTTACGGATGCACCGTGATTTAAAACTTAAACCAAAAAATCTTCCTCAAACAAGTGATCAAGTCGAAGGCAAAAAGCAAAATGGCTGAGGCACTCGTTTCCTCTCGACGAAATATGACACAACCGGAGATGGCCTTCTATTGTTAACTCCTAAACTACTGTACGACCAGTAAGAGAAGAATTGTCAGCCAGCGATTTACAAACGATAGCGGTAATAATTTAATAACAACAAATCCTATTACTTGTCATAGTAACACCAAAATTCACAATATGTACTCAATTTCTCGTTCGTGTCCAAGCTTTAATATATCAGATGCCAATATAACTAATCACTTGACTGTAGACAACAATATGACGAGTTATACGAACAAAAGAAAAAGTGACAACCACCTGTCTACAAATGTCAGCGATAATAATTTAAACAACCACAATTTGTGACCTGAATATAATAAATAGACGATAATTCAAAGTAGTATTAGTAACAATTGTGGCCAGAATATAATAAATAGAAGGTGATTACCTACAACAACCAAGAATCAACTTATTTTCAAGTCTGAATGTTCCGTTTAACCCCAATTATGGTGAAATTGTATGGTGAGTAATCAATTATGTTTACTTCTAAAACAATTAGGTATACCTAGAACGGATTTTACCCCGTGACAATATCTGTAATTCCATACAACTAAACGTAAACGTGCGCGTATATAAGTATCCATGCGTATTTTTGTCTAACCGCGACTGTGTGCTATGTTCCATGTAAAGTTTTTTTTCTGCTCTTTCTATGTTAATTCCGTACGCCAAAATGTCTAATAAGAAGCATAGATTCAAAAATGCGGTTAGAAATCGAGACTGTTTAAATAAAATTGGCTTTCCAGAAAAGCAACCTGCCTCTCTCTTCGATCTTTTCTCTTTTACCCTTCCCCGAGTATTACAAAGAGCTTACTTTGATAGAAATATCGAGGAGGGTGTTTTAACAAGATAATTTCCAATATGAGGGAAACTCCACAGGCAACTGGCAATACTTTAATCTACTTTAATAACAATTTAATCAGTAATTATTGGATTTATAATTAGCACTTTGGTTTACACCTTTAATATACAGCGAAATCTCGTTAATACTTTGCTAGTACAAAAGTAAATCTGGTTAAAGGCCCTTGCTCAGAATAATGAATTTATTGGGAAAATGGAACGCAGTTACTGTAAGGAAGTTTCGACTTTAGTGTTTTCATTTATTTATCCATTTACTTCGTCAAACAAAAAACCTAAAACTGTTTTGTTTTCTAATCTTTAACTAATCTGTCATAATTTTTTCTATAAAGCAAATAATCAAATAAAAAATCCTTGAAAGAGTCATTAAACTTATTGCATTCTTTTAAATACACAATAAATAAAAAAATTAAATTTGCTTTGAGACTTTTCTAATGCAAGACTTTTTCAACAATCAGACAATAAATGAAAATTGAAGCAATCAATAGGGTCACTTAGAAAGCTTTTATGTCTCCCTGTAATAGAAAACTGTATATCTTGTGTACAAAATATAAGAGACGACTGATTGCAAATAATCCCTAAGGAGAAACTGGAAATTATGAGATTAAAAGACTCTTCTATATAAAAGTCAAAGAAAACCGATACATCAGTAGCGTACTCTCTCAACAACTGACCTATTTTTTTAACAAATTTTAGTCCAAAACACCGAACTGATTGTTTCAATTTAAATTTTACGTAAAATAGATCATAGTTCTCCTACTTTTTACCAGCTAAACTTCTTGTTGGTTGTTATGCATATTTTTTTGACCATAGGCTTCTTGTTCGATTTTAGACTACTTGTTGAACTTTGTTTCTTGTCGGACTCTATCCTTTTAGAAGTACTCTAAAAATGTTGTGGCCCATAGACGTTTTACTGAACTTTAAGTTTTTAAATAATGCTTTAACTTACATAAATCAAAAAGTGTTTCTGGTATCATTTGCAGGTCCAAAATGTAGTTTTACAGTTGTTGAGGAAAAAGTGCAAATAATATTTTATAAACAATCCAAACCAATTCTTTAACATAATCGCAACCTATACTGTTTACTATTTTCTTATAAGTCTAAAACTTCTACAAATATGAATCCATTCCAATTAACCTTCCAAATATTTCAGTACAAGCAGAACAACTGCAGATTTACCAAATAGCTATTATCTTATTCTAACAAGGACACATAAGAAATAAACTGTATAGCAGTAATTAGACTTTTTTTTGTACCAATGCAATTGGTCATAGCTTTAAGGTTTAAGGACTCTGTTAAAGGACTTGGTGTCTTTTTCAGGGATAGTTTTTCGGTACCATTCGATGCTCACTTCTGGGTCCTAGTTTTGTTTTCCTGTTTTCTGGATCCTGAAACGTGCCTTAACTATCACAATTACTTTAGTTTTGTGTAAGTGTGTGCAAACCACAGAAACCTTCGTCAAGGGCACAGGAACATTAAAGCACAATCTCTATGAATGATCCGTTTTTCATCAAACTTGCATATAGTTATTGTGGTAGAGTTAAACAAGATTCCTTGATGTCATCACTAATTTTTAAAATGATGACTAATATCATTCTCAGGAAGTTGATTAACGGGGCAAATATGGATCCGGCTCTTTTAATTTTCTAGATCTAGATTCTAAATAAATTTGTCTGTAGATATGTATTTTTCCAATAATCTTTGGAAAATTACACATTCCTATAACCTATACTTTTCCAGTTTTAACACAAAATAAAATAAATAAAACCCAACAATTTTCTTCCTGAACCCTTGCTTACCTTATCAAGACTTTTATTTCCTGTAGGTACACAAAGATTTGTTTGCCTTTCATCAAAACGTATTTTTTAACGTAGATCGTTGTAATTTTTTTGACTATCCGTATCATACATAATATTTTATCTTTATTACGTTTTTTTCTTTCTAAGATTCAAAAACTTTCTAAAAACCATTTATTTTCTACTATTTTAAATATTTTTTTAGGATCCTGCATAAACCCTTTGATATAAAAATATGTTGCGACAATGCCAGTAACGACGACCCTTTGACTTCAAGATTAGCCATTATTTATAGGATCATTTCTGATTGGGATGCTCCGTCTTCTATAGGCAATCAGTGATCACTCGGGTATAGTAATTTACAATTAAGCTGTTTCTTTGAGTATTGCAATTTTGCTAGCAATTGAATACTTATAAATACAGAAACAATAAAAGAAAGGGCAATTGCCTTGCAAATTCTGAAAATACCACTTGAGTTCAAAATACCACTAATTTATTATTTTGTACAAAATAAAATAAATTATTAGAAATTTTGTTTACTTTCTGTGTTAATACAATCTTTTTATGAAATATTACAGCTGATTGTTGGTTTTATGGAAAACAAACAGTTTTTTATTATTTAAATTATTAAAGACATCTTTTTTGGAATTTTTAAAATTTGGAAAATGCTCCATCTAATAAAAACCGAACCTGCATTCTCTTTCTTTAGCCGATAATTTCATATCTTGCTTTAATTCATATCGTTTATAAAACCAATTCAATTCCTCCGTAATTATATAAGACAGAGCTAAATAAAATTAACTAAAACGTAAGCTGTCCTAAATACGATTAGCATCATTGGAATCGGTTGATAAATAAGAGTTTTTATAGACATTTTTAGATATTTCCATTTATTCCTTACAGAAAACAAACCAAAATAACCAATACAATAAACATTGTTTTAATCTAAAATATGTCCTCCCTTCGCTTAAATAACTTCTTGAAGACGTTTTTGCATAAGTTTTGTACATTTTTTTTTGTGATTTGTAGATCTCCAAAGCATATCTGGATTACAGGCTCTATCAGTTGTTCTTTGGTTGTGCAATCCATATTGCGCAGTCTGGCTTTTACAATCGCTCACAGATTTTCAATTGGATCGAGATCCGGTAAGTGTCCTAGCCATTTAAACATGGTATATTCTTGTCCTTGAAATATTTTATCACCATCTTGGAGGAGCCAAATATTGTTGCAAAATTGGTTGATTTATTGGCATCCACTTTTCTCAGCCCTCCTTTTCAACAAGTCTTTGTAGTTTTTTGACGAAACGAATCCGTATGTCCTTGTAGCAATAAGTGGCTTCTCCAATCTTCATCCAGCTTAATCATACTGTTTTTTTATTATTCTAGTTGTCAAAAGTTACTTCTTCTAAGATCTTACTGCTTTTCTTTTACTTTCCAAAAATTGTCTTAAAACGACTGAGTTATAAATAATAACTCTAGCGCGTGCTAAATCTTTTTGAAGATCTTAACTTGTTCTTCTAAGGTTTAATTTACTCATCCTTACTAAAAATGTTATATCCCTTCCAGTTGTCTGTCTTTTCTTTCACATTTCCCCTTTCTGTTTACCATAATCATCCCTAGAATATGATTAGAGCACTTTGTCTAACCCTGTCCTCTTGTAAGTGAGACTCAAAGGCCTTCACAGTAGCCTCTGCTTGTAACTTGGAGCAGCCGCTTTCTCTTCTGCATAAATTTAGCCAAGTGTCCTTGTATAAAGACTTTGGCTTGTCGTTTAACTCCTGGCTTTCTCTAGCCTCCATTTTTCAATCGCTGCCTTTTTGGACGTGTCAGCAACCCCTGCCTAATGCTTCCGGGTCAATCATTGGGATATTAGCTTTTTATAGGGACAGATCGTCACCCTTCTCATTGCCCTGAAACCCAAAATGTGCAGGTACCCATGGTGTCAGAGAATTGAGACTTGAGGCATTTGTCAGAGCCATAACGCAGTCACACACCAGCTGTAAGCTTATTTATGCCATTTATGCCAAGAATATCGTCTTTAAAGTTGCTTGGCTATCCGATTTTCTTATGATCTCCGTTGCAGAGATTTACCAGCCTTAAATTGGGGGGCCATTCTTCATGAGTACATTTCCAGTAATTCTTCTGGAAATTTTCTCGCAAAGTTATACCTGGGGCCTATTCTGTCGTCAAGCATACTCATTATTTGATTTGCCTTAACTCTATCATGTGGCTTGCTCTTTTCCCCTTAATAAGGATATGAGAGCCTGGCCTTATAGCGGTTTGTGAGCAGTTGCCATAGCCTCGCCCTGTATATAGATATGCAATGGTAGTATTTCTATTTTTCCGTTTATTGTATGTTTGAGATGCACCTTTTAGATGCAATTTTCAAATCCAGAAATGGAATTTTCAATTTTTGTATCAAGAAACACAGCGGTAAAGTTTTCTGACGCTATGACGAACCATTCGCATTTTAATTTATCTTATTGTAAAATTTTTAGAGGTTTAGCCGATTTTAGTGCTTTAATTTCTCTTCTATTATTTAAACCAAAAGAAGACACGAGTATCACTTTAAAGTAAATGCGTATATTCAGAGGTATTCCGATAATGACAAGATTATTTATTGTCTCTAGTTTATTAAAATAACCGAAACAACCCACTGTTTTTTTAACAAGATTATGTTAATATGTCCTTAAAGTGATATAAAGTAGTATATAAATATCAGCGTGTTCCATTCTTTTGTGATATAATACAATTGAGTTTGATTGCCTTCAGTTATTTGATTGATCAAATTAGATTTATCTGTCATAATCGGTTTATTTGGTTGATTTAAAATTTAAATTTAATAATGCTATCTGATTATCATAAATTTTGTCATCATTATAAATTTGTTTAAATAAATCATTTTAAATTAAAACAAAAATTATCTGAAAGGTAATTAAACCTTTTATAATGATACGGTGATCTCCAGCTTTCAATATAACCAAAAAATATTCAAACGAACCGTCGAAAAGTCCTTAAGCCCTTAATATGAATTCGAAATCATATCTCACAAAACTAATATCAAAACACATTCTGAAACGGTCGCTACGTCATTTTCATCAACCTTTCTCATCCTCATTCTCATTCTCAGTATTAAAAACCGAAATACACCGGCTCTTTGGAAAAACAGATTTGGCCAGATATATAGTCGAGGGGCCCAAGAATATTTATTTGATAATCCTATGCTACATAAACAAAGTTACAGATTAATCGAATAAAAGGAATTCAAAAAAATCAGCTATACACAGTGGAATAAGTTAAAATAAAAAGAGCTATTAGTCATTTAGCTCATCTTTAACTCTTTTGTTTTCTCTCTAATGATTTTAGGTAATCTTACTTAGTATTATTTTGTGTAGTACCGACAGTTCCATCTTAGCAATTTTTAAAGAGTTTTATCTCTTTTCTGTTCACAACGTTTCATTCCATCTTTTCGTAAACAGTTTCGTCTCGACTCTTCTTGAATAGTTGTATTAACTTTTTAATAGTTTGATTGTATCTTTTTTTGACTGGTTTCATCTTAGTTTTAATGAACGGTTTTATCTTATCTTATCCATTAGTGTTTTTTTTTTGCTTAAATAGTTTTATTTCATCTCTTACTAACAGTTTTATCTCTATCTTAACAAACAGATTCGCATTGTCCTTTCTAGAACAGTTTCGTCTTGTTTTGTTTTTTGATTTTTCTATCTCATCTATTAAAAAAAAATTATCACGTTTTTTTTAATAGTTTAATCCTATCTTTACACAAATGGTTTAATCTGGTCACTTATCAAATAGCTTTGTATCCTCTTTTCTCAAAAAGTTTTGTCTAGTATCTTCCCGAATAGTTTTCTTCTTGTACTTGTGTGCCTCTAGTTTGTGATAGCTGTAAGAGCGAGATTGGTGAGATACTAGTTATTCTTAGCTCGTCGTCATCTGAAAAATAAAGAGAGTTTACAACAAAGATTTCTAGAAGTTCTGGTGTCTTAACACTGGGAAGTTGTTAGAAATTCTGCAATATATAAGTGTGCTAATGTGAAAAACACAAAGCAAGAACCTTCGTAAGTACTTAAAATAACTAACTTATTTTTGGTGATGGAATGAACAAACTAAAGTGTCCCGACTATACAACCGTCTATAAAATATAAGAGAGCGTGTCCTGGTTTAATAACTTGTGAATATTCATTGGAACGACGTCCCGTTCGGCCAGAAAAAGACGACGCCAGCCGTCGAACCTCGATCGGGATGAAGACGCAAGACGTCGTCATGACTACGCCTAAATTAAGTCATCAATGAATCATTGGCGATGCGGTATATCGCCATCGGGAGAATTTTGGGGGTGGCTCAGTGTCGTACATTCATGTATATACCTAAAAAATCTTATGACCCTGTGCATTTTTGGGTTTTCTTGTAAATTATTTGTTTAAAATTATAACACACTATTTTCAATAAAGCGATCTGAATAAATGTTTATAATAATACATTAATGTTAATTTTAAGCAGATTCAGCTGGTATAAAAAATCTGACTCAATCTCTTTTTTATCTAGTTTTAATAATCTCTGTATTTTTGTTAGCGAATTGGTAAAGTGAATTCCGAAATGATAAATATAACCTTTTTGTTAAATATAGTGTATTGCATTTTATATGCACGGGTATATCCTAACCACAATTTCCAAATGTATGTAGGTATACTAAAGTTAAGACAGATTTGGCGAACCAAATATCGACGTCCACATGTTTTTGAGAGCGCTTGTTAGGGTAAACAGAGCAAGCAAACCGGTTGTTTAATTTGTTTTGGCAGTTACCTATGACCTTAGGACTATTAGGAGGGAGCACTTCTTCATAAAAACAAGAACGCCCGGCTAGTGCATAGACCATATTCAGTCACATAACGATTTTTGCAAACTCTTTTGATTTATATAAATAAAACCGACACTTTATAAATTTGGCCTCAAGTGCTAACAGATCTACACAAACCAAGCCACACATTTAAATTTGTGATGACTTTTCAAGTTTTACCTAAAGTAAAAATCAGCATACAGAAATCATTTGATGTACTCCCATCGAGTGTAATTTATTTGATACCAAAAAGTGATAGCGATAAATCAGGTGTTTCCATTCCTGCAAACATTTGAAACAAATTTATTAGTTAACACTGAAACGCAAATAATCACTAATCATTAGCATTTCAATCTAGAATTTTTACCGAATAACTTTTAGGCACCTGTTAACTGCTTTTCGTTAACTAAGTAACCGAAGCTCTTCCTGTTCCTATCAGATTTTGTCTGTTTAATTTTTGAAGTTTCAAAAAGTGTATTATTTTAAATTCTCTTTTAACCCGCTACTGATACAAGGGGTGGGATGAGAATTCCTGGTTGTGAATAAATTAAAAATGTCTTTGCGATCGGGGTAAAAGATAGACAGTGTTTCTGTTAAGCTTTTGAAATTGGGTATGATGGCATCTGGTGTGGGGATTTTACTCTTTCAAGTACCCTTTTAGTGTTTTTTTAGTGACCAGCAGCTTCTAATCGTTTGCGTATTGTTTCTTATCATTTTTCTGCAAACACCTATAGAAAAAGATAATTTAAGTTACTAAAAAAGCCAGTAAGTCAGTTTTAAATTGAACAGACTTTAAAATTAAAATACATATTTTTTCGTAGTTTTTATGGTTACAGTACAGTTTTGTCATTAATTTAAATAAAGCAAATGATTTTAAAAAAATTTTAATTATAATATTAAAAAAAAGATGCCAATTTATCAATTTTGATTATGTACTTAAAATTAATTTGGGTGATTACACAGAGGCGTCTTTAATATCAGGTTAGTCCTCCTCGATTACGTATGCACTCTTTGAGCCTGTTTGGCACACTTTTAATTAAATTGGTTATGTTTTCTTGAGGTATGCGCTCCAAGTTTTTAATATGTTTATAAGCTTCTGTTAACTGTTTTGAATTGGTCTCACAGATTTTAGATCGAATTCAGATCAGGACTCATTGTGAACCAAGGTAAAACTGAGATATTGGCTTCACTTCTTCCTCTGGGGAAGGCGAGCATAATAAGTCCGAGCATTATTCTGCATGAGGATAAAACTAATGGCTTCCTGAAAATGGATTAATGAGGAGTCGGAACACACGCTCGATGTAGCTGGCAGCAGTTACAGTACCTTCGTTAAAAATTACCAGCTTCGTTTTGCCATTAAGCGGATTTCGCCCCACACCATGACACTTGGCTCCCCAAACCGAACAGTTTTTTGTACACAAGGGTCGGTAAATCGTTTGCCTTCTCTTCTCCACACACGAACGCGCCTATCATCACTATAAAACTTTACATTACTCTTATCTGTGAAATCACATTCCTCCAGTTGTTCATGGTGCAGTACAAATACTCGCGTGCAAACCTTAAACGAGCAGCACTATAAGTAATTGTCAATTTATTGCGAACCGCTTTACTGGATCGCTGTACATCTTTATGAAGTCTGTTATGGATCGTTTGGTTACTTACTCGTGTACCAGTGGCTTGCTGTAGTTGGTTTTGTAAAGCACGTGCAGTAACAATACGCTCTCGGCGGGCAGTTAAGCAAAAGTATCGGTCTTTTTGAACGGCATGGCAGTAGCCCACGTTTTCTAACAACACTACTAGTGTCCTGGTAGTGTTCCCAAACGTTTCGGATATCTCGCCACAATACACCTAGGCGTGTGCTACTGATCGCAGAGATTCTCCCTCTTGCTGCAATACCACTGATCTAAAAGCAGTTTCTATACTCATATGGTGCTGAAAGAGGGAAACTAACCTATAAGTTTTAATTATTTGCCTAAAAAAAATACCGTAAAACAAATCAAGAAACGTCTACATAAGTGAATAAGAAATAATTGTGTACATTGTATTTTAACTTAATTTGTTTATCTCTACCCACTTGAAGAAAAAGATAAAAAAATCTTGTCCAAAACAATATTATGTACACATAAACATATCAAGTAAGACACTTAAGCATGCTTACAATTAGGTAAGTTTCAAATGTCTATTATAATTTTGTGATAAAATCAGGGTGAGTCCTTTTTTGTTTTGAGAAGATATCTATGTATTTTATGTAATTACAAAACTAATAACAAACTTGGGGAATGCTTTGTCTCTTAGCTTTCCAAAGACTTAGCCAAACATGCGTATGAAAAACATGCAATCACTTGTGATTACTTGTAACTACTTGAAATCTCTTGAAATCACTTGTGATCAGTGCAATAACTTATTAGAAAGTTTTTATATTTTCAACGTGTTCTTTGTCTCTGTGTCATTCCGTGGAATTTTGTAATCGAATTTAAACCTATTTCCCGACTACCTAGAGCTCTGAAATTTTCAGGATAGCTAAGAACTGGATGACGATGCATGTTTCAAGTGTGTTTAGGCATATACATAAATTTCGAAATTTATACTGAATTGATGTGAAATATGATATAAATTGTGTATACATTTTGAAAGTTTTTAAATATGTCGTTCGTAGCCTAGTTGAATAATCGTCGAATATGAGTCAAGGTGACAGTTCTGTTATGTTATCATAATGGGATCGACTACGCGAGAGAGAAGTTTTTTTTTTGTTCTACATGTGACCACAGTAATTATTATTTTAACTTCTAAAATAAACTAATTTAGAAAATTTTTTAAATTTTTTTTTTGGCTATACTGTGGACTATGCCGTTATCTATCTCGGTAAAGCGCTATTTGCCAAGGAAGTAATAATTTAATAATAGTAATATGACTTATAAATCACCAAAAAAAAAGTTTATACTATAAAAAGTTCTTTTTATAAATTGTGATTATTACTGGTTGTAATCATTTTTGACAACTTAAATTACTGGAATAGTTTGTAATCGCTGGTGGTTATTTAAAAATACATGTGCTTAGGTAGATAGATATCTATTAAGGTGGCTGTTAACCTGTATTACTACAAATTTTACAGATCTCAACATCTCTTGGATAGAATTAGAGCACCTTGTCTAGCTCTGTCCTCTTAATGAGAGTTAATAGCCTTGAAAGTGGCATCTCGACGTGACTTGGAGTAGCCGGTTTCTTCTGTTCCAATACTAGATATCGCGCTCTTGCAAGGCCTTTAAATTGGCATAGGACATAAAATGTGGAGTCCTTCTGCTCTTGGCAGTATCGACAGATGTCTCTTTCTGCCAAATTCAGCTGATACAGGTGTTTTCTGTCCTGTCAAAAGACTGCCAATCATTCTGATATCGTGTCGCCTTTGTGATATCAGCTCGGTTGTAAATTTCGCAAAGTCTCCTTTATAAACACTTTGGTTTGTCACTTGCCTGGTGATTTTTTTTACCACTCCTTATGGTAACTACTATTCACTTACTTATTTTACTTGCAATAATTTGTAATAACTTGGTTTTACGTACAATTCTTTGCAATCTCTTGTTTCCACTTGCAATCCTTTAAAATTACATGTTATAACTTGCTATCACTTGTTTTTACTTGCATTTACTTGAAATTACATTTAATTACTAGCAATCACGCTCTGAAGTAATAGCTGAACGAACATACGATGTGATGCATCGTGATTGCCGTAACAGTGAAATTGTGTATTTGTAGTTCTTTAAGCACATACTTGGATAAAAATCAGCTTTAAAATTATGATCATATAAACTTTTAAGACCCTGTATATGCGATACTGTTTTACATTAGTAGCAATTCTGATGAGTTTTGTTTAATGGTTTATCATGCATAAAGCAATGCTACGAAGAACATTGCTTATTTAATACATCCCACTCGAAAACCTCTAAATTCTTGTTCGAATATACTTGATGTTCTCTATTATTAACATGGCAATTCAGGAGCGTCTTGATTCGGTCGGTAAACCAAAAACAGATCGTGGTTGAACATTTCGGGGCACTTCTACGATCGGCTGCTGTTTAATGCCGTTCCGGGCCATTTGTAAGTTTGTTGCTTCATTTCCTTACCGACTTTCAGTTCTCTCCGCAAAACTCGATCCCTCGTAGATTGAATTCTCCTTCGGGAATATCCATTTCTTATAAATAATATCATAAAGTTGGTGAGGAAAAGTTCAAGAAAGCGTATTAACTTTACTGTCTTTTTTTAAGTATTTCTAGCGTTTTTGATTTATTATTAATCGTAAACCACTGATTTAAAAAATCATTATTAAAATGTATTATGTACAGATAACACTTAAATATAAAGTATAAGACTATTTGCTTTAGGAACTAAAAATCGTTATCTGGTTTCCCTTTACGGCTATCAAACAGCCGAAGTCGTTGACAATCGAAAGTAACGACCTAATTAATCAGTGTAATTTTTCGATTCGCAAGAAAGGGCTCTAATGAAATTAATCGTCTCGGAAGGCCTTAAGAAGCCAACCGACCATGGAACCGATACAATGAATAACAGATGAGTGTCGAAATGTACAAGAATTTATTCTAACTGTTCGTCGAACTAATTTTCGGGTCCATTTAACGCCATCTATTTAGTAACGCAAAGGTTTTATTTGAATTGGATGAATTGAGTAAATTGTTAAAGAGAATCAGTTTTTTTAAGCTTTCTTAACTCAGAGTGCGCGACTGGAATAATAAGAATTATGAATTTAGAAAACGTGACGTCATAGCCGCCACGATCGTTATGATACGTCATGTCATGTTTGCCAAATAATAGTTTTAAGCGTATTTAGAAAAAATCACAAGTAATCATAACTGATTTCAAATTAATTGCAAGTGATTGCACGTGGTTGCAAATGATCAAAAGTGGCTACAAGTATTCAGAAATGCTTGCAAGTGTTTTTAAGTGACTGCAAGTAATACCAAGTAATCACAAGTAATTGAAAGTGATCACAAGTAATTGCAAGTGATTACAATTGATTACACGTTTCCCTACAAATAATACTCCCGAGCGTACGTTTATCATGGGAATTTTAAAATTTAGAAACTATAAAAACAAAACGCCGGACATCAAGTAAAAACTGAAAAAATGACTATCAGAAATCGAACCCGCATTCTTTACCTATATCTGGTAACGCCATTAACCACTTTAGCCACAAATGCTTTAGTAGTTAGCCGGCTTTTTGATCGACTCATGTCACATGTGATATTTATTTATGTTCTCCTTAAGCATGACGTTAAAGAATAAGACATTATTTGTCAACTCGGAAATTAAAACATGAAACTTATTTTTTAGTAGCCTGTTAGGAGACCAAAAACATGGGTTTTTGTAAACTAATTATTTTAAAATTTTTTTTATAAGATATTTGACATTTAGAAATAACACAGACGAGAAAATGAGATTACAAATCGATGGTTCAATTTGCAATTTTTTAACCGCTATTAGAAGGGTTTGCCGATGAACCTTAATGAAGAATAAAAGAGGGATTATAGGAACTTTATATAAATTTAATCTGGCTTCTAATTTTTCAGTTACAAAGTGTCGAAGGTTGTTTAGAAAATTGTTAGTTTGAAATTGGTTCTTCAGTTTGTTACGACAGAAAAAGGAAAAAGAAAATTGTGTGAAGTAAGCCACTGCTTCTTTAAGGATTTAACAGTGGTCGAAAAAAATTACTAGGAGTTGTAAAATGTACCAGAGAACAAAGTGTCCAGTCGGCGTGACAGCGGTAGAAGATAAAATAGTGAAAAGGTGGAAATAACATATTTACCTACTCTGGTAATGCAGCTTCAACTCAAGCTTACAAGATTTTGGATGTAATTCGGAATTCGGCAAAAACTACAAGAGACCGTGGTATTACATTTTATAGAGTGTTTCAGTAGGATATAGCTGCTGCGAAACTACCAAGTGTAAATATAATCAAACGATTTGGTAGAAATTTTAGACAAAGAAGTGATGACGGTTCTGCTATTCCATAGCATTGAAGTAAAATTTTATTCCCCGAGTACTACAACAAAGTTTCCCTACATTTACACGAGTTTTATTATTTGACTCTGGATACGCAACTTTTAGCTTTTGGCAAGAAGTGACAATTGATACGCAGATGGTACGTTTAAAACAGTTTCGCACTTATTTAAGCAAGTTTTTATGCTTAACGGATTTAGAAATAACCTAACGCTGCCTTTAGTCTAGGCTTGGCTGTCAAATGAACTCTAAGAAACTGAGAATCATAATCTTGTCCTACTATACAGTTGAGTCCGTGGTTCTTTACCCGTGCGTCACTAATACCTGGCGAAATAAAACACATACTTTTAATCTAGCGTCATTGTCTTCCACGCATGAAACTAAAGACAAAACAGCTACCGCATGTTATTAAGTTGCAATTTCCGACTTACTTCGTATGCTTTAAATTATGACGCACGGGTAAAGAACCACGGACTCAACTGTAACAACAGACTTCGAAAATAAATAATAAACGCTGTTAAAACAGAATTCCCACCAATTAGACATCAAGGTTGCTTTTTCCGTTTATGTCGGAGTATTTTCCGAAACGTTTAAACCAACGGGTTAAAACAACGTTACGAAACAGACGCAGATTTCGCTTTAAATCTTCGTTTTCTATTTGTTCCAATTGACTCCGTTGTTCACGCATTTAAAGAAATGTACGACAATAATATATTTTCACCCAAAGTACAAGACGTCGTTGATTATTTCAAAGACACCTGGATATGCCGTCCAAACAGACGTCAGGAGCCAAAATTTTAACATGTAGTGTGGCATTGTTACGAAGCAGTTAGACAAGGATTGCCTAAGAGCAACAATTCAGTCCAAGACTGGCATATGGTATTTAAGCAACAACTTTTAGCACATCATTCGAACATTTAGAAATTCATTACAGCATTAAAAAAAAATTCTAAACGAACTATGCAGTGTTTAGGTGGAGAAGAACACCTATTGTGCTAGAAAAAATATCGTGGTAGTGCTCAAAGGTTATGAAGAGTTATAGGTACCATATAATGAGGATATAAATATTTTGGCTTACTTACGTGGAGAAGTGTAACGTAGCGTAACGTTGTAAATCTTAGTTTTAAATTTATATTGTTAAAATAAAAAATCCTTATTTTACTCAGCTTTCTATGTCTATTTCTTGTGTGATCTCTTTTGCCTGTTCCAATCTTGTTCTGTATCTTTCGAAGAATAGCTTAAGTTATATTTTACAGGTAGCCTGTAGATGTTTGTAGTCTTCCTTATTTGCTCTTTTTGTACATTTTTCTTTTTCTTTTCAGAAATAATAAGAATACAACTTTAGCTATTACCCACCTCACTAGTAATATTTTAGAAGGGTTTGAGAAATATCCTGACACTATTGCATTCTGTTAAGATCTCACTAATGCTTTTAACCGACATTATTTTAAAGAAATTAGCTCAATATAAATTTTGGAGTAATACTATCCAGCTACTTGATTTATATCTTTCTAATCGTGATCAATATGTTTACTTAAAGCAATGTGATTCTACAAAGCAATCCCTCTTATATGGTGTACCTCAAGTCTCGGTCTTGAGCCCACTTTTGTTCCTTATTTATTTATTTATATCAATGATTTAGCATATTCTCAAAAAAACGGAGTTAACACTGTCTTATTTATTGCTAATGACACTACCTTTTATATAAGCTATTATCCTTTAGAAATGAAAAATCTTAATTATACTACTACAGAAAATGAAATATCATTTGTTTCTATCTAGTTGTCTAAATCCAAATAAATTAAAATCACAAAATGCTAATTTCTCTCTGAGACAACACTGACCAACTTTATGGTGACATACTTGGATGCAGGATTGACCTGGGAACAACCAATAAATAGGTCAATTATCAAAACAACTCTCCCAACAACTCTTTCTATTTAGAAATTTTGTACAAGTAACCTCCAGTGAGACCCTTCTAACATATAATCACATCATTCCCTTTTTACAAATGCTGTTTTCTCCTGGAGTCACTTTTGTCATATTGATAAAGTGTTTGGACCACAATGAAGATGTGTCTGCTTAATCTCTGGATTTGGTTATAGAGAGGACTGTAGTGACTCTTTTAAAGCCTTAAAAATTCTGACCTTACCTTGTACGTACATTCTTTAGTATCTTTTGCAGAATAAACTTTATTTTTAGTACAATTCATGAAGTCTTCTACAATTATCCCACATGAGAGAGAGATCCCGAAATGGTACAAGATACATGGTAGTAAAATTCTATAACATGGTACCAGCTACAATAAAAATTCTTAATTTCTTTCAGTATAAGAAAAAACTTAAGAGCTACCTTTAACTGAATGCTTTTTTTTTATTTTCACTTATCTTTAAATTTTAATATGTTATGATGTATGTTGTTTAACACCTTTGTTGTTTTACTTTTTATCTTACATTTATTTTAATTTTATAATGAATTTGAATTGTAATGTTTTACATTATGTTTTCTTTAACTTGTAAATGCACTTTGTTGTGTATTATTACCAATAAACATTTCATTTCGTTTTATTTCATTTCTGACACGATTGAGAGCAAATTAGATTTATAAGTACACATTTATTTTTTACGTCCTTACATTTTTACAATTTAAATTTAAATTCAAATTGCAAAAAAGTTCGAATTATATCTAAGGAAGATTCTCAACATCAACCCTCTTTTTGCTAACTATTAAAAATTCCAATATCAATTTTCATCTAAGAAATTTCGATTAACGACGATGGCATAAGTAGATCACTAATCGTTTTTAAACTTTTCTTTTAGAGCGAAAGAGGGTGAATTTTTATGTAGAAGGCATCGTGTCTGCTTAAAGAACCATGTAATTGATACAGGGTATCGGCATCATTTTACTTTCAAATATCCGACGATTTTTTATTTAACCGGTCATGAATCGCGATTTGAGTATCATTTTAAACAGAATGAAAATGACTAAAATGCTAATTTTTTATTGACGTTTGCAACGAGCATGTTGCAGATTAGACAGGAATATAATTAAAAAATAAATAAATAATATAACCCTATATTTTTATTTTTTACAATACTGTCATTAACATTTCTGTAAAATTTAAAGTTATTGAATCTGAATGTTGTTTTGTGACTTTTGAGCCGATCATTCTGCATTAAATTTACGCTAATGGGTGTTGTTTTTAGAAAGTTTTTTATATTTTCACCGTGTTCTTTGTCTCTCTGTCATTCCCTGAAATTTTGTAATCGAATTTAAACCTATTTCCCGACTACCTAGAGCTCTGAAATTTTCAGGATAGCTAAGATCTGGATGACAATGCATGTTTCAAGTATGTTTAGGCATATACATTAATTTCGAAATTTATACTGAATTGATATGAAATATGATATAAATTGTGTATACATGTTATCATTTTGAAAGTTTTTAAATATGTCGTTCGTAGCCTAGTTGATTAAGCGTCGGATATGAATCAAGGTGACAGTTCTATTATGTTATCATAATGGGATCGACTACGCAAGAGAGAATTTTTTTTTTGTTTTACATGTGACAACAGTAATTATTATTTTAACTGAGAAAAACTGTGTGTTTAACCGGTTTGGGTATCAGACTATAATGGAATATAAGACAACAAGCAGGCTGATAAACTTGCAACGAAAAGATCTCCACAATATTCTAGGGTCCCAGTTTCTGGGTGTACTAAAAAGTACAGGAATTTGTAAAAAAAACAAGTATAACAAGCATAAGGCAACATTATATTAAACGGACGTATGCGTAAAGAGCTAAAGCATTGTGTAAAATAAACAGAAATCAGTTAAAAGCCGTCACAGGATTTCTTACGGATCATGCATCGGTAAAGGGACTATCAGGCTTTTTAATATAACTAAAGATTAGTTATATAGGAAACCTGTAGCTGTCAAACAGATAGCGTGCAATTATAAAGGCACTCTTTTGAGGTAGACAGTCAATATTTTTGATTCGATTACAAAATTTGTTAAATTTTTATTAAAAGACAAAGAGGAACATATCTGTTAATTATTAATACTACATAAATACTTAGTAGAACTTTCGTTGAATAATTTCCTATTTAACGTATATATGTATCTCCATTTACATCAATTCACACAATATGCGTTATAGTTCGCGTGGTTTTACCAAATAAATACTCTGTGGTTAAGATTTTATTGTTTACACTAGTTTCTTTTTGGGTCAACAATAAAGTCCTGAGATTTTCTATACATTTTTAAAATTATACTTCTTTTGACGCGTTAACGAAAAATGATGATGCTAAATTATTACGATCGATGCGCTTTCACACCGTCACGTAAAGCCGACAGCTTGAAGTTAGTTTTAATTTTTTTTATATTGCATTATCTTCATAAAACAAAAAAAACGTAATCATAATTAAAAAGAAACTGTCAGATTGAACAAAAACTAATAATTTTTTTTATTAAACTACACAGATTTGATGTACCGACAGTGGCCAAAAAATTTTTCGCATTTAACACCATAAAACCGCTTGTCGCAAACTTTCCACTGTAGTCCTTATGCGGTGAATAATTCAAATACTTAAATATTTTCTTATATTTAATTAAAACACCTTAATTAACTTTATTTCAATATTTATTATTAACAATACTTTAATTACTGATAATAAACGTTTAATCTTAATCCCCCATAAATTACATTTGTTTTACACTGCTGCATATACAAAGGCAGTTGGTATTAAAAAAGAATGCATGCATCCAATTAGTTATTGAATATGACATCGCTTGTATGAGGTAAAAATACAGCTGTTTATTGGTACATTGGTAGGTTTACATGCTTGGCTTTACTTGCGCGAGGAAGGGAAGAGCGTGTTGCCGATTCAGGCGGGTGCAGTTTTTTAAGCAAGAATTAAAGGAAGCACGTTGGCGCATGTTTAGTGCCGTTCACGACTTTGTACCTTTATATTTAGCTGTTACGGTTTCTATGGATTTTTATCATCCCTTATATTCTCCGCCGAAGTTGTCGCTGCGTTTGCTATTGTTTATATACTTTTTTAAACCCCTTATGGGTATTACTGCAATCTTGTCACATATGACAAATGAGCAATTTGTTTCAAACCTAATCTTAGCTAATGTTCTCTTAAATACTAAGATCTTACTCTACAACAATCCTTAGTATCCATAATAAATAAGTATCACTACTCATGTACACAATAACTGCACTTAGCTTTGTTTTTTTTTAACTACCACTTCACTTATTCGAATGGTTTAGTCCTCTTGAGTCTTCTAGTGAAGTCACTGTTATCGAGAAGTTGAATCGCCTCAATGTTGGCGTGATAATGTAGTCGTTGTTTATGTTTTCTAGCAGCATTCCACGGTGTTCATTATCAAAATCTCACTATTACGTATATACCAAGAAGCATCCACTATGCCTCTTAGTAAGTTGTTCTGGTATCGTTAATTAATTTGCAAATTACTTTTACTGGTACACCTCAAAATTTGTGCACCATAGTGTATTTAAAATTTGTTTATATATCAGTAACTTGTTACTTGTACACAATTTGTATCCACGGCCTAGTAACACATACATCTTTTTATATCGAAGACCAAGCTCCTACGTATACTTTTCATCTCAGACTTGCATCTAAATGAATACCCAGATATTTGGCAACATTTTCAACCGAATTGTGTGTCTCATTAATTTTGACTGGCAAATTTTGTGCTCTTTTGTTCGGTAAAATTTACATGAACAGTTTATGCTTCGTTAAGCTTTATTCTCCAGATTTAAGTCCATGAAATTTGGTTCACTGCAGATTGTAATTTTTCAGTGCCTTGTTCATGCGTATCTCCAACAGGTGTCATCCGCAAATTTGGCAATGGTGTTGCTCTAGAGGAATGTCACTGGTGTAAAGGACATACATCATGGGCCCTAGTAAGCTCCCCTGTGGAAGTGCTGCTTTAATATGCCTAAGATCTAAATGGGCCTCTTCTTGCTTGGTTATAAAATATCTTTTGGTTAAATACGATTTCAGAAGCTGCGAGAGCTGAGTTGGTAACAATTTTCGCAACTTGTAAAATAAGCCTTTAGGCCACACTCTGTCAAAGGCTTGCGCCACAACTAGACAGATAGCTAAGCATACCTTCTTTTCTTCGTAAGTTTTTTCGATTATATTTATTATTCTGTCAATTTGTCTACTTGGTACTTGTAAAAAAAATATGTCAAGCCAAACGCAAGTGCTAAAACAACTTCGACGTCTATATCTACCATGTTTGCCTGCCAGTAACACACCAGCACACTCGCAAACGTTTAAATGACATTAAAGCGTTTGTGTAGGCTTGGAACTTGTAAATGCTTGTGGCGACTTGCCAGGCGTGTAAACCTACCATAACATTGGTGTTCTGTACGAACCAAAAGCCACCGCGTCCTACCCCACTTTACCTCTAGACCTTTAAATATCTCTAACTGTTATTTGATGTAATTATTGAGCTGCATTCCATACAGCGTCAGAGCCAAAGACAATTTTTTATTATTATTATATCATATATTCTACGTGCAAAGTGTGCTTGTCGCTTATTCATGGTACTTGTTCGTTTTTTGTTCGTGGTTTTGTTTGTTGCCTATTCTGTTATTTTATTAAAAATGATTACTAGTAACTTTAAAAATAATGTTTTTTACAAATAAGTTTATGTAAAACAATATCATAAATATTAGTTTGCTAAAACACTTAAACTTGAAGGGAGATCTCAATAACATAGATTTGTTACTGCAGCTCCTGTTTAAAAAACATCGCACCGGACTAAACAACATCCAATTAATTAAAATAAATGGTAATACATTTAAATTTCTACCCCCTGCTTCTCCATAATTTGTTCTGATATACATTTTGACGTTATCTTGAAAATACAAAACACCTATTTCCAATACTCACGAGTTGCTACTGCAACGAAGTAAAAGTTCTGTCGTGCGTACATAAGTACCTACTCAATCACTTTTTTTTAAATTACCAAAACTCGCCAAAGTATTAGTTGCACAATATTTTACACATAAAAGCTTTCTTATTGCAGCAATCTCTAGAGAAATTTTCTTGTTTACTAACGAAAACTAAGTATTTTACTATTTTATTATTAAAAAAAGTATTGTTATTCGTTCACATAAATGTTGTCTAATATTTTTATTCTATGGTTAATATTAGATTCTTTATTTAAATTTTAACAACTCCTATCACAATTAACAATCTTAAAAAATTGATAAAGCTCATCATGCAATCGTTCGAACTTAATGTTTAAACTTTTAACGATTAGACATATTTCGTTTATTTCTCTGATACAGAATTCGTTAAAATGAGTAATGTTTTCCTAATTATCTAGAATATTACCAAAGTTCATCCATCCAATTATTTCTAATTTATGACAACGTTCTGACACTAACTGTTTTATTTGCTCAATTTACAACCTATGGTTAATATCGGCTGACACGAAACGATTATTTCTCTAATGTTTCTATTTTACAAAAGTTAGAAAATATTAAATCTTATGGCCAATCGACTAATTTTTACCAAATGAATTTACAGGCGTTAGAAATTGATTACTAACATTATCTTTACCATTGCGCATTGTCTAGATATTATATAAATCATATATTTAGGAATGGCTGTTAAACCAAAAGTGAAAGTCTGTTTAAACTTAAAAAAAACAGAGTGTAGATGTAAATGCAGAAAAGAATCCAATGTTTTGATTATTTAGACGAGTATATAACTGTAATTACCAAAATGATGAACTAATTTTTTGATTATGTTAATGCCCAGCACGTTGAAACTTGGGCAATACTGTAAGAACTGGTGGCATCTTTATAAGAAAAAGTAATGCACTTATAATATAGAATTAGATAATATTCTAATTTTGAAATTGAATCTGGTCTTGAAAAACTATTCGCTAAAACATGCTCAATAGGATTGAGTAGCATTGTCATAAAGATCAAATAAGGACCAATGTTTTAAGTAAATGGAACAACTACAGGCTCCAGAATATTTTTAACGTACCACTCTGATACTAAAAAAACGATCCAGCAGAACGAGCTCAGTTTTACTGCCAAACGAAATTCATGCCCATACCATAATTGTGTCTCCTCTGTAGTTGTAAACCTGTTGTGTATTTTGAATTCGATTTCTGGCGCCAGGTTTTCTCCATACGCGTATCCTTCTAGGATCTGGATGCAAACCAAACAAAAATTCATCATTAAAAAGAACATTTTTGCCCCAATATAACATGTTCTTGTGCCCAACGTAGTCGACTGGTGCAATTCTTACGATTTAATGGTTGGCATCTGCAAGGTTTTCGGGTGGCTAAATTATGTTCTCTTACCTTCTGTAGATGGTATGTCTGGAAACAGTCACATGATGAGCTACACGTAGATGATAAATTAACTGTCGTGCCTCACTGAGCGATTTCATCGCGCTTCTAACTGAATATATCGTTCCATATGAGGTGTCGTCCAAAATGCCTTTCTGCAACGCTTCCTGTTTCAGGATAATGAGTTCAGAGATTTGAGATTACGTTCTGAGTGCTCTCTATAGCGTTTGCCACATCAATTTGGAGCATTCCAGCCTCTATCATCCGCACATCCCTCAACATTTAGTTTTCGGCCAAATAACGTCGAGGCATGTTAAAAGAATTTTTTAAAACACCGCTGTTAGAAAACAATTAATAAATAACTAATGAAATCTCGACTAACTTTGTAAATTATTAAAATAATTTTTTTTATCATAATTCTTTTATTTCCTATTTTTTGAAAAAACATTTTTTTATAGGAACAACCTTTGTGGATCAATTTTATATTTACATTGACACATATTGCTGGGAAAAGTTTAAAACTAATATGAAATAAATAATAAAAAAAAATAATATTAATCCACTGAAAAACTTCTCAGGTTGTAGTTATTTGATTATTTTTTTTAAGATATTTTTTCTAAAATAAAAATAATTCTGTACTATAAATTTCTATATTCAGAAGTTTTTCTTTGAAGCTTAAAGCTATAAAACTTTGTGCCTGATTAAGTTTTCAGTCGATATATTGATTGATTCCATATATTATCTACTCAAACGCTATTATCAGATGCTCCGACTCGATAATTGTCAGAAATATCGTCAAACATTAAACGAACTCTTTGACGGATCGTCGGATTGCATGACTTTCGCGCGGATGGACTTAAGGAAAGATTTTCTATCCATAACGCGAATATCGTAAGCCAATCTCGACCTAATAGCCCATCACGCACAATACTAATTAGGAAAAATCATTAATTATCCTATAAATGTAGGATAATTGCTCGTTCCGTCGAGTTATAACCTTTGGTAGCGCTGCCGATGTCTCATATATATTGAAATTAATTTCAGAAAATTTATAGGTTTGCGGGTCTTATAGATTTTGTTAGGTCGATTTTGTATATGGTGGACTAGAATTTTTATTTAGTGTAAATTTTGGGTTTTATATTTTTTTAAGCATAGTTTTCTTAGGAGGATCGCTGAGACGTGTGAACTCCGAAAACCTGCTATCTCGACCGTTATAACGTTTATACGTCCTAAAAGGCGTTATTTTCCATGCTAGCTCAACTAAGTCGTAAATTACCTTAACCAGTCATTTCCAAATATGTAATTAAGGGCGTTAAAGTACAAACTACAAAGATAATACTTAATAGATTTTTTTTATAATGTTAGTCTTTAGAATGCCTTGAATTAGTTCAAATGAATTTATTGTTATAGACGCGAAGCAATAAATTTGGGAATTTATTTATAGGTTACAAACGATCAAAAAAATTGATTTCACACTCAATCATCTCTGACAAGAACCAATATAAAATGATCACAAGTAATTACAAGTCGTCACAAGTAATTAAAAATGATTTTTATTAATCGCAAAAAGTTGTAATCACAGGTGATTGATATTAATGGTAAGTAATTGCAAGTGGTTATAATTGGTCACAATTGATTAAAAGTGCTTGCAAGTGATTACAAGTAAGCAATTGCAAGTAATTACCAATAATTTTAATTGATCATCAGTCATTGCAAGTGAAAATCACTGAATTTAAGTGATTAAAAGTAATGAAAATGATAACTTGATAATTGACAGTAATTTTAAATGCTTGAGAATGATAAGAAGTAAATGCATGTTTTTTAAACTTTCGGTTAAATAATGCGTAAAAAGAGCTTTGCATTCTCTCCTTAGTCATTCTCGGAGTTCCATATTTTTTTGTTTACATACTGTTTCGATTATTGTAAAACCGTAATAATGGTATCTAGTATTTATTATTGGTTTCATTATTAATAAAATTCACCAGTAATTAATATTAACAAAGGTCTCTTTTAGATCAATTGCTTAGCGTTAACCTTCCTTCGGGAATATCGTATCCCAGTTGATTTCTTATAAGACAAGACGAAATAAATATCTCTTTTTTCGTTCTTTCTTTTTCCTTAATTATTCACCAAAGTTAATTACTTTTTTTCTTGTACTGACGTTTGGTTGGCACGCTTGAGTTTTTCTTAATTTGCAGATACTTCAATTAAAGGAACGTCTTCATAAATTGGCCCTTAACACTTCTATTATTTATTCGCTGCTTTTTTGTGTCTTAGATGTCAAATCAATATTCATTAGTATCTGGGTGAATATAGGGTGTCTGGCAGTTAGATTGCGACACATTAGGGTAGATTTTAATTAACACGTTTGTTGTGTTCTGATAAGATCCTTCAATATTTCAAAAAGAAAACACCTGTTTAAGATCCAAAATTGTAAAAAGAACATCATTATAGTCTTTTGTGTTCGGACATCGTAAAAGGATTTTTAAGTGCAATCATTTGCAGGTCCTGAAATAATAAACCAGTAGCGACATCGACAATTCAACCTCAGGTAAGTCATAAATATTTTTTTGTAAAAGTAAACTCACAAAGTTCAACATCCTTTGGATAAGTATAAGTATAATCCAAATGTAAAAATTTTATTTCTTTACGGGTTCGGTCGGTACAATTGTTCAACCGAGGGTCAAATGAAGAAAATCACGTAACGATCGATCGACTATATTATTCCCGATGCTATTTTCGCGTTTTGTTGATCAGCCGATAGCATGTTTGAAAAACCGAAACAAGAAAGAAGGGGTGGGTGCGATTGAGAGTGTGTCTGTTGGTTTCAAAAATTTGTAGCTAAAAATTTCACTGAAAAGGTAACGTTAGAAATATACATTTGAAACTTCTAAACTTAAATAACTTGTATGTTCATATCGGTTTTTTATTAGTTTTCTTTTTTAAGTTTAATTGTTAAATGTTGTACGCTGTAGTTAGTTTTATTTTGTTTATACTTGCTGGTCGTACTATGTAATGTAGGTTGTAAAAGATTTTTAAAAGTCTTCAAAATCTTCAGATTTTTTTTAACATTTCTACTTATTGGTTATACTTCTTTTTTATCTCCACACTAATTGTTTTTAAGACATCTTTTATTGCATTTTCAATTTAGGCAAACAAAAACTGGCATTTGGAAAAATAAAGGATCTTAAATCTGGCAAGGCTTGAACCTGCAATCTCTACTTATAGACAATAGCGCTCTTAACGGTATATGGGTAGATTACTTAATAAATCGGTAGATCTACCAAAAAATCGGTAGAGTTGACATCGCTGCTTACCAGTTCTCCAAAAACTCAACAAAAAATGTCAGCAAACTGAACCCAAATGTGGTACAAAAATCTTCAAAAGTGTCGCGCAGAGTCATCCTACTATTCTTGTCTATACCGGGTAAGAAAAAAGTATGGAAATCTCGTTGTAACTCAAAAATCATGGGTCACAGAAAAAAAAACATGCAAAATATAGGCGTGGATAAATACATTTACAACCCACCCTTCAAATTATTCATTTTTTTGTTGGGTATTTTATAGATAAAAAAAGTCTTTTTATATCGAAACTTGTCAGGTTTTAGTTATTATCGCATACAGTTCCACTGTTGAACTACTGTCAATCTGTCAATTTGTTAAACTTCTAGCAAATCAATTTATTACCTACTAAATTATTTGGATTAAAAATCTTTTGAGTTCCTTAAATACACTACTTGATTCAGGAACCAAAGTTTTTGTGGGGTAGAAACGATTTGAAGAACATTGCGGGGCTGCCTAATCGATTCCCGTTTCCTTTTGTGGCTGATCTGTTACAGATGTCGATTTTATGATAGCCGGGGAAAAGCACGCGGAAACGGTTTCTTTATCCCCTTAATGTCACTGTCAATAATGCTCAAAGATGCATTTCGGCGTTTGAAACGAATATATCAAACAACGAGTGGATGATAGCGAAACACATTTGGAATATTTTGAACGAAATCAATCTTGGTGATTTAGTGAGGTGTACAGATTTAATATCTTTCATGACGTTATTTTTGATATAAAATTAAATTTACTGATCAGTATTACATAAATAGAGAGACAAGAACATTTTTATGTACAAACTTCATAAAATAAATCAGAAATTCAATGGTCAATTTCCACATTTTGGCTCTTTCAGCTGAAACACATACCTACCACCATTATCAGCAAACAGAATACTTGTTCTTTTTATTTTGATTGTTTTTTTTTTATCAATTTTACTAAGTATTTTTTTTGTCGTAACTTCATTGCTTTCCATCCCAAAAAAAGCAGGACACTAACGTAACTTTAAAAAAAACTGGAAAACAAACAATAACAATAATATAATAACAAAAACAACCAATAATTCAATTTAATTTAATTTAGGTTACGCACTCATATACCCTTAAAAAATATGTCAATAGTCGAAACGTCACACGACTCAAGGGAATTTGTTTAAAGATCTTAAAGGTAAGCGCATACTCTTCATGTACAAAGATAATTAAAAATTTTAAGTCAAAATAAAATTAAACTATCCAAGCTCACTATAAGATTCACACATAGAAAGCAGGATTAAAAAAGCATATAAATCTTATGAGCAATGCCGTCAAACCATAGGACAGACCTGGGGATTATCTCCCAAGAGCCATGTGAACCACACCGACCAGGGCAATGGAAGTAATAGTTGGAGTCAACCCATTGACATGTTTCTTGAGGAAGTATCATTGCTGACCATGGTACGCCTTGGTACGGTTAATATTGTACCCACTGTAGGGACCGTTTATGGTGAGAATCGTCAAAGGCGATACCATTCTTACGAATGCCGTCGTACTAAGATTTGTCTTTGACAAACCCTATAAAAAAATTAACAGATAAGAACGATTCCTAACGTAGTGAATGCTCTCAGCGCATATACAGATGGATCAAAATCGCAACAAGGTGTGAGATAAGGAATGTGGAATATACAAGTTAAAAACTAGAATGTCACCAAACTCTAACTATGGCCAGCCAGACTAACGTGATCACTCTAAGATGGATCAAAGGACATAAGAAATCTAAGGGCAAGCACATTGTGGACAATTTAGCAAGGGTGGCTGCAAGCTACAAATATGTAAACCCTTGCCGATCTACTAATTTACAATGTCCGCTGTCGATGTCGTGGGCATTATCAAACAGCACTCTCACTAAAACTTTATACAGTGCTGGTATGAAACAATAAACCGTAGACGAACCAGATAGTTATTATCTCATCCTAGCGAGGAAACGGTAAGAAAATTTAATTTAAAGCATTAACCATACAAAATCTCCTTTATGCAGAGGTTACGAACAAGAAGAGAAATCTGTAAAGCTTATAACTCTTCTGCTTTTTCTGAAGTTCCATGTTGGATGAGTACAGGATCACACCAGTAGATACCAAGGAAATCCTCCTCGGAAGTCTCATCACCTATTTTAAATCTTTAGGGTGCACCAATGACCATATTTGGTGTCAGTGCCGACAGAGTACTTGTACTCCCTCTTCAATTTTCCAGACATAGAGGAAGATCCAATGTGAGCATTAATAATAAATTTTTGCTTTAT
Organism: Altica lythri; assembly: GCA_964028335.1. Lineage (NCBI taxonomy): Eukaryota > Metazoa > Arthropoda > Insecta > Coleoptera > Chrysomelidae > Altica > Altica lythri. Next base: position 24,443,913 of record OZ034809.1, on the reverse strand, counting down.
GTTGACTTTACAATTACAAGGTTTAATGGAAACAATGTAACTATTTTGAAAAGCGTACAATATCTGTTTTTTAATGGTATATTAATAAAGGTATGAGATCTTGTTATAACACGAAAAAATTTACTTCAAAGTCGTGGTTAGTAAACATTTAGTTATAATGTCATATTTTTCAATAAATTGCATAAATTGGATATCATAACTAGACTAAATAAGCCTAATTTCTTTAAATTACTTGTTAATTCCAATTTTTTAAACGCCATACCACATTTCCTCTGTAACACTTAATCCAATTCAGATTCATCATATATATTACGTTACAAATACAGGGAGAGATATGAGTCCTGTTGTTCAAGTAAAGAGAAATAAAACGTAGTAGTAGAATATTGATTTAGAAAATCGGTTAGTCGATGGACAAATTATAAAAATTCATGTATTTTGAAGGATAGTAACTGTCATTTTTAATCTTTATATTACTGGTCTATTGGGAAATCTTATATAGAAAAATTGGAAAGAAAGGTCTTCTTCATAGCGCAATCGACAATAAAAAACTTAAAAGAACACTAAAACTTTTAAAAAGATGTTTTATTAATTTTGTGGCTTATGCTGAAACAATAATGCTTTAATATTTTAAAAAGTTGCGGTATTAAAGTGGCTAAATTAAAACTTTTAAATCGTATGTTGGCGTTTGGAAAGGTAAAATTTGATTTTATAATCCAAAATATCGAACATACAATGTTAATTTATGTATTTAAGAATAACCTTGTATTCATATCAGAACGCGAGGCGCCAATTACCTCATTATTAATCGAGTTGGCCGGTCGCATATCAGACGACAGCTGTCAAACGATGATGTCATTTCCTGTCAATGATCGGCTTATTGGTGGCTAGTGTTTGGCGGCTCTGTATTGGTACATTATCTGCTACACTTAAGCCTTATTATACTTAATGTGCTTAAATTGACACTCCATGCTCATTGTTTACCACTTCATGGCTTGCAATTAAGGAGGTGATGTATATGATTTCTTTAAGGTTATTTATTTTTTCATTAGGCTTTATTAACCAACAGGTGGTATTTAATATTGGGTGTGTATGTAAGACAAGAACAGTAAATAAGATTCAATTGTTTTAATTGCAAATATATTCAACACTAACAGGTGTGTAAATATAAAACCATAGCACTTATGAAATTTAATGCAATAAAAGTATAGAAACAAATATTTAATTTTATTTTTTTTTATTTTTCTTCTCCTGGTTTTTAGTTGCACTTTCTTCTGGTCTGCTCTGTTTCATTTATTTTTTTTACTTTATTCAAAATAATTGTTTTTTTTTTTATTATATGCTTATAAATCACACTCTCTGAGATCCGAGTGACTATAAAATGTGATATCCATAAAGAATTTTTTTTTTCGTTCGTAATCAGGAAATTATTTAAAACCAGAATTGATTTGTAATGCATTTTTACCCACGACTCATAAGTAAATTGCGTATTTTTTAACCCATAACTCTGTCAGTAAGTGTCAAATTATTGAGTAGTTGTGTTATAATTTCATTTACTAAACTATCGGAGTAAGTAAATAGAAACCTGTATTATTATGTTGGTTACCTACAGTTTTCTTTAAATTAAACTAACATTTGACATTTCTCAGACAGAACTGTCTGTGAAATCGAATATTTTTGACAACTTATACCAACATTTAAATTGCATATTTGTTATTTTTAGTTTTATACAAAACCATTTGGTAAGTCGTGGGTAAAGCATAGTACTTCACTCGAGGAACAAATTGCATATTTAGCTCGTTTCTTTAGCCCCTTCGCTCGCAAGCTCGCTCATGGGCCAAACACACTAGCTGTAATATGCAATTTACTCCACTCGTAAAGTAATATACTATTAAATTTACAAACGAATCCGTCACTAATGTGTCAAAATTAACATTATTAAACTACGCAAGGATCATTTTATACACAAATGCTCAAAATCCAGGGATATTTAAAAACTTTATTTATAGAATGGTTCAAAAGAATTTTATGGAATAACTTGTCCAATCCTGCAACGGCGAAAGAGGTAAATAAATAAAGATATCAAAACGACTCATTTTCATAAAAAAATAAGAACAATTTAAAATGTATGCAAAAAACGAAAATTTATTAAGCGAATTTTTTATAAAAAAAATGTCAATCAAACAAATAAATCTTAATATATATAAATTACGTGTCACGTTGTTTGTCCGCAATGGACTCCTAAACTACTTAACCGATTTTAATCAAATTTGCACACCGTGTGCAGTTTGATCCAACTTGAAAGATAGGATAGCTTACATTTTAATTTATAGTTGCAATATTATTTTATTGCAAATTAATTGTTTATTGAATTGTTGTTATATTAAATATGACATTATCATTTTGAAAGTTTTCATGTAAGGTCTTAGTAGCTAATTTGGATCAGCGGCTGATTATGACATTTCGCTTGGGTTATTGTAATGGGATCGATTACACCAGAGGGAAGTTTTTTTTTTGTTATTTTTGTTTTTTGTTTTTGCATGTCAAAACAGTAAATATTATTTTAATTTTAACTGTTAATAAAATTAACTATTTTAGAAAGTTTTTAGATACAACTACCCTTGATTTTGTTAACAAGGAAACAATCCTCTCTATTATCAATCACAGCGTTGTATGACTTAATATTTTTGCAATATCAAGGATGCTGTGCATTGTTGAGATGACACTTATATAAATTCAGTTTAAATTATTGAAAAGTTTTAACATAAAAAGTTGTAAACATGCGCGTACGATTGCAAAATGATCCATCAGCACAAATATTTTCCGAACAATTATTAGATATTGGGAACGGTAAAATAGAACTGCAACCAAATACGCAATTCATTAAACTGCCAGACAATTTCTGCACTGTTCTTCAGGAAAAAAATGAACTGGTTCAGAGTATTTTTCCGAAAATACAGAATAATTACTTGAATCATGACTGGCTCAGTCATCGGGCGATTTTGGCAGCCAAAAATGTTGATGTTGACAAAATTAATTTCCAGTTACAACAGTTGTTACCAGGCGATCTGATGTCTTTTAATTCAATCGATACTGTTGTTGATGAAAATCAAAGTGTAAATTTTCCAATTGAATTTTTAAATTCACTAGATATACCTGGAATGCCACCACATAATCTTCGATTAAAGATTGGTTCCCCTATTATTTTCCTACGTAATTTAAACCCACCTTAATTATGTAACGGTACGCGTTTGGTCATCAAAAAGATCACCGGAAATATTCTTAAAGCAACCATTTTAACTGGGAAGTTTAAAGGAAAAGTGGTCCTGTTGCCACGTACCTATATTCCGTATATACCGTCAGATTCTACTATACCCTTTAGAAGGCTACAGTTTCCAATTCGTTTAGCTTTTACCATGTCGATAAATAAGTCACAAGATCAAACAATGTCCATTTGTGGTTTAGACTTGGACAATCAATGTTTTTCTCATGGGCAACTATATGTTGCATGTTCACGTGTAGGGAAACCGTCGAATTTGTTTGTGTTAGCTAAAGACAGGTTAACCAAAAATATTGTGCACCGATTAGTGCTAAATTAAATTGAAAATAAAAGTAATTATAATTTAAAATAATAAATATTATTGTTAAAGACTTAAGACTATCTAAGACTATTTAAGACTATCTGCCCTCATTCACAAGTTAAAGTGTTACATGTTATTTACTTTGTAATGTCACATAGGTGATAGGGTAGTTTTGCCCTACATATTAATTTATTAGTTTATATTTTACTGTATTGTTATGTATTACATTTTACTAGGTCAAAGTCATTACGTTAGATCTCGGCACGTGTTTAAATAGTTTAATTTTTATTCTCAAGTAGAATATAAATTGGCTATAAAAGCTGGTTGTTGAGGTCAGACACCAGGAGTTTGTAGTCTGAGGTTGTCTGTAAGGGTCGCCCTTTGAGGTGTCCCTAAAACAGACCCTTGGGTCAGGGCCATTGTGCCTCTTGACGTATTTTCGTGAGTAAGTGTGACATGCCACCATGTAGTTTATTTGGTAAGATTAGTAAAGATTATTGTATTCAGTTATTCCCTAAGTATTTGTAATGTTTGTTACTCATTCTTATTGCTTATTTATTCGTTAATATATTTGTTGTTTGTTTCCTGTTGTTTATCTCATCTTCCCCTTGGTTAGTTTTTTCTGCCTTCAGCAGGATACCTAGCCGGGAGTGCTTTTAGTAAGCTACCCCTCATCCTATAATACTAAGGAACATTCTCCCAAATATCTCCAGGCGTGACAGTAATATACTCATTTGTTAGAAACTTGAATAAAAATAATAATAAATTTTAAAATTCTTTTATATTGATTTTTGCTTAATATCAATCCAGTGAATTTTTATACCAACTTTAACGTTTCCGTCTTCATTCGTAAATAATAATTTCATTGTATTAAGAGGTTGCAGTAGTAGAAAATCTGTCATGAAGGTCGCCATATTTTTTGTAAATGGCATCTATGTAAACAAGCATGGTGGTCCCCATGACTGATGTTCTCCTACTGTTCCTCTTAAATAGATTACTACAATGTAATATAACAAAAACCTTAGCCACAGCAACGCGTGGCCGGGTCAGCTAGTATTTTAATAAGAATTGTGGCCTTCTCATGCATTGATGATGGCTCTAGAGTCTTCTCATACTGCGGAACAAGTTATCCAGATCTACTTAGGAAATCGCAATCCAGCACTGATGAAAAGCTTGAAACAGCTAATTGCGATTTCAATAGGATAAAGATGGAGCGATTAAGCTGGCCAGGGCAAAACTGGAATACTCTCCTCTTCCAAGAAATTTCTTGTCACTTTGGCTGTATGTTAAGTAATATTTTTATGCATTAATATAAAATCAGAACCAATGTTTTGCGCGTATAGAATAACTACAGGTTCTAAAAAATTTGTAACGTAGCACTGTGATGATGAATAATCACAATTTATAAAAAAACTTTTTATAGTATAAAGTTTTTTTTTTGGTGATTTATAAGTCATATTACTATTATTAAATTATTTTAAATTATTAATAAGTGCAACCTGTCTCTTGGCAAATAGCGCTTTACCGAGATAGATTACGGCATAGTCCACAGTACTGTCTTAAAAACTTTCTAAAAATTTTCTAAATTAGTTTATTTTATTAATAGTTTAATTATAATTACTGTTATCACATGTAGAACAAAAAAAAAACAGAAGAAAATTCTCTCTCGCGTAATCGATCCCATTATGATAACATAACAAAACTGTCACAACTGGACTCATCCGACGCTTAACCAAATAGGCTACGAACAACTTATTTAAAAACATTTAAAACGATAATATCTATACATGACTTATATCATATTTAATATCAATTCGGTTTAAATTTCAAAATCTATGTATATGCCTAAACACACTTGAAACATGCATTGTCATTCAGTTCTTAGCTTTCTGGAAAATTTCAGAGCTCTAGGTAATCGGGAAATAGGTTTAAATTCGATTACCAGAATTCCACGGAATGACAAAACGGACACAAAACACGGCGAAAATATAAAAACTTTCTAAAAAACGATCCAGCAGAATGAGCTTAGTTCTACTGCCAATAACATAACTGTGCATTCTCTGTTGCTGTGAACTTCTTGTCTATACTGCATTTGATTTCTTGCGCCAGGTTCTTTTCATACGCGTATCCTTCCAGAATCTGAATACACACTAAACTGAGATTCATTGGTAAAAAGAACATGTTGTCATTGACTTTGCTCACATACAACATGATCTTGTGCCCACGTGGTCGACTAGCGCGATTTCGTTGATTTAAAGGTTGGCATCTTCAAGGTCCTCGGCTAACTAAATTCTGTAAACAGTCACATTTTGAGCTCAATGGAGATAATTAATTGTCGTCACTATGCACTAACTGAACATATCGGTCCATATAAGGTTTTGTCATCCTTGATCGTCCCAAATACCGTTTCCGAACGCTTTCTGTTTTACAATAACGATTCCAAAGACGTGAGATAACGTTCTGATTGGTTTCTACATCAATTTGGTGCATACCTGGCTGTAAAAACTGTAAATGAATTTAATAATGACAAATTATTAAAATCTAACGTAGTGGGCGAAAGAATTTGACGGAACGATATGTCAGTTTCAATAAATTCGATTCAAGATAATATATCAGCCGCGATTTTCTTTTAACCAAATATTTATTATAAAAACTATTTAAACATAGTGAACTTAACTTAAAAAGTGATAAAATGGTGTTCGTAAAATATCCTAACTATGAAGAATCTATGGGTAAGTGAATATAAATTTAAAATTTTCAAAATAAGTTAGAGCACTACTTTCATATATAGTACCAGCGATAGGTATCTGTTCTAAAACAGCCACATTTCGGTCAATTGTATATGATTCTATTTTTTGCTCTAATCGCTTTAAACTATTATTGTAAATGATAATTTTACAATGTAGACACTTGAAAAGGACGGCTAAATTAGTGAACAAAAAATTCTTTTTTTGTTGCTATATCTGCTATTTGAGAAAAATTTTATAAATACAAGATAAAACTGATTGCAAATTGAAAAAAATATTATTATTGCAAAATAAGCACAAACCGTTAAAAAAGAGTAAAAAATCAAAATTGTAGTACTTACACACAACATATTGTCTACTACTGTCTTTAACGATTTATACTTAAATTCGCTAATGCTATGTACTTTACATTTACCATGATTTTTTATATAAACGTGACTAACATAAACCATTTCACATCTATTATCGTACAGCCTTTTACTATATAGCAGATAAGATACTGCTTTTTTATAAAATGTGTACCTATAAGATTTATACTTATGTTTTAACTGAAATTTAATTGTTATTGAATAAATCATTCTGATTTTATTGAATTGTTAGGTATTAAAACTGTGTCAGTATTGAATAAATTAAACAGTGCCACAGATAGAGCTTAAACAAATTAGTAAGAAAATTGTAATCAATGATTTGGAAAGAACACTCCTCCGCCAAGAATCTTTAAATTAAGATTGCTTTCACTTAGTTTCTCTCCATTTGGTTTCCTCTGTTGGAAAAGGAAATATGTTAAAATTAATGTAGCTTTCAATATTGAACCGGTTCAGAATATAAATTTTCAGATATTCGCTTTATATCTTTCTAGAAATTTAATATCACTCGGTTCTCTAATTTGTATTCAAGGAATAAATCCGAATAGAGCATTTAATTTGCTTTACTGCAGTCAATACGCACACTCCAGAAATGTAATCAAATCATGATAGATTTTCGGGGAATATTTTGAAATTTAATAACGAAAATTACGCTTTATTCATGCATGAGACTCATTTGAATTTTACGCCATTTACAAACCTGTTAACCATCTACATTTAAGCAATATTTGTTTTATACGAAGGCGATTTTATTCTTTATATTTAATTGATTATTTTCACTTATATAAATAATAATTGTACTTAATTTTCTTTTATCATATATCCACAAAAAAACTTTTAAAAACGCATTTTCCAGTAAAATCTATTTCCCACCTAGAAGCCATCATTTTTTTTTTCTATTAAAACATTTTTTCACTAATCGTTTTTTCACTAAAAAACTATTCTTTTACAGAAAAACTATCATTTCTCACTAACAATAATCATTTTCTTTTACGGCAATTATAACAACCCATAATTTATGATTAAAACTTTCAATTTAATATCAAAATATTCATTTTTGGTTTTAATTTCATTTTTGTTACATTATTATTCATATCATATCATTTTTTTACCAAATATATCATTGTCTACTAATAATCTCATTTTCTACTATAAATATATTAATTCCCCCATAATTTATACTTTTATTCGACCTCTTTTCAGGCGTGCCATACTCTGCACTTTCTTCTTCTTCCTTCTCCAATTGCTTCTTGCCACAGAGAGAGCCATTATCCGAAAATCAAAACACCTACACCACCTTTTCCCAAGCCGCCTGCTCTACCAAATAAAAAATACTTCCCCTTTCTTTATGCCACTAGAACTGCACAGGAAACCAACATCTTAGCCTGGAATGGAGGACACCAGTGAACTTTAAGGATTTTTAAGAATAAGATTCCCCTTCCCTCCTAAAGATTCCTTTGAACCGCAGATAGGGTCCTTCCTGCATAACTCAACGACCTACTTGATGACGTACCCCTCTTTCACAGGTAGAAACAAGAAGACGGGATACAAGAAAAAAACTGAGCCTCTGACGATGGTTTTTGTGGTTCTCTTCGTCCTTGCCAAACGGAAGGCCTCACGCCGAATTAGACACGCCACAGGGCCAAATTTACACTGCACAACGCAGGATTACACAGCGACACACACTTACACAACACCAATATTTTATAGTAGTTTAGGTACGTGTCAGAAAACAGGAATATAAAATCAGGAAAACCAAGAAGCGAGCTCCCTGAGGCACTGGGCGACTGGTACTGACATTCCATCCCATACTTCACCATCCATCTCTGAAAAGGACACCAAGTCCTACAACAGGGTCCTTAAACCTAATATCTAAAAACCTACCAACACTACACATCTCTTAATCGATTATTCCTTCAGTATTTTTTTCCTAAGAAACCACTTCAGTCTTAAAAGCTTAAAAACAGTACCTATTATGATGAACAAAAATCTTCAATACAAATTTGGATTTAATAGTGTATAATTCGACAAAAAGTTATTTTCCGCTTGAGATAATTTATTACAAATATGTACCTTTATTTCAACACAAAAGAATGCAACTGAGATTAACATTGAACTTCTTTGAAATAACATCTTTTATAATGATCTCCGAAATAACACCTCCATATTTATTAAACGTTTTTAAGAATATCTTGTGTTAAAAAAGTCTCTTTGAATAATTGGTTTAAAGACACCAAGAAAGCTTCTTAAACAATACCAAAAATGTAGCGCAAATAATCCATACTGACCATAGTGTACTAATTTTTTGTGTCAATCTACCGATATCAGAAAAAGGTGTACAGATATTCTTAAACATATAAAGAATGTTTCTATTAATTAATTACCATAACTAAGAAATAATTTGTTGATTTTAACTTTGAAGTACATTTAACCTGAGTTTACATAAAATTTCAGTGAAAGGACCAAGTGCTGTAAACATCAAAATAAAAGTGTATCGAAGGCATCCCCCTATCTCATTACATTAATAAATTTATCTTTTGAGAAATTCCGTCCGATTCAATCTGAAAATCCGCAATCTATTTCAGTTTCGTAACATGAGGGTATTTTTATTGTACGAAATATTCAAGAACACTTGTGTTAGCTACGGAAAGGTACGGACGAACTTATTGAAATGCCTCTATATCATATCTGATTTATTTTCTTTTCAATAAAAACCACTTCAGAATTCCAAATGGTATAAATCCGCATATATTTTGCCTTTTCGTTTTATTCTGTGGCCATCCCTCATACACTGCAAAAAAAAATATTTGTTACCTATATTATACACCCTCAAAAATATTTCAAGTGTTCAATATTGATATATCACCTTTGTATGAAAATAATACGATCCTTCTCTTTCATTTTAAAACACATTTGAAGTAATATATAAGTTAGAATAACCTTGTAGGATTATTATTTTTTTTATCATAACTGCTTATAAAATTCCTTGTATTATGTATATGTATTTCGGGCGCAAAGTGGTCTGTTTTGTTTTTCAAAATACAAAATAAACACGCTTGGGTGTGTGAAAAGAAAAAAGATCATGTCTAATTAATCTTTTTATCTAAATTTTTCTTTTTATCTAAATTTTTCTTTTTTTTTTGTAAAGACAAAAACATTTATTTCTTTCTAACAATTTTTAAGAAAAAAAATGAAAATTTTGTTGTTTGAAGAAAAAAATGTATTGTCTTCATATTTATTTTTCTTAAGAAAAAAATGGTTTGATTTTTAAAATTTGCTTTTAAAATTAGTAACAAATTTTGTTCTCCCCAATCCCTCTTCTCAGCCCTTACCTTTATTCTTACCAGCACTTCTAACTGTTTGTTGTACAAAATACTATTAGAAAATGATTTTTTTATATATAGATTATTTTTTTGGATATTTATATTGGTTACTTGAAAATAAGTGGGGTTGAGTTCGATATCGTTCGCGATTTGCGCCGGAATATGGTACCTACTCGGCTAAGGACGAAAGATAACGATTGGGGACAAAAAAAGACGAAAAACAGTTTAGTATGAAAAACAATTATTAAGACGATTTATAATATAAATAACAGTACGAAGTTTACTTATATTAAATAACCATCAAACATTGGAGCAATGGAAACATGCTCCACTACTTACTTCAATGAAAGTAATTCTAAGTCTTACGCCACTACACATTCAAGTAGAAAGTGTAAGGAAGAAAGCAATATACAGAATAGTCAGAAGGGAACAATCAAAGAAAAACCTAGATCAATTCAATTTGATCAATCTTGGGAAATGCCACAAGATAACATACCAAAGAAGTTTAACTTTGTGAAAAAATTTTACACAAAACTGGGCAGTAACTCTAAATAAGACACCGTATTGAGGCTTAACCAAAATGCTATAAAATGGTATACGGACGGCTCTAAGGCAGATAAAGAAACAGAATCAGAAATGTTTGGAACAAGAGCCAAATACACAGAGAAGCATTTTTTAAGCAAAAAGATGTGTAGAGTTTAATATCGAAAGAAACTATCGTAGAAAAAAAAATGTAATCATGTCAGATAGTCAAGCAGCCATCAAAGCTCTGAACTCACACCCAATCAGTTCAAAGATGGTCTGGTAATGCCTAAGGAGACTAAATAACCAAAAGAAAATAACACTGTTGCCCTCTTGTGGAATCAGCAGTAGAACAGTCTTAGAAAAACTAAGGAAAGAAGTGGATAGAGAAAAATCTAAGTACCTACTGCAAGATATAGAAGGACTAAGACAACCAAAGACGAAACCTAGGCAACTATAACCGGAAAAGAAATGTCTGCTGTCTAAACCTTAGTAAAAACAACCTTCGTATTTTAAGGGTAACATTAACCAAGCACTTCCGATTAAGAGACTACATAAAGAAACTAGGATTCAAAGATGAAACAAAGTGCTGATTTTGTAAGGAAGAAGACGAAACCTTAATACGCATACTCTCAGAATGCATTGCCTTACGTAATTCTAAGGTCAGATACCTCAGATCATACGAAATAGAAGAGAGAGAACTACCTAACTTGAAGCACAACGAGATCCTAAACTTTCTAAGACAAATAGGACTAAAAGAGCTGGTATCAGTCTAAGAAACATCCGAATTAAAGCAAGAAAATGGGATACAATAGAACTTATGGGTCGCATGTGTATCCCTTATTACCCCTAATAACGCTGATACATACAAACAGCCATCAAACACCGATTCTTCCTGTTTTGGTATACATGTTTATTTTAAAACACACAATTAATTTTACAAAAATGATTAAACTAAACTAGTTTTAAAAACTCTACATGAGTTTGCATCAAGTTAAGCAAAGTCCAATAACTTGCTCAGTTTAAAACACTAACTTCGTCTATAAAATCCACTCTGTAAATATGTAAATTGAACCAAGTAAGTAATTCTGTAGGTTGCAAATAAGAATAAAAGATACGAACTAAGAGATCTAATTAGATTTTTTGTTAAACGAATGGTGTTAAAACAGTTTGTAAGCAAGCACATAGCAACTTGTAAATACACAAAATATCCCTAAGAGTCAATTCTCGAAGTGTTCAAATCAGACACAAAATGCCTCAGTTCAGAGATAATGCAAAACGGTAAAAAGCATGTTCCATGTTCCGGGTCACTTTCTATCTTGATAATTTATAGGGAAAGAAATTTCAGTCTGGTTAACTGAATCCCTTATTTGAAGACTTTTGAAGCTAAATTAGAGTGCAGTCCAAATGTCTACTATAAGAAAAAAGAGTCTTTAAAAAGTGAATTTAATTTGGTTTCACGAATTATCCTTAGCACTTCTGATAATAAGACTAGTATTATTTATTTAGACAAAATTTAATGTATCTAAATAAGATCCTAAGATCCTTTGATTTCTATCAATTTTATTTATTATTTGTACAATACTGGTTAAAACCATAATAGACAGTATTAGTCAATATTAAATGCATCTATAATTTAATTTTTCTTTTAGTGTAGTATAAAACTTATCCATCTCGAAATGTTTTATAACCAAATAAATATTCCAAATGTTCGCATTTATTTCTAGTTTGAAATATGTTAAACCCTAAGTAATACAATTATAATGAAACTTATCAATTTGGGAATAGGGTTTCGGTTTTTGAATAGTTTAGAATAACTCACCGTTTTAAAGTTTCAGTATTACGGCAGTTGAAAGTCACATTTTAGAAATGGGTTCTCTAGTAGATACGTGTAATTAAAATTATTTATTATTAACACTGCTTGATTTTACTCGTGGGACATATTGATTTAATTGTTTTTAATTATTTAAGGTATATAAATACATTCAAATATTTAATGTATAGGGAAAATAGTTTTATCCCATATTATCGCTTAAAAAATTAATATATAATTTGAGTAATTGCTCTATTATTATTCGGTACGTAGTAATACCTAAATTTTGTTATTTATTTAAGAAATAATGATTAGTAACAAAATAATAATAACTGTAAATTTAGCAGCATAGGTGTAGTGGGAAAAACCTTTTTCTTTGTACTGTGCCGAAAGTAGGCCGTTCCGGCTTCAATATTACGGCAGAAAGCCGTGATAATGTCGCGCAGACAGCGGGCCGAAAGAAATTATTCCTGCACTGATGTCACTGTCAGTGACACTGTTACTGCAAATGTCGGTGCAGGCATCAATATCTTTTAACACAGAAGGCAATTTACTTCATACTTTCGGCATAGTACAAAGAAAAATAGTATACACTACATGGGCAGAAAGTTTGAGAGCCCTGCACTGCGCGCCATGATGCCCACGGCTTTGCCTCGGGCATCATGTCGCGCAGTGCAGGAATCTCAAACTTTCTGCCCTTGTAGTGTTATATACTATTTTCTACCGATTGACAAGCAATGTGACGCTTAACATGGAAATTGAAAGTTATACCAGCCCTGTCTCAGTGAAGTTGGCCCAAGTAATCAAAATATATGTTCAAGGAAAATGTAATATAATTAATAGACTTTAAAATAAAAAATAGAAAAATATTTTAAAAAAAAGAGCCGAAGATTGCCATTAAACAAAAAATTGACAAGAATTTAAAAGAAACTACCGTTGCGTTAGGTTGCCTTTTCGGCTTATAATCGCTTCAATACCGCTTGGGATAGTATTGGCCAAAGTTTGGCATTCCATTGGAGTGGAACTATCCCGTTTTTCTTGAAGGCGATCACGCAATACTTGAATAGTTCTTGTAGGTGGGGATTGCAACCTTTTCTTCACGATATGCTACAAAGTTTTTATTGGTGAATGATCTGGGCTGCTGAATGTCCATTTTAAAAGAGAAAAATTATTAACTAATATCCAGTTTTTTTTTAAACTGCACATGTTGAAAAAATGCTTAACAATATAATATGTTAAAGAATAGTGTACTAAAAAGTAGAAAATTTTATTTTTAGTTTGGCCAACTTCACTTAGGTATTTGCACATCGGACGTAGTGCCGTAGGAAATTCTGACCATAACTTAAGACAATGTAACATTTTAGCATTTGACAATATTATGTTGTGAGAATATGTCGTTGTGACATAGCAATTTCGTGGTTTGATACAACAATCTGCGTATCTGACTCCTATCACCCTGACAATTTGATGTTTGGCAGTCTGACATTCTGCTGTTTAATACTCTCACTCTGACGTTTTGCTGTTTGACACTCTGACGTTTGACAATCTGACTGTCTAACATTAGAGACACAAGAGTTGACTTTTTCAAAAAATCTTATCTACAATCACATTTAGTTTTTAATGAATAATATGGTTAAAATAACATTCTAATGTCGAGAGTGTTCGAGAATGTCGAATTTCGCCGCTTCAACTTTTATTGTAGATAAAGATTCATCTACTCATGTAACTTTCGGCTGTAGCGGATGAATTCCATCCACCGTGCCTTTTTAAAATAGTTAGGTTGATTTCTGCATTCACTAATAGAGTAGCAGAAGGTCTTCTCATTGCGTGCATAGGATTGCTTACATTTGTATATGTAGCAACCGTTTTTGGCACTGTGTTAATTTTTATTGATACCAACAAATTACCTTGTACATTTTTCGGTTTGATAATTACAAAAAAAAGATTGAATTTGAATTGAACCTGTGAATCGAATTCAACTTACTCTTTAGAGAAGACAAATTTTCTAGTGATTTTATTTATTTTTGTTAACAGGTAAACGTTATCAGAAAATTTAGTTTTAGTGACTACTTCTTTTAAAACCTTTTTAGATTTTTTTGGATGATATCAATGTTGTTTTGAATTAAAATAGATTAGCAAAACACACTCCAAAGACTTGTTGGGAAACGTTTTCGTCCCTTTTTTAATCCTCCTTAAATTTTTCTATAGTATAATTATAAATAGGCTTTGATTCTTTAGGAATTAAATTTGAAAACGCATTTTCAGCTTCTGTTACAATTTCTTCTGGTTCTGCATCAGTGTTTTTTAAATGACTTAAATCACAGTAAAGTTTATCCAAACGATATTGAAATGCTAATCATTTTTTCGATTTTACCAGGGCAACTTTAACAGAACGTCATTATATAAACGAACCTAGTAAAATTTCTATTAGCAGTTAACAGATAACTTAACAGCTCCCACTAAACACTCGCAAGGTTCTGTACAACAATCAGCACATGCAGTAGTTGACCGGCTACTTCATATTAATAAATGAGATCTGTATTCGATACTCATTTGTTTGCACAGATGTTTTGTTGTTGGAAAAAACTTGTGCAGAAGAGAACTAGTTATACACCAATCGTTATAACGTTAATTTAACAGTGGTGTGTTCATTTAGTTCATTTAATGTAAAGACAAATTTTAATATATCTGAGTAAATATTCCTGTGTTTTTGTTAATTATCATGGCATTTTGGAGATCTATTGAAGATGGTGTTGTCCAGGTTAGTAACAACGACTAGGTGTATGGAAAATTAAACTGATAATATGCTTATTAAAATTAAAATGTAAAAATCTCGGTAGTTTGAGATTTTCAATCTCTTGTGGCTAAAATGTGATTTCAACCACTGTAATCCATTGAATAATAATATATTTTAATCTCATAAGTAGAAAAAGATTATTACTTTAATTTTGTGTGCAATGTAATAAAGATATTGCAAAATTTTGTAAAAATGTACATATAATTGAAAACAAATAGGAACATGTTTATTATCCGTTTGGGTATAACTTTCAAATTAGGTTTTTCGGTAAAATAAAATGGTAAAATGTATTGTGTTTGTAAAAATTAAGCTGTCTTCATCGATCACGTGGTTATATTGCCAAGTAAACTTGCCATAATTTTATTGAATATGTACAATTGAAATGGTATACCTATACAGTGAGTAGTGTAAAACGAAAGTTTACTGTATTGACTACAAATGCAACATGAAAAATGAGTGTCTAGCTTGAAATAAATTTAATATAATTGAATTTGACCAAGCGTAAAAATGCCTGTTATTCCAATGTAAACGAGACGCACTGTCAATGCGGTATTCCAATATATTTAAATGAAAATAAGGAATGCTGGCTAGCGAACAACGACCAACGGTCACCGCAATAAAATATACAAGATCTAGAATATTGCCCTCGAATATTTACATTCCTTCAAAACGTCTCCTCATTTTCAATTTTCCTCTTTTCGCCCCGAATGCAAACAGAGAGAAATGGAATGAACTCCCAGCTTCAAAGTTCAAATTCTAAATAACAAAACAAAAACAACTGAATATCTACCGCTTATTACAAAACAAGTAGAATACAGAAATACTTTAAAGGATCTCGTTCAAAAATAAATAGAAATTTCAACTTTAATTTACTGGTTTATCAAATTTGATTATTTACTATCTTTAATTTTATTATGGTAAATAAATTAAAAACCTGCACCTTAATACTTTTAAATGTAAATTTTGGTACCATTATAATTCATTGTTGTTTATATGAACTTTGAACCACCTAAAAATTAATTAATGGTTTCTTTTTCTAATATTTTGCTTTTTTTAATTTTTGGGATTTTTTATCGTTTTTTCAATTGACAACCATATTATTTTTCTAGTTTCCAATTTTGTTTTTTCCAGGTTTTTAGTAGATTTATATCTACTATTCAGCTGGTTCGCAGGTCACGACTTCGGGAAAATTTCACTACAGTTTTTCGTTTTGGGCCCCCCTGACCTCAAAAACACCTTCCGTTCAAAAGTTTATATATATATATATATATGTATATATATATGTATAGTTCCGATATAACGAAATCTGTGGACACGATAGCGGTCGCATTTCTTAACGGATCGAAATGAAATTTGGTACAAAAATCAATCGTCCCAAAATCTCGGTCGAGTTCGTTAATGGGCCAAATCGGTAAGGCCGTTTGGGCGTGACAGCAAATCAAAATGGAAAAAAATTCGTAACTTTTTTACTTCACCCTTTACAAAAAAATGTTAGAGGACTTTTTTGTTTGCCTTAAAGAGACCTACAACTTTTATCTAAAACATTTTTTTCTAAAACGTATACTTTTAATATATTTAATTAATATAAATCTACTGATGCGCCTGGCTTACCAAGGGCCATTTTTTTGATTAAATTTTGTAATTTTTCCAGATTTCCCCTTTTTTGGTTGTTTTTCTTGATTTTCTACATTTTTCTATTATTTACTGTCTTTGTGATATTATCTAGGTTTTCATTCTATTTTTTTGTTTCCTTCATAATTGTCCATCTTACTTTTGTGTCTCGCTAGAAACTTTTTTTTCAATTGTTATTGTTTTTTAGATCTGTTGCCTTTTCGAAATTCTACATTTTTTTTTTAATTTCTCCTGTTTTTATACTAATTTTTTATTTTAATTTTTTTTGTTTTTTTTTTAATAACATTTTTAAATTCTATCGGTTTTTGTTTTAGTTTTTTTAATTTTTTCTAGGTTGTATTTTTTTCTCATTTTTTTTATACTTCTATATTTATAGTTTTTTTTGTCTTGTCCATTTTTTGATACACACTCGTTTTTTAATTTAATCACGTTGTATTTTGTTTTAATGTTTTTTTTTTATTTTAACGATTTTTATCATATTTTGTTTTTTTATTTGTATCCCATTTTTTTGACTTTTTAAATATTTGTTAAAATTTTTTATCGTATTTTATTACTTATATTCTATCCAGACAAAGACAAATGCAAAAAAAGTGAGAGGTGCCAAGGGACACCCGGATGGAACGAAGTTCCTTTCGATTAATTAGTGAAGGAATTAGTAATTTGTAAACACAACAGAGAGTTTATACATAGATAAGCATTTATTATTGTCTGTATAAAATCTCTACTTACCTAACTCTATCAGCAATATCCAGAACTTGTGCAGAAACACTGTCAGGATACATTATTGTTATTATTTTCTATTATTTTAATATTTATTATCTACAAAAAACCTGTATAAACTAAACAAAGTCGCGACACTACACTGTTCAAAGCAAAATAGAAAATAGTAAATCCATTATTTTCAACAGTTCGCTTCTTTTAACAAAAGTGTCCATTTATACAATACCAGAGGTTTGTTTTAATGTTATTTTTTTTATTTTAACGATTTTTATCATATTTTGTTTTTTTTTAATTTGTATCCCATTTTTTTTACTTTTTAAATATTCGTTAAAATTTTTGATCGTATTTTGTTACTTATTATTCTATCCAGACAAAGACAAATGCAAAAAAAATAAGAGGTGCCAAGGGACACCCGGATGAAACGAAGTTCCTTTCGATTAATTAGTGAAGGAATTAGTAATTTGTAAACACAACAGAGAGTTTATACATAGATAAGCATTTATTATTGTCTGTATAAAATCTCTACTTACCTAACTCTATCAGCAATATCCAGAACTTGTGGAGAAACACTGTCAGGATACATTATTGTTATTATTTTCTATTATTTTAATATTTATTATCTACAAAAAACCTGTATAAACTAAACAAAGTCGCGACACTACACTGTTCAAAGCAAAATAGAAAATAGTAAATCCATTATTTTCAACAGTTCGCTTCTTTTAACAAAAGTGTCCATTTATACAATACCAAAGGTTTGTTTTAATGTTATTTTTTTTTATTTTAACGATTTTTATCATATTTTGTTTTTTTTTTAATTTGTATCCCATTTTTTTTTACTTTTTAAATATTCGTTAAAATTTTTGATCGTATTTTGTTACTTATTATTCTATCCAGACAAAGACAAATGCAAAAAAAATAAGAGGTGCCAAGGGACACCCGGATGAAACGAAGTTTCTTTCGATTAATTAGTGAAGGAATTAGTAATTTGTAAACACAACAGAGAGTTTATACATACATAAGCTTTATTATTGTCTGTATAAAATCTCTACTTACCTAACTCTATCAGCAATATCCGGAACTTGTGCAGAAACACTGTCAGGATACATTATTGTTATTATTTTCTATTATTTTAATATTTATTATCTACAAAAAACCTCTATAAACTAAACAAAGTCGCGACACTACACTGTTCAAAGCAAAATAGAAAATAGTAAATCCATTATTTTCAACAGTTCGCTTCTTTTAACAAAAGTGTCCATTTATACAATACCAGAGGTTTGTTTTAATGTTATTTTTTTTTATTTTAAATGATATACATCTACCTAGAATTACTTTTTATTTCAATTTAATTTAAAACAAGAATTAACAATTTAATACAAAATTTTAAAATTAAAATATTTGACAGTAACTGACAGTTAAGGTAATTTGACGTAGGTACCTAACTAGTCAAGTTAAGAACTATTTTGAAATGTTTATGAATTTATTGATTTATAAAAACATGATGAAATAAAATATAATACTATTATAGGTAATTATTTTTTTTCTAGAGTATTTTCTTTTTAATGTACATTTTCTTTTAATTTAAGGCGTTAAAAGTTATAGCTTTTTAAACATTTCAAAAAAAGTCAAAAACGTCAAAATACGTCACGTTACTATAGCTTTGCGGTTAAAACTAGCGGGAAGTTGCAAGGATGGCCTTTAAGGTCAACCTCTTTTCGAATTTTTTTACATGTCTTTTTACGTTTAACCCAAAAAGCGAAATCTTCTGGTTGTTCTGTCCTTTTAGTCAAATAGCCGCTGTGATTGCTTTGAAGAAAGTGTGCTCAAACACTTCCTCTATATTTAGAAAGATGCTTTGTATTATCTTTTTGTTTTTTTAACATCTAGGTGTGAATTATTTCTGTAAATATATCAGTACATTGGTTTTAGTGAAATGAAGCCAATATTCTATTTCTACTATGAGACGCATTTACGTAAAAAACGATATTGAAATACAATTTTTGTTAAAACACTGATTTAATCTTAAACTTGTATTAGTTACATTTACAGTAAAAAGTGTTAATGTACAGATACTACAATTTTTAACAGTGTATATTAAATTAATTTTCAGCTAAAACAACTCCGATGTTTCAAGAAAAAATGCCGCTAGACTAATTCGAACTCAATATTAGTAAGAAACCTTTTTGAAATATTCGAGACAAAGCACTCTCTTCAAGAACAAGGAATAAGACTTCAATAAGTTTTATTATTGGTAGGGGTGGCAGATTTCAAATTAATTGAAAAATTCAAAGTGATAAAAGGGAACCTGTAAACAAGGGCTTTTCTGGATCAAATAACCAATAAGTGCTTTAATTAAGCCAATTCCTTTATTGCTTACCGGAAATCTTAGCGGTTTCTTTGATTTTTCTCGATTCAAGCTTTTTTCTAATTTAACAGGCTTTATTAAAGAAGACGCAAAAGTTTTTTAATACTCATTGATTTTACCACAAAATCAGTCTCATTTACGATAATGTAAACAAATTTAATTGAAAATTCCAATCTTTTAAGGAATTGATGAGGATTTATTTAGTTCTCCTCCAAATTATTGTAATTTGTGATTGCAACTTGTACATTTTTTTTTTAGTTTAGAACTTAGACAAATAATATATGTTATTACAAAAAAATCTAATCCAGCAGTATTTTAACCTGTGATCTCTACATATACCAGGTAGCGCATTTACCCATTTGACAACGGATGACTTAGTAATTAGTTGACGTTTATGATCATATGTTGATTCAACGGATGTCGCATAGTTTACAAAACTATTTTTTTAGTTATTATTATTTTGTATTTTTCTGTCGATTTGGATGGCTTTATCGTACACTGGTTTTTAGTTTTGTGAACAGGATCAACAGAATTGTTGAAACTTATTGACTGTTTTACCATATTTAAATTTTTGTGTGCTATTCAACAACTTTTAACGGTATAGCACTTAATGTTAAACATCGTATTCGAAATGAAACCCAGATATCGAGAGAATCCTTCTGGCATTGTTCTACAGATAAAAGATCTGTCAATCCCTTTCGCCCCGTCTTTATAGGACTCGTTGATAAGAAGTAAAAGGGATTTTAATAACTATAATGGCTCTGCAATCGCTATAGTCTGGATTTTTCATTGAAAATCTCTTATTATGATTGTCGCTTCTGATCCATTTCATCCCATGCTCATTTTGTAGCTTGAAAAAAATATAAAAATATCGAAATATTCCTGCTTTAATGTGTATCCCTTTTAAAGTGTAATAAAAATATTTTGTTTTACCGATAAAAGGTATTAAGATAATATCGACCTACAAAACGGACCTATATATTTTAAATCTGGTAAGGCTTAAAATGTTGAATAAAAAATTTCGACTATATTCCCGAAAATGTAAATTAAAAGGAGTTATTGATGAAATAAAACATGGCAGTCATGGTATGAAAGCTAGGTTTCCACTCTGTATGTACAAACAAGTTGTAGAAGCTCTGTTCGATGTCCAAATTTTGTTTTTTTATAAAATTATGGATGTTTTACGACACTTCCAATTTTTTTGGTACAATTTTTTCACAATTCTTTATGACAACAGCTATACTTTTAATCTGCATATAATAGTATATTACGTAACAAGAGTAGTAAGTAGGACATTACGTACGAGTGGAAAAGTAATTACACGGGTACCTAATACCTCTTACCACTCGAGTTACGTACTATGCTTTATCTACGACTCAATATTTTAATTTCAATTCTAAATATTTGACATCTATAGAAAAATATATGACGTACGTACTGTACTGTTATCTACTCCTTTGACAGTAAATGTCATTTATACTCATTGTCACCATGCAGGGTAAGTAAGCTATAACGCACAGTTTTGCGTAATGAAACGTCATTCCAAAATGATGTTTCATTACGCACAACTGTGCGTTATAGCTTACTTACTCTGCATGGTGACAATGAGTATAAATAACATTTACTGTTAAAGGAGTAGATAAAAATACTTTATAAGAGCTTTCTTTGATGGATTCTTTAAAACATATTAAAATAACAATTTTTCATTTTTAACATCTCGGGTTATAACTTTCACCTCCTTTTTCGAAAGTCGAGTTTTCACCAGATCTCTACGTTTTGAGGTCCTAGGAAGCCATCTTGAGCATTTCTGTGATAATGTCCGTATGTCTGTATGTGTGTGTATGCGCGCGTGTGCACGCGTTTGTGGATGTGCATCTGATTTTAATTTTTACACGGAAAGGTAACTTAAATTTTCTTGTTTACTAGAGGCGACGAAGGTTCTTTCTAAGTTAGTTTCAGATAACAGCGGTAGGTGAATATCAATATGAACGGACCTTATCTGGTTTAAAGAATTTAATGTTTCGATAGATTCAACCCCATGTTTGGAGGGTTTCATATGGGTATCCCAGTATAACTACCCATGCTGTCTAAAGGTGATCTTTAGGAGAAAAGAATTACTAAAATTAAATACTAAGGAATATTACTGTTTAACAAATAATTTTATTGTAATATTTTTTTTTAAATAAACCAGTGTTTAATCCACTTTGCGAATTAAAAATTTTGTAATTAAATATATTTTTTTTTAAAAGAACTACATGGGAATGTTAAATCTAAATTTCTATTAACTTTCTTGGAACTTACAACCTAGAAGTTTTGTCGAAGAGTTTAACTGATTATCCCATATAACTTTAATATAACTTCTTAACATACAAAATAATAACTAACTATCCTTACAATCTACCACGTCCATTAATCATTAAAAACTACCAAAAACTCCCACTGTCATTTTCTTAACCTTATGGCTTCGATAGCTCCTTTTTAATACACGTAGTCTTAAAGATAAGATGGTTTAGTGACCCTCGGGGCCTTTTCGTTTCGGTAATAGTATACTAGTCGCGGGATTAACACTTTTGATTCCACTGGCAATTGTGAAAGAAGGTTTAATTCCCGCTTCCCCAGGTGCATAACAAATAGTATTTATTATTAAGTGCGATTTATCCATTACCAACCGGTGGATCACTAGTTTCTATTGGTTCGATTGGTGTTTGATTAAAGTGTCTCGGTGATATACGGCCGGAATAAGGTGCCATCAGTTTCTACAGTAGAATCTTGATGGAAATTAAATCAAATATAATCTGGGCTTAGTTAGTTTATCTATCACCTTCCCGTAAGTTCTAATGTCAATCACCCTAACACCATCTTCCCTTTTCTAAACATGATAACTCTTTTACTCTGTGTCTTTTGTCAAACTGGTTTGCTTTTTTATTTAAGATAGGTTTTCTGTTTCAAATGCCGATTCAGTGTTTATAGATTAATTTAGTTTACTAGGTAGAGTTGTTTACATTTCCCGGTTAATCAACAGTTCTGGCTGACTGAACCCACATTCTAGTTGAGTGGAACGATGGGCTAAAAGGCCTAAATATATATCTTTATTTTTTTTTAACTTTTAGCTACCTTAACGGCTGCTTCAATGCATCTATAAGATTGTGCGAAGTAAACTAAAAAACTAATAAAGACTTTTTAAATACCAGGAAAGGTTTTCACAAACTTTAAACAACTACTTTCTTCGAAAAACAAAAAAAGACCAATTCACTCTTTACCATATAAAGTGGTCCTTTATGGAAGTAATATTCATGTGCAATACGATTATTATAAACAGTGCAATTTTAAATTGCTAAAAATAAATGACTCGAAAATTATTGACATATAGATTACGTTAGTAGTTATAACCATAACGGTATTTAAAATTGTTACAAGCTAGACAATTCTGCTTGTTCAAATTTTAACTATTTAGGCTGTGTGCCTAAAAAAGTTAACAATTAAACAAAATAATGCTAGTGCTTCCAAGATATATGAAATTAATATTTGTCTAAACGGATTTTTTTAATTTTATTGAGTACACATTAAGTGTGGGGTTACAAACGATAATATTTATTTTCTATACATTTAAAAATGTATGAAACTGGTAATATTTTAAATATGTAGAGTTAAAATTTTATTAGAATACACTCTGTAAACTTATACTTTACTTTGTTCTGAAATTAGCTTCGTAGGAGGAGGGTACACCTGCAAGAAACACATCAATAAGATCCACAGAAAGCGATTCATATTCAGATTTAAACTTTGAATCCCTATTGAAATCTTTGATTTAAATCATTTGAATATACACGAGATAAGCATTGAAATAATAAGGAACCGAAACCCGGTGACTGTAGATCGGCAGATAAATGGGCTTAAGAAAGTTTTCGATATGAAAAGGGTCTTGCTTCTGGTATTATTTTCTTGTTCGAACTCGAATTGTCGTCGTCGTACTTTTCTTTTATGCTACCGAATCGATTGACGTGCTTTTCGAATTTGAATGTGCTTTTAGTTGTTCTATTGGGTTATTGTTTGAGTTTTTTTTATTTAAACCTTGAACAAAATTCGTCTATTGTGTTGTATAAAAAAAATAGCTTTAAAATTAAGAGATGCAATCCATTTTCATCAAATCGTTTTAAAACCCTTAGATTTAGTTCCGGAACAGCAAGAAATTTCACCTTAAAGGTATAAAAAAATCAAATACAAGGAATTTCGATAAAAGCGAGGCTATCACTTGTGCAGAAAAGTCGACTAAATTTAATTTTTTGTAAACAATTAAACTAAAATTTTACAAAACTGTTTTACCTTTAAAGAATTTCTTTATTCTCAAACACATGGCCGAGAGTAGAGTAAACTTGGTCAAATTGTAAAAAAAATTGAAGAAAAAAACTGTTTTATTGCGAAAGTGATAGTTTATGTTGCAAAATAAATGTTTTTGGTCCTCCGTCCAGAAACAATACTATTAATTACTTCAAAATCGTCCGGAAAATGACATTTTCCGGCCTCGGCCGGCAAAGTAGCTTTTAGATTATCTAAAGAGATGGCGCTATGAGTCATCAAAAATACATAATGAATAATACAAATTTTAATTAAATTTATTTAAAAACAGCGTACAGCGTATTATATACTAAACTAATAACTTTTTCTAAAGGTAAGCAGGATTCTAATTTACATTTAATTTCTCTCACAACTTTTATTTTAAATTTGACATTTATCTCAATTTACAACTACTTATCATTCGATTATGAAAATACATATCTCGATTTTATTTTTGCAGATTGAACTAAAATAGTTCATTGTCTCTGCTTTTTTTATATAAAACTAGTTGTACTCGCAACGTCGTTCGCGTGGCGTGTGATTGTGGTATAAAAATTTCTTACCCCACACCATTTAAGGAATGGGAGAGAAATTTTTATACACCAGATGTTAAGTTGAAAGAAGACAAATACATCTGTGAAAACCGCATTCGAATCGGATCAGTAGTTTACATGTGATGCGCGCACAAACATAGGTACAGACAGACAAAAAAATGTAACCAATTTTTTGGGTTCTATTTCGATGTACCCGCGACGTCGTTTGCGTGGCGTGTTGATTTTTGTATAAAAATTTCTTTCCTCACCCCCTTAAAGGGGTGGGGGGAGAAAGTTTTATACACCAGATGTTAAGTTAAAAGAAGACAAATACGTCTTTGAAAACCGCATTCGAATAGGATCAGTACTTTTCATGTGATGCGCGCACAAACATATACATTCCTACAGTTTTATTATATGTATAGATTATTAGATATTAATGTTAATATTTTTAATATAACAGCTTTTACTGTGTTGCTTATTAGCAAAGTATTCGTATGTATAAAAATTAAGGATCTTGAAATCGATTATCAGAAAATCATTCCTTATTACTGATTTTTTTAATCGTGCAATAGATGTCAATAAACTTCTAATCTTGTATGTCATAAAGTAAAAAGTTTTTGAACTTTTAAAAATATTAAAAATTAGTCGGACCAAAAAATAGTGTTTGTTACACGTCCGGGAAATGTTTTGCAAGTGCTCGTATTGTTTCGCCTCAGTGTTACGCACCTCGGCTACAAAACTTTACTCGCTCTTGCAAAATGTCATTTTCCGTCCTTGTGACCGCTTTTGGTCATTAAACGGCTGTTTTTGACCAAAAAATGCTTTTTTTTTAAATAATAATGTGTGAAATAATTGTTAATTTTGACAAAAAATGAATTTGTTAGCGCACAACGTTTTTTTTATTTGCTGTTTGGGAAAAAAGATGATATTTTGAATTAAAGGGGGGAAATATTTAAAAATTGTATGTTTATTAAAAAAATTTCTATGTTTTAAGAGAAAATAATAGTGTATAGAACAAATATTATTTTTTGTTAATAAAATAACTGTGTTTAGGGACACTGTTACTGTTTCCATGAAAAATGGTACACGCGGCTTTGTCTAAAATATGAACCGGTATTTCCTCATTGTCTTCTGCTTCAATGTTTTCCAATGTTTTTTAAAAAATCTGGGCTTGGACTTACTTATTAGTTGTAGTTAAAATAATGGAAAGATTGACAAATTAATTTGTTTGACACTGACGGCAAATGTCATTGTCATAGAAACGTTTTTACTGGTGTATAAATATTGTGAATGGTAGGTACTTTGTTAATCAAAATTAAACCTTGTCAGCACTAGTGCGCAAAATAACGTCTTGTCCGCACTAGTGCGCAAAATTAAATTTTGCGCTCTCAAGCGCGTGCGCAAAGTACCTATTTTGCGCACGCTCGTAGAAAAATATAGTTTCTGGTGGAAAATAACACTAACTTATGGTGTAAAATTATGGTTTACTAAGGAAAATAAATTTACTATTGGAAAATCACGTTTGTTGATAAAAAAAATAAACTGAATTTTTTTAGTTTGAACCTGATAGTTTATGCTGAAAACTGAAAGTTTTTAATTAAAAATATTTTATTTTTGACAAAAAAAGTTACTTTTAGATAATAAAAAAATGTGTCATTTTGAATAATTGTTATTTCTGTTCAAAAATAAGTTTGAAGGCACAAAATTACTTTGTTGGTGGAAAATTGACCGGTTTGCTAAAACAAAAAAATACTTTAAGATGAAAAATGGGGTTTGATAGTAAAAAATAGTAAGTTATTTAAAAACTCCTATTTTTGATGAACACTGTTGGACAAAAAATAACATTTCTTTATAAAAAAGAATGGGTTTTATTAAATAATTGTTTTTTCCAAAAAAAAAAAAAAATAGTTCGTTAATGTCAAATTACTTTTTTTGGTGGAAAATGATACTTTCTGATGAAAAATAGGGTTTTATGTGTTTGAAAAAAAAAATAAAATAAAAGCTTTTGTTGGAAAAATAACTGCTGTTAGGAAAACAGTTATAGTTTCTAAGAAAATGATAATTTTAGGTAGATAGATATTCTTTGGGTTGGATGTTAGCCTGTATCACTGCGACCTTTGCAGATCTAATGTGAACACCCATTTTCTCTGGAATAGGATAAGAGCACCTTGTCCAGCCCTGTCTTATAATAAGACTTGCAAGGCCTTCACATTGGTATAGGACATGAAATGCGGTTTCCTTCTCCTCTTGGCAGTATCGACAGATGTCTTGATCTGCTAAGTTTAGCTAACTAATGTGTTTTTTGAGCTTACAATGTCCTGACAATCATTCTGACATCGTTTCACCTTTGTGATAGCTGCTCTGCAGTAAATTTCGCCGAGTGTTCTTTTATGAAGATTTTGGCTTGTCGCTTGCCTGGTGAATTTCCCACTACTCCTGTGCCTTTTCCAGCCTCCACTTCTTAATGGCTGCCTTTCTAACGGTGTCAGCAACTCCGCCGAATGGTTCCAAACCAATTATCGGGATATTAGCTTCTGCACGGGCCTGCATCAGCCTTCTCATTGCCTCAAAACCTTGAGTGTCTTGGTATCCATGCCAGTGTCAGAGAATTCCGATTTGCGACATGTGTCAGAGCCTTAACTTAACACAGTCCCACACCAGCTGTGATCTTATTTGTGCCGAGTTTTAGGTAACAAATGAGTTTTTTATTGGAACCTGACGTTTTTAGTGAAGAAAATATTGGTTTAAAAGCAGAAATGATTTCTTTTTATAGATGACTATTTTAAAATAAGGTTAAGTACTGCAAAAAAAAATTTTCTAAAATCGCTTGGAAATGTCTAGTTTTTCGGATCAAATTCGAGCCGCAAAATACACTATTCTTGTATTTTAGTCCGTTACTGGGCAACCAACTGTACGGGAATATTTTTTCTCCACGACCATTAATGAATGTAATAATTCCGACTTCATTTTTAATAATAGAAAGTGTTCATTCTCACTCTTGAGAATATTCATTCAGAAACACTTGCTTCTTATGTGTTTTCATGTATTTCCATTCCATAACTAGTGACGGAATAACATTCTGTAATTGCTCAACAAAAAACATAGATTGCCATGCAAATTTCAAAACTGTCACTCAGTTTGTCAGTGCGACGTTTCAATTGTTTTGCTACATATTTCAATTTAAATAAACAGAATTATTACATGGTCGTGGAGAAAATACAGTCTGTTACACGGTTAGAATGAAAATTCGATACGAGTGGAGAATTCCGAACGCGAGCGTAGCGAGCGAGAGGAACCACTCTACGCTACGCTCGCGTTCGGAATTCTCCACTCGTATCGAATTTTCATTCTAACCTTGTTACAGAATATACTATTCTGTACCTGTGTACGGGAATGATCCCTAAAACGTAGGTATTTAAGCAAATTCATATTTAGCGCCTTGATTTTATTTGGCAATAAATTTAAAACCACATTAGTAGTAGTGTTTTAGTAACTCTGGGTGCATTTTGCGCCCCTGGACATCATCGTCACTGTTCATTTTAAATATAATTTAATAGTTATTTATGAAACAGTTCGTGAAGTATGCTTTTTGCGCACGCACGCGATGTTTAGAGCACAAGCGAAGCGAGTGCTATATATCGCGTAAGTGCGCAAAAAGCACTTCACGCACAGTTTCATACAATATTTTATCTACGATAAACAAATAAAAAATAATTAGAAATTCAAATTTGAAAATTTAAACTACAAAACTGTCAGAATGACTTTGGTTGAAATGTAATGCTCTCATAGCAACACCATGACAACGCGAATGCTAAGGATATTTGATTATATGAAGGTGTGTCAAAAACAGTGCGAAAAAGTAAATCCCATTTAAAATACATTGTTACTTCACGCACACTTTCAATCCTTCACGCACTGCTGTCTATAATGACAGTTTTCACGAACTAAAAATTGATACATAATATGAGGTAGAGTAGATAAAATATTTTAAGCAATATGTAACTAACTGAACTGACAGTTTTTTGACACTAATCAACAATGATTAACAAACAATATCAACGAAACGGTTTCATAGAAAATAAGATGATATCAAAAACAGTTATGCATTCATAAAACTTTCTTAATTTACGATTATATTTAATGCGATTTCAGAAAAAATAGTATGTGTATCTCGTAGTAAAAGCAACTTCCCGGACTCTCAATGTTTGTTAGCCTCGGCTAAAAGCCTCGTCCAACAATTTACATTGTCGTCTGGGAATGTATCGCCTTTTCTTACTATATAAATACACAATATACTATATTGGGACGAAATTAATAGTTTATGTTAGAAAATGTTAGTTTTAAATTTAAAATATATTTTTATTTAAAAAGAGATCCTCTTCTGGCCAAATATAACAGTTTTTAAAGTGAAAAGAATGTGTTCTATGAAATAATTGTTAATTCTCTCAAAAAAAAAACAATAGCTCAAAACGACCGTATTGGTAAAAAATTAACCGTTCTGGAGACAAAATGGTAATTTCTGATGGAAAATGGTATAATAGTGTGTTGAAAACAAAAATAAATAGGTTAAATAAATAATGGTATTTGTTGAAAAAATAACTTTTTTGAGAAAAGAGTATGGTGCCTGGAGAAAAAGATTTTAGGTGGAAAATGATTTTTTATTGATAACTGAAGTTTTTGCTCAAACAATTCTGTTTTTAGTAAAAATATAATGGTTTCTGGTAAAATATTATAGTTTTCTATAAAAAATATGGTAATAGTAAAAAACAACGTATTTTTAAGGAAAAAAACTACTTGTAATGCGAAATTGATAGTTTTTAGTTAAAAATACATTTTTTATAGTTATACAACTAAAAAAATGTTTTGTAAAAAATTTTTCATTTCTTTAAAAAAAATGAGTCGGTTAGAACAAAATGACCTCTTTCGGTAAAAAATTGACTGTTTTGGGAAAAAAATTATACTTTGTGATGCAAAATAAGGTTCAATATATACCTAGTTAAAAATAAATAAGTTAGGTATACAAAGAAAATAGTCAATCTGGTGCAAATGACACTAAGTGCAACAGGAAGTAAAATTACAATTGAAGAGACGGTATCAAGATCCTTTAAAGTTAACAGAGAATTACGGCAAGAGGATCTTCTGTCTACATTTCTTTTGACTTTGGTAATAGAATTTATTTCAAAAAAGAGTAGACTTCAAGCAAAGGGCATTAGTATTATCAATTATGGATTTATTTATTCTATACTTTCCACACTCTCAACCCTTCAGTGCATAATGCATTGTTAATATGATTGGCGTAATGTTTATACAATTTAATTTAGAAAAAACTGACGTTTTCTATATTCTATAATTATTGTTAAACTCCGACAAATAGAATCGTCAATTAAACGAGGTCAGACATTTTTATTTAGCTTGTGTGTTCAATCGAACATTACATAAAAAGATTGGTTTTATAAAATATCATATGTATTTAATTAGTTCTTTTCGATAACCAGATGCCATATATATATTATTTGTTTCTTTGAAGTAACCAGCCCATAAATCTATCTTATGTGCCTAAAAGATCAAAACAATTTTTAAGTAAAACCAGAAATCAAAAATCCGCCTCCATTCATTTTTCAGTATCTAAGTAGGTATACAAAAAAAATCGAGTTTTATATATACGAATACGAAAAGAAAGACGTAGTCGATCTATTCTTGTAGAGCTTCAAATAAGCTCTTATAAGTTCTGTCTGAGAAAGATCTAGTGATCTTTGATTTGATTTATCGGATTAAGGAAACCCTAACACATCAGAAGAAATACATTTTTCTTTCTTAGGATGGTATCAACACTTTGACGCGTTCGTGTCGATGTATTAGGGGAACGGATAATAAATTAAACCAAAGACGACAGGGAAGGAAGGACAGTTCTTTTTGTCATACAGGGTCCTTCATTTATTTTTAATAAATCATTGATTTTACATTTAAACCTCATCTAGTGGTGTATGTAACGTTAGTATTTTCTATACTGTACAGGGTAACGCTATAGCGCTAGAGAGGCACATTACTTTCAAATAAAAAACAGCGAAATTCAACCAAACTAAAAAGAAGTTTTCTCTTATCGCCACACCCGAGCTATGACAGTCTTTTTAAAAAAATTATTATTATTTAACTACCTTTAATGTTTTTAAAGACATATGCAAAAGAAAATCGATTGTACTGCAATCAACTCTGTGCTTAAAAATTAAGCATGACAGCATAGTACGTACAAGCTTGACAGAAATATTTCAGCAGATTTGAAAAACTTCTTATCTGGTGATAAAATTATATACCGTTTTCATATTTTTTATTGTTATTTTGGTAGTTAGTAATCGTTGTATAATTTATAAGCCTGCATTAAAACAATTTTTGGAGAACACGTAGGGGTTATAAAAGTTGTATGTGTTGGGATATGATTAAATATGATTATACATTTGCGAATATATAAAAAATCATATCACTAAAAATTTATATGTTCATTATTTTCGCAATTATTTTGAAGCAACAGGATGTGATTGACGTTAACTTAAAAGAAAAAAGTTACAACCTGACTGGCATTTAATAAGTCTCGCTAATTGTTACACAAAATCAAATTATATTTTTCTTAAATTGAATCACATCTTACATTCCCATGTTTATTTGAGACAGATTCTGAATTCGAATCACAATCAAATAGAGAATTTAAAGAAAGCGGTTACTGGTACAAAAGTCGTCTTTTTAAACAAGATTCATGTAGACTTTTTAGTTATAATATGAAGTAAATCAAGAACAGAATTAGCTTATTTTATTTT
Organism: Altica lythri; assembly: GCA_964028335.1. Classification (NCBI taxonomy): domain Eukaryota; kingdom Metazoa; phylum Arthropoda; class Insecta; order Coleoptera; family Chrysomelidae; genus Altica; species Altica lythri. The sequence continues at coordinate 24,412,371 of OZ034809.1, read as the reverse complement.
AAGATTATTATTATCTTTTCAGATTTGGAAATTTTTTGGTTCATACTTAACTTAAATTCGTGTAAGCTTCTTTTACTTTACTTTGCGTATTCGAACATTGTTAATATTAAAGACATCCCAAATGAATAAGTACTACATATTTTACACATAGAATTACATAAGACAAAGCTGCTCGGAAAGTTAGTGCCACATTCGTTAACAATTCAACAAAAAAAAACTCTCAGCGTAATTTTTAGTATTTTGAACAGAATAATAACAACTTTGTGCGTTGTTTTATAACTACGGATGTGAATTGGATATTCCATCATGATCCTTAACTGAAACAAGAACGTTTACAGTGGACTGAAGCACAGATGCTTCAGCTTCATAACAGTTGAAGTCAGAATGATGGCTAAATTAAACGAATTAAAGTACGAATTGCTTAAACACCCACCATATTAACCAGATTTGGCTTCTTCCGGTTATTACCTCTTAAGTAACTTGAAACAATTTCTTCGTGGAAAGCATTTTTCGTCGGAAGTTATTGCAGCCGTAAAACAATATTTTGCAGAGCTTTAAAAAATCATTACAGAGATGGCATAAAATTACTTAAGGATCATTGAAATAAGTGCATTTAAGCTGAGGAGATTATCTTCAATAAAAAAAAACAATTAAATTAAAAATTATTATATTTTATTTTTACTGTCAAAACTCTTCAAACCAACCTGTATACAATTGTTCCACATCTATGTGGCAGCCACTTTCTTCTGTCCCAATACTAGAACCTTGTCCTTGCAAGGTATTCACAATGGCATGGAACAATAAAAAGCGGTTTTCTTCTTCTCTTAGCAATATCAACAGATGTCTTCATCTGCGAAGTTCAGCTGACTCAAGTGTTTTTTGAGGCGACCATGTCCGGTCAAGAGACCGATAATCATTCTGACATCGTTTCGCCTTTGTGATATTGCTCTGCAGTAAATTTCGCCGAGTGTCCTTTCTCTTGTCGCTTGCCTGGTGATTTTTCCCACCACTCTGCTCTGGCCTTTATTTCTCAATGTCTGCCTTTCTGAACATGTCGGCAGCCCCTGCAAATGGTTACGAGCCAATCATTGGCATATTAGCTTTCGTTCGGGCTAATTCATTGACCTCGCCCAGAAACCCTGAGTAACCTGGTACCCATAGCAGTCTCAGAGGATTCCGACTTTCGACATGTATCAGGACCCCAACGCAGTCTCACAACAGCTATGAGCTTATTTGGGCTAAGACTATCTCCTTTAGAGCTGCTTGGTTGTCTGAGTAAATGACTACGGTTTTATCCATTATACCCTTACTTATGATTTTGGTTGCACAGTGTTATATGGCCTCTACTACACTTTAGCAGACGCATCTAGACTCAATTGGACTTGTATTCTGTGTCTCCTACTATATTTACCCGACCCTGTGCCTTTCTCAGTCTTTGAGCCATCGGTATACCAAATTGACTCTCCATGAGTTGGGGGTTCAGTGTTGCATAAATACCTTTCCAGTAATTCTACGCGAAAGTTTCTCGTAAAGTTATACCTGTGGACTATCCTATCCTATCATTATTTGATCCCCCAACCTTATCATTTTGCTTTGCTTTCTATTTATCCTTCAGTAAGGTTATGGGAGCCTGGTCGGAGAAAAATAACGTTGTATTTTCATTTCCAAATAATACAGTTAGGAGGATTATGTGGCTTTTTCTTTAGTTGAAATAGAATTATAAGTAATAAATATGATAAATCAATATAAAAACAAAAAAAAACATAAAAAAACAATTAAAAAAACGAAAAAAGTAAACATTGAGAAGTTGGAAAATAAGAGAAAAATCATTAATTTATTAGGCGTTACAAATTTCACTGGGTCGGGTATATGATATCTTTGAAAATACGTAATAAACAGTGTGTACTCATTTTTGTAACTTTTACTACACTTTTATTGGCATTTTTGAATTGTTATTCATTACAAATTTGTAAATAAGGAGAGATATTCTATTTTCCGTCTTTCTTTAATTTAACCACTATTAAAGACAAATCCAATTTAAGTTGGCTACGTTCCGAAGTCCCGCGACTGTCACTTGTCAATCTAAGGCCGCTTCGATCTGTCTCTTCGCATTTCCAGTTAACGTCGCGACGCTGACGCCCACCCTTAACATTCAATTAACGTTCTAATTGGAACCGATCGTACGGAATTAGAAGCATGTCGTTTTTTCCGTATTTTTTTGTGTTTGAATAAGGCCAGCCTTGTTATTTATCTTACTGGATTTACGCAGATGTAAGGAATCCGATTGATTGACGTTTCGAATGAGATAGAGTTTTTTTATACCTTAAAATGCTAAATATAAGATTCGAAATGTGTATTCAAATTTGTTAAAAAAAAACGATGTAAAAATTCTTGAAGTCTGGATTTTTTTCAATTCTTGTTTTTTAACTTCCCGCTAAAAAAATTAAAAAAAATTTTTACTTTTAAAATCGGGAAGTTATTGGTTTTACCCCGTTTTTCGAAAATCGAGTTTTCATCGGATCTCAACGTTTTGAGGTATTTGGAACCTACCCTGACTATTTTTACGAGGGAGTCTGTATGTCTGTATGTATGTGTGGATGTGTGTGTGTGTGTGTGTGGATGTATGTAAACCTCTTATAACTTTTGAACGGCTTGACTGATCGGAATAAAATAAAAAGCGTTCCAAAGATTTCCATCTAGCTTAGATTTCCTGTTAGTTTAAACCGAATCGAACAAGTAGATTTCGAGAAATTTTAAAATAACTGAAAAAAACAATTGGCTAAAATGATGTTTTTTGGCCATTGCATCGATCAATTTCATAACCTAATTAGCTCTCAACCTTAAAAAACCATGTCGAATGCCGTTTTGCAAATTAAAATCGGTTGATTCGTTCGTGAGATATCGTTGTCGAAAACTATCAAAAAAGTGTTTTTTTCAATAACTTAAAGATTTTTTGACTAATCGATTTTGCACTTCTTGTAACGTTTTTAGGTCTCAAAAAACTGCGTCGAATGCCATCTTGAACATCACAATCGAATAACGCGTTAAAAAGTTATGGCTTTTTAAACATTTCAAAAAAAGTCAAAATACGTCACGTTACTATAGCTTTACGGTTAAAACTAGCGGGAAGTTGCAAGAATGGCCTTTAAGGTCAACGTCTTTTGGAATTTTTTTTATATATATGTAAGAATCTAGTAGGAACCTAGTGAAATATCCAGACTCTGTTTAACCGGTAAAATTGCTTTTTAACCAATCTCAAACTTCCTTTTAAATTCATATTTCTGCTTTTAAACTAACTTATACCACATTTTTAAGAGCTTTAACTCTATTTGGAAGCACTGTTTAAATCCATCTACTTTTTAAACAGTCAAATCGATTTTGCAAATTCAACTAATTTTGTAACAGATTAAACAGTTAAACTACCTGTTGGAAAAGTTAAACCCTTTTTTAAATCGGTCAATCTCTTCTCTGAACCATATGTACCTACAGCTATTAAACCGGTCAAACTGCTTTAACCGGATTTTAAACCGGCTAATTAACTTACCAAAGATGTTTAACTGCTTTTTAAACATAATTAGTTTTAAAAGCAATTAAAGCTGCTTAATAAGTGGTTTTATGAATTTAAGAAGTGGTTAAAACTATTTAAAAAGCAAGCATTCGAAACTGCTAAAATGCAGTTTTAAAAGCAGTTAACACCATGTAAAAAACTTCATACTATTTAAATACTAGCTTAACCAATCTATGCAATAATGTTTATATGGGAAAATCGCGATTGTTAAATTTTATAGAAACAATATTTATATTCCAATAAATATTCGGTAGAAATAAATTCCATACTGTATAATAATCGCAGTGAAATTTTAATTAAAAACCTCACATTTGCATGCTCTGCAGCGCCGAATGTTGATTCTCTTTTGTTTTTGTAGCCGGGCTGATTTTCTGCTATTCAATTATCTCCTCCCTTCTTTCTATAACAATTGACAATCTAGAAGGTTGGTCTATTTGGTTTTCCTATTAATTTTAATTCTGTGCTATCCGCCGACGCGCTGACTTTTCTTCATTACCATATATGTAAAATTCTCGAACGCGGACTTCAAATGAGAAAAGATTAAATCACAGATTCTGCTGCCTGATATAGCATCATGCAAAAAGTCAGTTGGGATTCTTAAAAAAAATGTCGATGTTAGAATTTACACACAAAATACTTTTGTCACAAAAAAATCATTAATGCATCTCACTTGTTAAAAGAGTAACATAACTAACTTCAATTTTCTTCTTCATCAAAGACGACGGAGTTTAGTTCGTCTTAAGGTAGCTCCAAATAACAACATACGGCCAACACAAATCCGAACTGGCTGGATCCGGTTTGAACTTTCTGATGCTTTGATACATTCAATCCGATGTTTTAAAGGTTCTCTGCAGGTGATCTTAAACTAAAATAAAATCATCTGTGTGGTCTAAACGTGATCTATGGTGAAACAAGGTGATCTATGGAGATATTAGAATATCTACAAATAGATCGGTAATTTTTTTTGGGAGAAAGGCACCAAAATAAACTTGGATGCGAATTCTGGCGAAATTTTGTTCTGACGAGTACGTCCGAGAAGGCGGTTACACTATAAGAGTTTTCTGACATTTTGATAGTCAGTACACTGTCTACCGCCCAGTAATTATGGACGAAGTTGACGAATTTTATTTTCTTGAAAGTGCGTAAATGAAGTTAGTGCTGTTAAATGAAGGAAAAAAGAGCATTTTAATCCTTTATTTTCTAGTAGAGACGACAAAGGAGAGTTTAAAATGTTATTTGAAGAATTTCCTCCCACTTTTGCGATAAATATCTCTGTTATGATAATTTTTTTCACTTATATCCCACAATAATCTGTTCTTATACACAAGAGTAATTAATTTATCATTGTCCATGATGGAATAACTAAGTAACTACGCAAAAACAAAAGCAGGTCGTACGAAAAAATCAAACCTGTTTGAACGCTCAAATGGTTCCGACGACGTCGTGCATGTACTGACATGACGTGCTGGTCGCTGGCAGTGTAAACACGCTCATTGGAAAACAGGCGTTTGTTTATTTGGACGAATTCGTCAGAACTTGTCAGAACAAAATTTCGTCAGAATTCGCATCCATAGTAACCGCAGCCTTAGTAGTTTCAATAACTGGTTTTATTTTAAAAGAGGTAAGAATTTTTTAGTTTACAGACAACTGTAACAAAAACGTTTTACACCAGATTTTAAAACGTTCTAAACTAAAAATAACCAATTAGTTTGTATTAAATATTTTCACATTACCCCTGAAGTAGAATATATGCCGCGTTGTGAATCCTAAAAATTTAACAATTAATTTTAAAATTAGCAGAATAATCGTTTGTATTTTCATTTTTAAATCAACGCTTTCTAAGTTTAGTATGGCGAGAACTGTAAATCGAAAAAAAAAAGTGTCACCGTACTAACGTACGTACGTTTTCAACTCCTCTCTTGCTTTTGTGACATACGTGACCGACTAAAGAATAGAATACATATAAAGCTTCACTTTCTTCGAAATTTCCCGAGTTCCACACGCTTTTTTTAAATATACCTGCGACAATATTACTACCGTTCCTAAACAAAATTAAATGCGATTTTCTTGAAAATAAATTAAATTGAGCGGGTTAAATTAGTCAATTATGGAATTTAGTAAAACTTGATAGTTCTTAAACTCTAAAAATGTTATCTTCTCCTTCCTTTTCTCCTTTTTATTAATGGATATTAGCGATCTCATGGGTCCACTCTTTCCTTTTACTGATCGAGCTGAACAAATTCCCTTTTGTTCTTAGCTCTGTCCATTGTGTTAGATTTCTGAGTGATGACATTTTCTTTCTACCAACACCTCTCTTCCGTTCGATCTTTCCTTAGATTACTAGTTATAATATTTAATATCTCTCGTTTCTTACTACGTTGCCTAAACAAGCTAATTCCTTCGGCTAATGGTTTTAGTTTAACTGCCACCTTTGTTGTTTAGCTGTCCATGGAACTTTTAGTATCAGTTTGTATATCAAAACTTTTAATGCGTCGAATCTGTTCATGAAATTTACTTTTAGTGTCCAGCTCTTTATTCCAACACTAACCACATGTACCTTTTGAAAATCTGATTTGTGGGTAGAGGTCTAATTCAGTATTGGTTAGAAGCCTTTTGAATTTCATGAAAATACTTCTGGCCACTATTAAAGTATTGTAACGGGATAACCGTAAAGGAAGGGAACTTAATTTGAAAGATTGTTGTTGACAGTTGATTTTTAGAAGTTTGTAAAAAAATCAACTGACCATTTTAAATAATGTTTCTAGAAAATTCTAGAAACTTCTAAACACACTGACTAGATTAAATAATGTTGTATATAAGGGGATGCATGGGCAGTTAACGTCAGTTCGAGTCAAGTGTTCACAAGAGTTCATTGTATTGTCAAGTAGTTAGACGTTATCCAGCAGAGTTCAGTGTATCTTAACAATTTTGTAAATAAATTGTGTAAAAAGCCCCCATACGTGTTTCAAATTGGTGTCAGGTGTGGGGTGAAGATACAAGAATACCTGGAAAAAAGATAAATGAACTATTGGTGGCTGAGCTCAGAAGAGAGCTTGAAGAATTAGAGTTGGAAACTACTGGAAGCAAATCCGTATTGTTGAGAAGGCTCCGTGAGTACTACGTAAATAATAATTTGGATTCTGACGCTGTGGAGTTCGAAGACCCAGTTCAAAAAGCAAATTCTGAACTAACTCAACAACTTTCCCGGCTGCAAGAAGAACAAACTCAACAACTTTCCCGGCTGCAAGAGGAGCTATCGGGACGAATGACGAGCCAACAAGAAGAACAAACTCAACAACTTTCCCAGTTGTCCAGTCAGATAAGCAGCCAGCGCGAAGATATGTCCCAGCTGTCGCAACGAATGACGAACCAACAAGAGGAGCTGTCCAGTCAGATGAAGAGCCAACAAGAGGAGCTATCACAGCGAATGACGAACCAACAAGAGGAGCTATCCAGTCAGATAAGAAGCCAGCGCGAAGAGGTGTCCCAGCTATCACAACGGATGTCTACCCTACCAGAAGAGTTATCCAGTTCCTTCTCTCAGCAAATATCACATCTCCGTGACGAGCAAAATCAGCAAGTAGACAACTTGAATCAGCAAGTGGACAACATGAATCAGCAAGTGGACAACTTGAATCAGCAAGTGGACAACATGAATCAGCAAGTTGCCAACTTCAGAGACGAGATCAACCAGCAAATGCAATCCGAGATAGAAAAACTTAAACGAGAACTGGAAGCTTGTCTACAAAACCAAACCATCCATCACGGCGACGGAGATGCAGGAAGGATGGAAACCTGCCACGCAGACGTCGAACGACAAAGAAGCGAGGAGACGACCCATGTACGAACGACGATGAAACCCCCGACCTTCGACGGGAAGACTTCCTGGCCAAATTACCTGAAACAATTCGACGCAGCGGCCAGAGCTAATGGATGGTCATCCCAGGAGAAGGCATTGTCCCTAACCGTAGCTCTGCGAGGCGAAGCTTTAGACGTCTTTTAATCATTGACACCGGATGAAGCCGACAACTTCAAGTTATTGGTGAATCGTCTTGCAGCGGAGGATTTCCTGGAGTGCCTAGCAGTCCAAACCTTCACCGATGGTCTTCGAGACGTCGAGTTGCAGCGCGCTGTACGGCTGGCGCGGCCGAAGACCCTCATGGACGCCTTGACCATTGCCCTGGAGTTTGAGGCGGCGACGGAGGCCTCACGTGGAGTTGCTCGACTGAGGGAAATCACCGGTAACTACGACCATGCCGTTCATTCCGTTAGCGACGTTGAAGCAGTAGTAGAGAGGTTTATGAAGTTATCTCCAAAAAGAAGGCGCCCAGTGAGATGCTGGAACTGCGGAGAACTAGGCCATATAAGAAATACTTGCCCCCATAAAGAAAAATCTCCTGCTCAAGTACCCCTGCAGCAGGAAAACTCTAAACGGGTCGACTCCTGGAGGGCGCCTTCGACCCCAAACATTCCCGTAGTCCCTCACACCATTAAATTGGCAACTCTGCGACATCACGTGGACAGCTTATATGTAGATGGCCTCCTTGATGGGAAGAATATTAGCATGCTGGTAGACACTGGAGCTACAAAAACTATCGTCCGACCATCCATCATTATGCGAAATAAGATGTTGCCTACCAGTTGGAGACTGCGTACCGCCACCGGAGATTCTGCTAGAGTCTACGGTGAGATACAGGTGACGCTACAGTTTGGTTCAACCTCTCTTGTTCACTCAGTGCTGGTGGCTGACGTTGGTGAAGATGTTGTTCTGGGCATGGATGTTATGCTCCACTGTGGTTTTCATTTGGATCTTCGCCAACGTATCCTTCGTACTGGTGATGAAGAAATATTCCTGCACCGAAAACAAGTTGACAATGCCTCGATTAAGCTAATCGATGATTTCGAACTTCCGGCAAGCTGCGAATGTGTCGTCACAGCGCGGTTGGATGGACTGGAGCCAGATGGTGCCCCAGCCATGATAGAGCCGAAGAACCATGACCATGAATTGGGAAAAGGACTCCTTGTGGGTAAGACTCTTGTTAGATCCGCCAAAGAGGTACCCATCCGAGTTATCAACTTAAACGATCATCCAGTTCTTCTCCGAAAGGACACGGAAATGGGAAGTTTAGAACCAGTAACGGCCATAATTCACAAGGTAAACGTTACGGAAACAGATGAGACCAACGGAATTGAACCATTAATGACAAAATTAGATCCCTCTTTGTCAAAATTAGAAAAGAAACAGGTAAGAGATCTACTTTACCGTTATAAACCTGTATTTGGTTCTAAAAGTAAATTGGGAAGAACTGATGTTGTACAACATAAAATTGACACTGGTGATGCACGTCCGATTCGACAGGTACCCCGAAGGATGCCTCAAATTAAGAAGGAAGAAGCAGACAGAGCCCTTAAAGAAATGATTCAAAATGGCATAGTCGAACCATCCAGTAGTCCGTGGGCTTCTCCTGTGGTATTAGTGAGAAAGAAAGACGGATCAATGCGGTTTTGTGTCGACTATCGAAAGCTAAATGATGTCACTAAGAAGGACAGTTATCCTCTGCCAAGGATTGATGATGCCCTCGACGCTTTGGCGGGTTCTACTTTGTTTTCTACCTTGGACCTTAAAAGCGGATACTGGCAAGTTAAAATGAATCCTGCAGACAAAGAAAAGACTGCCTTTACCAGTGGATCAGGGTTGCGGCAATTCACGGTCCTTCCGTTTGGCCTCTGTAATGCTCCTGCGACGTTTGAACGGCTAATGGAGAACATCCTGCGGGGTTTGTCATGGGAAACTTGTCTAGTTTATCTAGACGACATCATCATAATGGGTAAGACCTTTAAGGAACATTTATCTAACCTGGAAGAAGTTTTTAAAAGATTACAGAACGCTAATCCAACATTAAATGTTAAGAAATGCCACTTGTTCCAGAGACAGGTCAACTATTTAGGACATAACGTAAGCAAGGATGGCGTTGCTGTTGACCCCGCTAAGATACAAGCCGTTCAGGAATGGCCAATACCTATCGACAAACATCAGCTCCGGAGTTTCTTGGGTCTTTGTTCCTATTAACGACGATATGTCAAGAATTTTGGAGACATCGCCAAACCCTTGACACGTTTGACAGAACAAGATAAATCCTTCTGTTGGGATCAGGAATGTCAAGAGGCGTTTGAAATATTGAAGAAACAGCTTACGTCAGCACCTGTTCTTGCTTATCCACTTCCTGATGGTAAGCTTATTCTGGACACCGACGCCAGCAATGTGGGAATTGAAGCCGTCTTGTCACAGCTACAAGATGGTAAGGAAAGAGTGGTTGGTTACTTCAGCAAAATTTTATCGAAAGCTGAAAAGAACTACTGTGTAACTCGGAGGGAACTGTTAGCAGTTGTAAAATCCGTCGAACACTTTTATAAATATCTGTATGGCAGAAAATTCCTGATCAGAACAGACCATGCTAGTTTAAAGTGGCTACTTAGCTTTAGGAACCCAGAAGGACAGATAGCAAGATGGCTCGAAAAACTGCAGGAATATGATGTTGAAATCGAGCACAGACCTGGAACCAGACATCGTAATGCTGATGCACTTTTCAGAATACCATGTCGACCAGATTGCCCCCATTGTACCCGTATGGAGCAGAACGAGGAAAAACTTGCCTTAGTTAAGGTTGTGCCAGAAGACGAGAGCTCTATGCTGGAGGAGCAACAAGAAAACGACCCCGTTCTGAGAAAGATTAGGGAGTGGAAGAAAATGGACCGTCGTCCGTTGTGAAGAGAGATATCCTCATCCTCTCCTGCTTTAAAAGCATACTGGTCCCAATGGAACTCTTTAATTTTGGACGGAGGGCTCGTTAAAAGACTTGTAGAAAATTCCGAGGGCACAGAAACAAGGAAATAAATAGTGGTCCCAAGAAATGCTGTACCGGAAATTTTAAAACAGATGCATAATGATAGTTCTGGAGGACATCTGGGTATCACGAAAACGCTGCAAAAGATCCGAGATAGATTTTACTGGATAAATTGCACTAATGATGTTAAAGATTGGTGTCGTAAATGCACTACATGTGCTGCCAGTAACGGTCCGCACCGAAAACCGAAGGCGGAAATGCAGCAATACCTGGTTGGAAGTCCTTTTGAAAGAATCGCAGTAGATGTATTGGGGCCACTTCCACAGACCGATGTAGGAAACAAGTACATCTTTGTTGTAATGGACTTCTTCACTAAATGGGTTGAAGCATATGCAGTTCCCAATCAGGAAGCTACCACTTTAGCAGATATATTGGTTGAAGAATTCGTAAGCCGATTTGGGGTACCATTAGAATTACATTCAGACCAAGGAAGAAATTTTGAGAGCAAGCTGTTTCAAGAAGTTTGCCAAAGATTAGGCATCCACAAAACGAGAACCACAGCGATGCACCCTCAGTCTGATGGAATGGTGGAACGAATGAACCGGACTATAACCAACTATCTGTCAAAAGTGGTGTCAGATTGTCAGAGGGATTGGGATCGACATATTCCACTATTTCTAATGGCAATTCGATCGGCCATCAACGAATCAACTGGCCAAACGCCGGCGAAGGTCCTGTTCGGTAGAGACATGAGGCTACCATGTGACTTGGTGTTTGGTTGTAAACCTGGTGAAGAAATGGCACGTGAACAATATGTCGCCGACCTTCAGAATCGAATGGAAAATATACACAACCTGGTGCGTGGAAAACTACAATTATCTAGTGATCGGATGAAGAGGTACTATGACACACGGACAATGGAAAAGAGTTACCAAGTTGGAGATTTAGTCTGGCTCTATAACCCCCGACGGCGTCGAGGTATTTGTCCCAAATTACAAAAGAACTGGGAAGGTCCTTACACCATCAAGAAGAAGATTAACGATGTCATTTATCGGATCGTGAAAATTCCCAGAGGGAAACCCGTCGTGGTCCATCATAATCGTTTGGCGCCTTACCAGGGAAACCACAGTGGAGATGCGCAGCAACTCCAAAAAGATGGTTTGGCTGGCTCAGGGAGTGTGCGGGATTCCGATGTAGGAAATAACATTCCAGGAGGAATGAATCTAAGGAGGGGGCAGTGTAACGGGATAACCGTAAAGGAAGGGAACTTAATTTAAAAGATTGTTGTTGACAGTTGATTTTTAGAAGTTTGTAAAAAAATCAACTGACCATTTTAAATAATGTTTCTAGAAAATTCTAGAAACTTCTAAACACACTGACTAGATTAAATAATGTTGTATATAAGGGGATGCATGGGCAGTTAACGACAGTTCGAGTCAAGTGTTCACAAGAGTTCATTGTATTGTCAAGTAGTTAGACGTTATCCAGCAGAGTTCAGTGTATCTTAACAATTTTGTAAATAAATTGTGTAAAAAGCCCCCATACGTGTTTCAGTATTATTACAGAAAACAGAAAACTGTAATAGTGTCTTACTTAATAAAGCGAGTTATTAATGAACAAATGTTGCAAAATGCAGAATATAAGTTATTCTATCGCTTTACGAGTTTTGAAAAATATTTTCAAAAACATTGACCATTTAACTAAGAAACAACTACTTCCCGGGCTATGTGCCCCGACGGATATTGAATTACACTTCAAAGTCAAATGGGGTTGGCATATCTAAAGCGATAGAATAACTAATATTCTGCATTTTGCAACATTTGTTCATACTTCTGGCCATCTTTATTCGACATTTGATTTCCAAATCGGACGTTCTCTCTTCACACAGCCACGTGCCTAAATATTTAAATTTGCGTACTCGTTCTAGTAGGCAACCGTTATCATTTAAACTTGCTTGCATCTTAATGTTTTTTCGGATTGCGTAACAATATAATAAATTTTGTCTTCTTAGTATTGATATACAGGCCTAAGTTTTGAATGTTGCTACCTATGGCATTAAGAAGCTCATGCAAGTCTTTCATGTTGTCCGAAACTAGGACTGTGTTTGCATATCTTATATTCTTAAACCATATTTACTTTAATACCTATCTTAAAAGATGTTTTTAGCGTAAACAGTAAAGAAAAACGAGGGGAGAACGCATTTTTTCTGACTCCTCTTAGTATTTTTATTTGCTTCCCAGAGTCTTTACCGACCTTTATTTCTGCTGTTTAATTCCAGTACAGAATTTTATACAAGGAATATTTTTTTGGTCTATATCCATCTTCCTTAGGATTTGAATAAGTTTTTGATGTTGAACTCTATCAAATGCTTTCTCGTAGTCGATGAAGCATAACATGGCATCTTTCTTCAGATATGAGCAATTTTGAATTAATATTTGAGTTGTCCTGAAACCAAATTGGGTAGATCCTATATTTTTTTACATTTTTGGGAAATCCCATACTCTTTGTGTTTAAGGAGTATCTTTAATGAGAAGAAATCTAAATCTAATTTATAGGTAAAGATTCTGTCATTGTATTTTATAAAATTTATTCTTATTGAAACACTCTGTGCAGCATATAAAAATATATAGACAATTCTGCTTCCTATCGCTTGCTGTATTTGCTGGTAAGCCAACAAATTCTTTGATTAAATCATGGTTCACTGATATATTGGACGATGCTTTATTTATGATAAAAAATCTTTGATAAATTGTGTTTATTCGTTTTAATGCACGTTGTCTTTTTGAAAACATTAATGATGATACTTTGTGTGGGATTAATTTCCTATACCTATTGCAAATACCTAATCATCTAAGAATAGTTAAATCAATTTCTACATGATACCTTGAATGCTCTATTATAGTGCGAACATGCCATCATCTTTATTATTATTAAAATTAATGAATCTTATCATAAATTAACACCTTATAAAGTTAATTCTTTTCTCATGCACTTAGTGTCTAAGCTGATTGATTTCTGGTGTGCGAAATCTCGCTCTTACAACAATTTTTTGGTCCATTGTGATACTGGTTTGTAATTAATGAGTTTAATAAACAGTGAAAGCAGCAGCAGCGAACAGAGTATAGTGATGTAGGACGAAACATGCCGCGGAATCCATTATCAACTCTAGAAAAAAGAGTTGACTCGATAATCCATTGGGTTATAAATATTTATGGCTTGGATGCGGATGGTAACCTATACGATACGTGATCGTGCTTTATTTAATTTTAATGTGTCTAAAGTAATTTAAATTTTCAGCGTGTTGTTTGATTCTTGTATTAATTGTAAAAGTTCGTTAATAAAGGGATCGACAACGAATTTTGACTCAGGCAAAGGGCAGCTGAGGTTGCGGCCCACAACAAACAATTCGCCAATGACAAATGACCTGAACTTGTCTAATTGATGATCAGTTTGTCATATCTAGAGTGGGATGCATGTTTCCTTAGTGCTAAAGACCAAAACGTCTCGGGTGGTCGGCTCGTGTCAGAATCCTTGAATTTAACATAGGCGTAACTCTAAATTTTATAAATAAATATGTTCAAAAAAATAGCAAGTGTTTAGTCCTTTTCTAGAAAAAGGAAATTTCATTCATTATTTTAAAACGAAAATGTAAATTGGGTATGTTCACCACGTATAAGATTTAAAAAAAGTAAATTCCGTACTCTGATAAAAAATGGAGTTAAAAGGTAGTCACATTTTGCACATAGTTCATGAGGATTTTATCTAAAACTAAATTGGGTTAAGGAAATCATCTACATTAATATTTCTCGTTTTTAAATAAATAAAAAAATGTTAGCAATAATTATTAATTAAAATAAGTTTTTGGGCCTTTTTGCAATTGAAGTATAATGGTACCATATAAAGGTAAACAAATTAGATTTTTTATCTGTTTTCACAATACCTTAACATTATTTAAAACATCTACATTTCTTCTAAAACTAGAAAGCTTTTCGTTAGTCGGATTTTGGTTCCTAATAAATTCTAGTAAAGTGTCACAAAAAAGAGGATTTGACTTTTTGAATAAAAAATAGTCTCCTATTACCAAGTAAGAGTTATTAGGGAGTTGGCAAACCGTTACAAAACTATTCTTCCTCACTTAGTTAATTTCCTTGGAGGAGGTGTAGCTGGGTGCATTGTCGTGATGCACTTTTTAATTTTGGGTAATGGTTGGCCCCACACGTTAACTCTTCTGTTAAGTGTTTTTAGCAATCATAAGTGAAAAACATTATGTTTTTTTCTTTAAGTACAATTTCGTGTTTGATCACAGCCTTGACATTGAAAAAATGATAAACGGTAATTTATTTTGAATTTGCTTACTTGCGTCATTATTGTAAAAGCTAATGACTATTTGGAGCTTTTCCGCGCTATTCTGGGGCCATATGTAAATTTTCAATTTTCTTTGTCAGTGTAACTTTGGATAGAAGCTTAACATATAAACAACACATTGAGAAAGTTCGCCAAAAACTTAAAACCAGAAATACCATTATTTCGAAATTATCTGGTACAAATTGGGGTACCTACTGACGCACATACATTACGTACATCCTCTCTTGCTCTGGTGTTTTCTGTTGCAGAATACTGCTGCCCAGTTTGGATACAGTGTCCATGTACACAAGATTGACACTCAAATAAATACAACAATGAGAATCATCAGTGGTGCGTTGAAGTCTACTCCAATCCCTTGGTTACCTGTTCTATCAAACATTCCTCCATCAAGTTTACGAAGAAAACTAGCTGCGAAAAAATTGTGGCAGAAATATCAACTTAATGAAGTTTTCATCATCTGGCAAGACCTCCATGACCAAAATAATAATTTAAAATCAAGGAATCCTTTTTGGCTATTAGTAAACAGTATCGAACATTTCTCAATAGATGAAGATTGGAAAAGAATTTGGTTAAGTGAGAACGTTTTTAACCGAGGTTTAGTAGAAGATCCAACAAAACCACTACCTGGATTCAAACATCCTAGAAATATCTGGTGTAAATTGAACTGTCTACGCACTGGTCATGGACGCTGTAATTCCACTCTCTCTAAAAAGGGTGTTGTAGAAAGCCCATTATGCTCTTGCAATATAGCCGAAGAAACTATTGAACATTTAGTCAATGAATGTCATCTTACAAGATTTGCTGGCGGTTTTCAAGAATTACATGAATTGACACAAAATGCCATTGAATGGCTCACACAAATCAAGAGTCTTTAAATATACAGCAAGTAGTTCTGATTAAGGTTTTTTTTCTGCGGTTTTTTCCTTTAATCTCCAACACGAATGTGAGAACTGACACCCTTTAAAAACTTTCCGCAGATACAATATTGAGAAGAGTGTTTTCTCTATAGAACGAATTCTTCAAATTTAATGACTATATTATTGTTAATAACATATATTGTACTACTACTATTTTTATATGAATATATATAATGTATTAGATTTCTGTAACACATTGTAGATAGAAGTTGTGAGCAGTATGATCTTAGTCATCTGTAAAAGTCTACTATACGACTTTGGTGCAAATCGTTGGTATTTTGAGTAATAATGGTATGTATTCTCATTTTGTTAGTGCAAATACTGTTTGTGATCATGCGCACTGTAAAATTTGGGATCCATGTACACTTAGAGCATCGTGCCCAACATCTCCGTAGGTACCCGAGGGTTCCAGTTATACCACGTGATGCTGTTCAGTTGTTTCCTGTATTTTGCGTTTGGACCTACACACTTTAGCAAAACAATTAAAACAAAACTAACTCAAAAAAATGCTTCTACGAAAATGCGCTTAGTGCGTTAAGGTCATACTTCTAACTATTTGTGATGCGAAATTTGATGGCGCTGATACGCAGTTATGTCTGGAAAAAATGTTTATACAAACTCTGTATGCAACGTGCTTTGGTTGATAAACGATTTTTACAATATACAAGTAATACATTATGTTATAAAGGGTGGAGATAAAACAAGAGACGGATCGAGGTTTAAGCTTTTTTAAACCATCTCAATCAAATTCTAGAACATAAAGAGAGAATAATTTTTTATCCAATAGGATTTTTTAAACTAAAAATATCTTTTTAGGGGGTAAACACATATAATAACATTTTTTTACAAATTTTTGTGTATGTGTGTCTGAAAAACTTTGGTGATGAATAGACTCAAACAGAAAAAAGTAAGCAGAAGAGGAAAGATTATTTTAAGAAAAGATTTAAATAGATTCCAAATCAATTTCGTCATAGTGAAATATTGAATTAAATTAAAGGAAACAAAATTACAGAAACTAAAAAAAAAATAAAACATAAATCACCTACTGACTTAACATGATGTAATTTAGATTCAAAAATAATGAAACAATTTTTATTCATTCGCTACTTTTCGTGATCGTATCATACAAAATACACACCCTGCAATAAATTTTATACATATATGATATTACATTTTTTAACTTTCATACAATAAAAACGCCCAATTATGGTAATCCATCACCATTATTGACCCTTGTACGGTGCGCTTATGGTAGCGTAGCGATTCCAACGGTAGAGATATCCCATTGACTCCCACATATTGCTCATTGTATTTGAATCTTGATGCTATTTTTCATTGTCGTAGGCGCGTATTTCTTAACTAAAGTACGCCACTGTTTTGTTGGTACTTCTTGTCTTGCACACAATAATCACTCGTAAGTCATACGACGTTGCTGATACGCCTGCTCAAATATGTTAATAAGTTCTCTGTATCGTCGGTATTAGCAAAGAACTAAAGAATATCTAATGACATTGCATTAGCTTAGTTCTTTATTAAATAAGTACCTATATCTAGATTCACTGATAGTTATAAAACAATTTTTTTTTTGTCTGTGTTAGATGAGATATGTTACGGTAATTTTATTTAACGATCCAAAAAATTTACGAGAAACTGGAATTGAATAGTTAAAAAATGTATTTTTTTTAATGAAATAGTTTTTTTTATTTAATATAATCTTCCTCAGCTTAAACACACTTATTTTAATGATGTTTCAATAATTTTATAGTAACTCAGTAATGATTTTCCTGAAGCTCTGCAATATAGTGTTTTACGGCTGCAATCGCTTCTTCATTCGACGGAAAACGCTTTCCACCAACGATTTGTGTCAAGTTTATAAACACGTAACAGTTGGAGGGAGCCAAATCAGGTAAATACGTTAGATATTTACGCAATTCGTACTTTAATTCGTTCAATTTAGCCATCGTCAACAAACTTGTTTGAACACTTGCATTGTCTTGATAAAAAATAATTATTTTCTGCTGTATACTGAGTCTGTTTTCATAAATATTTTTATTCAACCATTCCAAAAGGTTGCAATTATATTCAAGGTTAATTATTTTACCTTTTTTTAAGAAAATCAATCAACAAAACCCGTTTTGAATTTCAAAAAACTAATGCCATAACCATTTTTGGCGATAGTTTTTTACCTATTTTAGAGCTGAAGAACCTGCTTTATAGCATATTTGCTTTTTTTAACCAGTATTTGGTTAGATGCTGATTTATATTTAAATGTATCTACAGATTATGGAATAGGCAGGTAGTCACTATGGAGCATAAGTCTTATGGTAGATCTGGATATTAGATAAACGAGTTTTTGTGGTTTCTTGGATATACCGGTGCTTTATCCAAAGTGTATTTATTATAATTGTAGATTTATTTTATATCTGTACGAGTTCAAAAAATATGTCCCATATGCTTGCGATTTATTGCCTCCCAGTGAAGCCGTGTACAATTTCTTGCTGCATAATCTGCAACTAGGGTTTTCAGTAAACAGTTCCTTACTTTGCATGACCTGTAACGAATCCTATAATGCCTCTTAGTGAATTTCGGTTTTTTTTTTACAAAATGTTCGAACTTTTCCAGCACACGCCGTTAAAGATAAATCAGGATTTTAATTTCTGGTCTATACTTTTTGCTATCCTTAAAACTTACTCTGTATCGTAGAATATTTTGGATGATTATTAACTTCCCGCTAAAAAAAATTAAATTTTTTTTTTAAATCGGGAAGTTATTGGTTTCACCCCGTTTTTCGAAAATCGAGTTTTCATCGGATCTCAACTTTTAAAGTCTTAGGAACCTCCCCTGACTATTTTTACGAGGGTGTCTGTATGTCTGTATGTACGTGTGGATGTGTGTGTGTGTGTGTGTGTGTGTGTGTGTGTGTGTGTGTGTGTGTGTGTGTGTGGATGTATGTAAACCTCTTATAACTTTTGAACGGCTTGACCGATCGAAATGAAATAAAAAGCATTCCAAAGAGTTTCATCTAACTTAGATCCCCTGTAAGTTTAAACCGATTGGAGCCAGTAGATTTCGAGAAATTTCAAAATAACCGAAAAAAACAATTGGTAAAAATGATGTTTTTTTGGCATATCTTTTTGGCTATTGCATCGATCAATTTCATAACCTAATCAGCTCTCAAGCTTAAAAAGCCACGTCGAATGCCGTTTTGCAAATTAAAATCGGTTGATTCGTTCATGAGATAGCGTTGTCAAAAAATTTCAAAAAAAGGGTTTTTTTCAATAACTTAGAGATTTTTTGACTAACCGATTTTGCACTTCCGTTAACGTTTTTAGGTCTCAAAAAACTGCGTCGAATGCCATCTTGAACATCAAAATTGAATAAGGCGTTAAAAAGTTATGGCTTTAAAAAAAGTCAAAAACGTCAAAATACGTCACGTTACTATAGCTTTGCGGTTAAAACTAGCAGGAAGTTGCAAGGATGGCCTTTAAGGTCAACCTCTTTTCGAATTTTTTTTTAGTGAGTTTATCAACTGGATCAACTTCTCATATTTCTCTCTGTCTTGAAGTTCCCAGTTTAATAATGTACAAATACCATGCATGATTAGTTAGGAATTTGGTATAGAACCTAAGCTCAGTTAAGTATGCTTATTTTGCGTGCTTTTACTCTTCTAGCAGACGTCTATGTAAGATATATTTTTTGTGCTTCATTATGTTGACAGTGATTGTTCTGTTTTCTATGGATCCAGCGTTTTAATCCCCGGTCGGTATTTTTTGGTACCCCTTGAAATAGCCCCACACCGTAGACGTAGAATGTTGTGGCTAATCGTTTTTTTGTGAGTTTATCAGATTGCTCGTTGTATTTTACTACTTCACCAAACTGGTTTAACATTGTTGTATTTCGTCAGAAAATTGTGTTCTTTTCCTTAGTCGTATACTAGTCTAGAGATCAGCTTAGGGTTTTTTAAGACTACAGAAGCTGATAACTCAGTAGTTGAAATAATAACTAAATTGCTGAAAAAATAAATTTTAATATACCATATTTAAAAAAATATATATCATACCTACCTAATAATCATAAATTACTAGTATCTTTTAACTAACAATAGAGTATAATGCATAGCAGGATTGTTATTTAGATTATTATTCATCTGACCATCATGCAGTGGTATTTGAATGTGAGAACAATGCGAGAAAATTGAAATGTAGAGTATTTCCATGAATTCATTTTCTGCAGGAGAACAATTGAAATAATAATAGAATCAATTATATTCGTCGAGAGATTCGAACCGAAAACAAGAAATAATAATTAATTGAAAAGGCAAATATTGGAGCTCTCATCATCGCTTTAGCTCCGATAACATTTTCAGGAAATTGGTAATTAAATTTTAAGATTTTGTCAGATATGAATATTCATTTATATTTTATGCTGAACGAGAATATATTTTCATAAAATACACAGTAGAATTATAAATGTAGATGGAATAAAAATTATACCTAATTAAATAATATATGAAGTAATATTATTTTTAAAAAGAATATGAAAGGTAACGGAAAGTTTCCTGTAAAATGAAAATATTGGAGATGTAACCTAAACACAAAAGAGAAATGTAAATATACATAATTTATATTTTTTGCTTTTATTTTACAATCTAAGAAACAAACTCGATCATCATGAAAAAGACAATCAAAAGCATTATTATTATTCCACCTTCGGCGGTCAAGAAACGTCGTAAGAACACACATACAAACATCCACAACAGCAACCACCTTAAAGCATATCCAACAACTAATAAATATGTATTAAATATTAAATATCAAGATAGCTAATAACACGTTCTCTGTTTCTTCGATATTAAAGGTGTCAGTCAAAGTTTCATATTGATACGATACGTAAAATACAAAAAATCGTTTACAATGAAATAAAAAACTACGAAAGTAACGAAGGAAACGAATGAACGTATGAAATGAAGCGAATATAAGCGGCACCGTTCTGACATTTGACATGGGATCGAAATGACTGACTGACAGCTAGCCAGCCCATTTTGAAAATATCCGTACGATTGCTTCTCACTGATTTGGACGATGTTAT
The DNA here is from genome assembly GCA_964028335.1 of Altica lythri. Taxonomy (NCBI): domain Eukaryota; kingdom Metazoa; phylum Arthropoda; class Insecta; order Coleoptera; family Chrysomelidae; genus Altica; species Altica lythri. The sequence continues at coordinate 24,391,588 of OZ034809.1, read as the reverse complement.
AATACAAGTTTAAAACTATCTTAACATTTTTTTTTATATTAAAAAAAAATATTAAAATGAAATAACTGTAACACTATAAACATAGTTTCTATATACATATATATCAAATGCCACTTTATTTTTAAGAAATTTTTAAAAAACTCATGAAATCTCATTTGCATACATATATATTGTAAGTATTTATTTTTTTCTATTTTGGAAGAAATTTAGAGTAAATTTTACAAAATTTTCATATTCGTTACGCCTGGTGTACGATGCATAAGAAATAGAGGAAGCTTGACTAAGAACACAGTTTAAGACGAGCGGGTGGGTGGTCTCACCAGCTATTTAAATGTACCTAAGCTTGTCACATTACAGTCACTTGCGTAAAATTGTGTCAATAAGCCACAATAAAACAAGATCAGCAATGGGTTTATCTAAACTCACTTCAAAAGGTTACTCCAAAGACAACTTCAGACTCCCGATTTCTAAACTTAGCTTAAGTAATATATTATGCCCCACTGCTGCAATAGATGTAATCCTTTCTCTCACGCCACTACACATTTAAGTACATAGTGTAATAAAAAAAAGAATATATGAACTGGTCAAAGAAGGAACAATCAAGGAAAACCTCACTTCCTTTATTTTATTAAACTTGGGAAATGCCCAAGATGACATGCCAAAGAAATTTAACTTTGTGAGAAATTCACCACAAAACTGGGTAGTAAAGAATGGAACAAAAGCACTATATTGAGGCTAAACCAAAATGCCATAAAATGGTATACGGTCAGGTTCACGACAGATAAAGAAACAGGTGCAGGGGTTTTTAGAACTAGAACCGAATACTCAGAAAGCCTGGTTTTATACCCAATCAATTTTCAAGCGGAAATCCGTGCCATTGACAGATGTGTTGAATTTTATATCGACCCTTAGTAGAAAAAAGGTCAAGCAACCATCAAAGCTCTGAACTCACATACAATCAGTTCAAAGATGGGCTGGGAAAGCCTAGGCATACTAATTGAACTAGGACCAAATAAAACTGTTAACCTCTTACAGGTTCCAGAACACATACGAATAAAAGGAAACAAAACAGCAGATAACCTGACAAAAAAGAAACTGAAATCCCACATTTGTGAATGGAACCATCTTGTAGAATCAGCATTAGTTCAGTTTTAGAAAAACTTAGAAGAGAAGTGGATATAGAAAAATCCAAGTACTGGAAGAATACAGGAATGATTAAAACAACCAAAGAAGCTCCTGGGTAACTATAACCAGAAGAGATTTTTTTAGCTGCTAAACCTCAGTAAAAACAGTCTCCGTATTAAAACGGGAATATTAACCGGACACTGCCGATTAAGAGGATATATGAAGAAACTAGCACTGCTAGATAAAGCAAAGTGCACATTTTGTGAAGAAGGGGACGAAACCTTAATACAGATAATCTCAGAATGTATTGCATTAGGTAATTCTAGGATAAAATACTTTGGATCATACGAAATAGAAGAGAAAGATCTACGTAACTTGAAGTCCGACGATATTCTAAACTTTTTTGGAAGCATAGGACTAGAAGAACCGCTATAAGTCTGAGGAAATATTATAATTATAACAAGAAAGGGGAGACACAAGAGATCTTATAAGTCGCAGGAGTATCTATCACCCCTAATTACACGAGATTAAACATGTAATTTACTTACTTTGAGCTAATTTGTAAAGATGCGTGTTATAGATAAACGAACTATGTTCTACCTAACCCATCTCATCTGGAAAAACCAACCATTAACATTGATTTGTAAATGAAAATTTAAATAGTTTTAGCTCTACCAGGAACACACTTTCAGATTGTCTATCTAGTTATTTAAATCGTCCTTAACCTAAATCGCCGCGCGTCTACTTTGGAGAAAAATTTTGTTAATATGCTACACAGTACAACAACGGGTATGGGTCTATCTAGAAATACTCCAAATAACGATGGTTAAGAAAATTTCTATAACTCTTTATATTTGACCTCAGCGATGCTCTTTTATGGTTAATTTTATATGTTACTTAGTTTGACCTAATCATGTCTGTGGTACCGGGTGGACTATGTAGAGTAAATAGGAGAAGCTCTACTAAAGCTCTGCTTGTCTATCTAGTAATATATTTGATTATTTCTTAATATAAATTGTAGCATGTTACATTTTTTCGTGAAAAATTGTGTTATATTTTATTCCAAACCCGAAATAAGTCCATTTAGAGATTCTTTAAATGAAGAATGTTCAAATTTCTGTCTCTGACTTCTTTTATAGTTTATTTGATATGTTACGTAAAAATGAAAATGACTTTTTCTACAAGCATGCGTAAAACAACACTTTCCCGCACGCATTTTTTTTTATTAATTAGAGATGTTTTCCGATAACCTTTTTGACAAATTATTGTATTATTATCTTTATCTTGTTGCACTACATACAAATAGTAAAAAAAATTAGGATTATTTTACATGAAAATAGGGATTTTTAAAATGTTTGTTTTCAAAATTTTTTTAAAAAATCATAATTTATTAAATCACCCCTGTAAACCTTACTCAAAGCAACAACAAACTCACCTGTTTAAGTAGGGTTGCTATAGCTACAGTCGTGTATTTATTGACACTATGAAAGATTTAATTGTCACAATCGCATCTTTTCAAATATCTAAATAATTTTCGAGGTGATTTTGCTTGTAGAAAAAATACTGATCCTAACTCTTGCGGAAATTAAATTTCCCGCACTTAACTGCTTGCCCGAACTCCGCTTCGCGTCGTTCGGGCATCGGCAGTTCGCGTGCGGGAAAGTATAACTTTCCGCACTTGTTAGGATAATAACTATTACTAAACTAAGTTAAACAATCAACATTCGAATTTTTTTTAAATTTTTCTTGACGTACTCAATAATTTAAGTGGTATAAGATTTGGTATACGACACTTTTGTTGTGTTATTATTTAACCACGATTAACAATACTTTAATTTTGTTCCATTTGACCGCAGATAATTGAATTTTTACATTGTTTATGAATACAATGCAGTCACATTTGTAACATTTGTCAGAATTAGTACTCTTCTTGTATAAAACTAAGTTCTTAATTCGTTAATTGCTGGATAGCAAAAAATTCTATTACTATTTTAGTACATTTTTGTATATCATAAGAAACAATGAAAAGTTCTATATACGATTTTACTTTAATTCTTTTCAGAATTAAAGCTATTTATGTCTGACATAATTCTTTGTTGTATAATACCATCCATTCACATATCTTCCACCTGAACTACATAAGGAAGACCACAACATTGAAAGTAGTTTGATATGTGATACCTCCCGTTGAGAAAATACCTTTATCAAGATATAGGTAACTTATCTACCTTCTGTTTCGCCTTTCCAAATACCAAACTGATGGGTTATGGTTGATTTGACCCCTGGTGATCATTCGAACATTCTTCGTATTGATTTGATTTGCCATGGTACCGATATTCAGATCAGGCTATATTTAAAGATTGGATAGTCTTTGTGGTCAGAAAGCAGGTTATTTACATGTTAATTAGTTAAAGATTTACTTGAAAAAAAAAGTATAATTTTGACACTAACGAATGTGTCCTTTTTATAAAATTAGATACGAATGAAAATGTTCTAACAAGTATACTAAAGAATGTATAGCTTACAAATCAATACATAGTATAAAACAAAGTCGCTTTTTCTGTCCCTATTTCCCTTTGTATGATTAAATCTTTAAAACTACGAAACGGATTTTGATGCGGTTTTTTTTAATAGATAGAGTGATTCAAGAGGAAGGTTTATATGTATAATAACATCCATTAAATAGTGGAGAAATACTGTTATTTTTGAGGTTTCTAATGTGATGTCGTTAATTTTACGAATTATATTTAAAAAATCGATTATCTGTCAATTCGGCTGACAAGTAGAATGCCATCTAAAACCAGTCAGTTAACAGAAGTTGACATTTACGTTTAGTAAATACAAAATGTGATCAAATTTCGCTTAAAATCGACGAAAAAACGCGTAAAAAGTGTAAAAAAAGTGTAAAACAGTGCAAAATGATCGTTAAACCCTAAAAATCTCTACATAGTTTAAAATAAAGTCGCTTTCTCTGTCCCTATGTCACTTTGTAGGCTTAAATCTTTAAAACTACGTAACGGATTTTGATGCGGTTTTTTTAATAGATAGAGTGATTCAAGAGGAAGGTTGATGTGTATAATAACATCCATTAAATGGTGGAGAAATACTGTTATTTTTGAGGTTTCTAATGTGATGTCGTTAATTATCAATTTTTTTCCGCTTACATTGCAAACGCAGGCTGAACCCTACGAGATTTTTCAAAATAAGGTACTAATTATTTAACCAATACAGCATTAATCCTTATCCAACTAAATAACTTAAATACATTGTTAATTTAACATAGATCTATATGGTCCTTTACAGCATAAGATTTAAATGAATATTTTCGAAGATATTACAGATTTAAAATTGCGGGACGTAGCGCTTGCGGTGGTACTGGCCGGTCGGGGCGGCGGAAGCGTGCCTATAAATATGTAGTATAAATAGCGCATCGGAGGCCGCGATTCCCTATAGCACTTTAAATTTTGCAGCGATCGGACGCGTTTATTACGAAATTAATCATTATGACGCTACCCTAAGGTGGCGCAGTTGTAATTCTTACATAACTAAGTACTATGACGCCACCGTAAGGTGGCGCAGTTGATATCTCATATATTTAAAAGAGCAAAACTTACTTACCTAAGAACTATGACGCCACCGTTAGGTGGCGCAGTTAATATATAATATACCTAACTAAAAAATTACAAAGTACTATAAATAATAGTAAAAACTGGTAACTAAAGAGAAAATATGATAAAAAATACAAAAAATTAATCGTAAAAAAAATGGAAAAACATTGGTGTTAGGCGATGCGAAGTTCGCCGGGTCGGCTAGTAATATTATAAAAACTTCTTTTAAAATTAAAACTTTAAAAGCGCTTTAACATTTTTTACCAAAAAACCAATATTAGATAAACAAAAGCAAGTTATCTTAACTTTCATTTACGTTGGGTTTCCTAATTATTTTGACTGGGTTTTCTAATTATTTTACCTTACTTTAGATACGTATGTTCTTTTCAATCAGCAATCTGAATTTATTGATCAGAATTGTATTTACTATAATTAGTTTATTCAGACATGTTTTTCATCTCCTAATTCAAATTTAACATCGTTACTTTTTAGCGCCAGTATCTGCCGTAAATAGCTCAATACCTCGATTAATCCATCCTTTTAGCGCAAGTATCTTCCATAAATAGCTCGATCCTTCGATACCTCGATACCTGGTTATTTCGATAATTTCACAATACTTTTTGAAATTTTGGAAAGTACAAAAACAAGAATAAATTGAATGATATTAAGGAGAAATTGAAAAATGACGCTTCCAGCAGGACTTGAACCCGTAACCTATGCCTCTACAAGGCAACGCTATAACAACTAGGCTATAAATTCTTAGTGATCATATCACTTTTATAAGCCCTGTCATCTATTTTTATTTGGTTAGGAGACAGGGCACAAATAAAGTGACTTAGTGTTTGATGTTTCAATTGTGGATTTGACAAAATTTCCCTTTTTATTAACGTCATGATATATGTGCTTAAATAGAAAGTTAGTCAGTGTCACAATTAACATGAGTTGAATTTAACGACAAAAAAGGGAAATAATTACTAAGAATTCATAGCTTAGCTGTTATAGCTGTGCGCGTAGAGGCAAAGGTTGCGGATTCAAGTCTTGTTTATATACTTTTTAATTTTCAAAAATTTCATGAGATATATCTCAAATAATCGTTTACTAAAAAATTACAAATTCACATTTCCGAACTATCATTTTACTGTCCCGAAATACCATTTCACTGTTCAGACTTTAAGCTGCACTGTAAAAATTTCTGTCCAGACTTTCAGTTTAAGCTTTCTTATCAAAACTTTCGACTGCATGCCTACTACATACTTCCATCTGCACTATCCGAACTACCGGTTGTCTTAAACTTTCAACTTCGGGTAATCGACTTTCAACAACATTTTGAACACTTTCGATTTCACTTTGTACACCGCTAGGTGTATAATTTCAGAGGTTTGTCTTCAATATTTCAGGCTTTTGACTGGCCAGCTGCAGACTTTTGGCAAGACTAATCCAGATTTTTGACTGTACTCTGTCGGTTTTGAATGGTATCTTATCGACCTTGTACAACTCCGACTGTGCATTTAAAACTTCTGACTACATTATATTATACTCCTGACTGTATTTTTGCAGACTTCCGGCTGTATTTTTCCAGACTTTCCGCTAAGAAAGTCCAAACTTCAAGTTTTACTATTATATTTAAGACGCCAAGCTGAATTTTGCTTGACTTTTGAAGACCCCTGCTTCAGTTTTTCAGACTTCCATCTATGCTATTCTAGACTCATAAATAACGAAATGCCGGTTATTTTTTACTAGTTCTGGTAAACATTTTGTCCAATGTTGGCAGGCTAATCTAACTGTTTTGTTATCTAAAATTCAGACTTAAATAAAATCGTAAAAAAAAGTTAATATAGAAGTATATATAATTATATATCTCTTTGTTTGTATCTCTGGCTATTACAAACCATTGACCTCATGACACAAGTTTATCTGAGTAAATCAAGTAAATTCAGATTTCTTGCCAAAGTAGGAAGTAGTCATTAATTGTTATTACAAGTTTTAGTGTTCGAGTCAACCCACGATATCCTGTTTTTCAAAATAAAATTAAACCATTACGTTTAAATGGGATCGTAGATCATTTTTAATAATTTTATTGCTTAGATAGACAGGTCTCGATAAAGGAATTTATAAATACGCACTATATGTTTTTAATATATACAATTTATTAGAATTATAAAGGTAAACAATTTTTTAGGTATATTTTAAAAGCAAAAAAATGAACTTTAATTTTCTGCAATTTTTTTTTGTTATCAGTTTAGAAAATCGGGATTTTTTTTATTTTGAATACGCGTCTCCGATTACCTTAGCTAGAATCTAAATGAATAAGGGCTAAAGGGCGAATATCAGGGTTCCTCTTTCTCTTCGTCTGCTTGCGTTTGTATGCCAAACAAATAAAATAAAAATGATGTCTGTTGTAATGAAATATTCAGAGCCTGAGTATTTTTCTTTAATTTTAACTAGAGAGCACACCCAGATTGTTAATTAACATTTTGATTTTGTTATCTCAGTCCAAGGCAATTAAAAAATTCACGATATCTAAGCGCACGTCTCCGGCGAATGGCCAGTACAATAAAATGACAAATTAAACAAAACGCAGGCAGAGGAAAAAAAGGGTTTTCTTTAAACAAGCAGAAAGCTAAATTAAAAGAATTTTCAATCGAGATACGAAACCAGGTACGGCTTTAACTACAAAAAAATTAAAATAGAAAAATATTTTTAAAACTATTTTACATTACCACCGATATTGCAATAAAAGTGCGTAATTAACCCATGCCCGTACCGCTAACTGCAAAATCCTCTACGTTGTAAAAAATTAAAAAGTTGTAAGTATAATATTTAGCATAATTTTTGGTTATTTGCTGTGAACTTTAAACAGAATGCTTAAACAAACATTAAAATTTATGATCTTTCTGCTACTCTATTCCAAACTTCTGGAGAGACTATTCTTGACTTGCAGTTAGACTATTTTAGACTGCCGAAGAGACTATTATTTACTCTCTGTGTTTACTAGTTCAGCCAGTCTGCTGAACTTGACTTCCGACTGCACTATTTTATAATTCTGGTTAAACTTATAGTGCAAAATGCAGATAGAAAACCGCAAATAGATAAATCAACGAACTGTTAAAATTCGATTGACTTTATCACCGATAAAGCAAAAAAAGTGCTAATTAACTTATGAGCTTAAATAAATTTTAAAATAGGTTTAATAACATTATAAAATGTATTGGCAGCTAAAAAACTGTTACAAATTAAGCTAAAATAGGTGTATAGGTGCAACATTTTCAAAGTCACTTTTTGTGAACTTTAATGAAAAGCTTAATTTACATTCAAGTAAATGATCTGAACCATATTGGATTAAAGGATTTTAGATGAAAACAATATGATATTGTTTTCATCTAAAATCCTTTTAACGCAGTCACTTGCCTAATAGCATCCTGATTAGGTTCACGTATTCTTTATCCAAATCCTAAATATAAACCACATGCATTAAAAATCACTTTAAACTCTAACAACAAAAAACACTTCTCTTCTTGGATTCAACACTATTGGCCAAAAGTATTGGAATAAAATAAAGTAAATGGGTAATATATACCTAATTTTCTTGAACTGATGACATTGGTATATACATTTCGAGTATTAAACTTTAAGCATGTTCCAAATCCATTTAAAAAAAAAAATTAGAGCAACCGGTACTGTATTTGTGTAACAGCGTAATAATTTTGACCCTATCGCTTTAACCCTTCTCCTGTTCTTCAAACGTTGAACAAAAGGTTTGATTGTGTTGATAAATAAAAATATAATTGCTTGTAATTTTGCTTCGGTAGCTCGTAAAGGATGATCAAACATAGTTTGCAAGAATACAGTTGCTAATGATGAACAAATTGTAAAAAAATAGACACTGTAGGATGGACAAAGCAAAAAAATAAATAATGAAGAACGTGTTTCGCCGATTATTCCTGACTGATTATTTCAATTTAAAAGTATGTCAATGGTATAATATAAGTACCATAATATTAACGATACCTATTAAAACTAGCGATTATTTTGTTAGATCAAAAGGAAGCGGCTAATTGAAAAGCAATATGAAAAGACAAGCAATAACCGTCAGAAGAATACACCCATAATTGAAAGAAGAAGAAAGACATGTATAATTCAAAAAAAGGCCTGTTCACAACCGCTCCACTAACAGTGTGGGAGTTTTGTAACAATAGTGACTACAAAATTGGTCCATTCTACTCTGATCACCGGACGTTCAAATGGTTATATTTATTTTAAAATACAACCGATTGTTGGTTATTCTTTTATTCTGTAATCATAGTCGTATCGCCAACAACTTTTCTTTAAAATCAGCTGTTAATAAATCCACAGTTGTCAAACATAATCAGATATTGAACAAATGTATCATTATACTAGACTTCTTTAACAACAGTCGCTTTTGTTGCAAATTGTATAATTTTATAAAAGTTTCTAAACTAAGTTCGAGTTCGGGTCATATATTTTCTGACGTAGATTAATTTGGCACAATGCTTGTAACGCTAGCATGTAGCAGACCCCACAATTTAACTAAGTTATTTTTATTGCCAACATTACCTTATTTATTATTTAAGAACGTCGTTGGTCAATGTTAGTTGTCATCGTCATTTGTGAACGTCGTTTGTCAACGTTATTTGTCAACGTCATTTGTCAAATTGTCATATGTCAACATCGTCCATAAATATCTGAGCAATTCTTAATTGATATTTGAGTTCTTACTATAGCCTCTCCAGTTTATAGGCCCGTTCTGAAACTAAATTGTGTAGATCCTATAGTTCTTGCACAATTATAGAACAATGTTTTTTGGTGTAATATCTGCTTTTTGAGCTTCTGTTGATTTTTTAAGTTGAATTAATTTGGTTAATGAGGAGTAATAAAAATATTGGGGTAGTATTCTGTTATGTTTTAAAATTTTTTTTTTTAATTTGTTTATAAACTATTAGCCAGGCCAAACAAATTTGCAGAAAAAGGATCTGCCTTTAGATTCCACTATACTAAACCTGTTATAAGGGTACAAAACTAAGGTCCAGAGGCAGATAACAGCCTGGATCCTCAGACAAAACAACTAACACTGGAAACAAACTCTGGTCAAGCATTCGAAAAAGGAGCTAATACACTGAGTGTGTAGAACAAATAGGAATCAGCTTAGAGTCATTATAAGATTTCTTATAGATCAGGCACCAGTAAAGAGAAACTTGTAAATTATCGGGCTACAGATTATGCGAAAAGGTCTCCAAAATAGTTAAAGACATAGGTACTGTTATATTGTGAGGCAACAGATCGAAGTAAACTGCCAATTTTTAGAAACATCCTATGATTCCACGAATATATTCCATCCTTAATAACTTTTATATTTTTGTTTTAATGACTTGGGCCATTTATACTGTTATTTTATCTAATGTTCACCGTTTTATTATTTTACTTTCTCTACCCTCAAAGTTTCTATTTACCTAAAAATAGAGGCAGTATCGACTACCTGAATATATAACGTTTGACAAAAAAATACGTTATATTCTATCAACCACCAAAAAGTTCTCTATATAAAAGCAACAATAAGCTAATGGAGAACACATACATTCAAAAACCATCTTTATAAATGTGAGCGAGACCCATTTACTGTTTCAGAAATTCAAATGCGCGGTTAAACTGAATTTATCTTCGAGTTTATGGCAGCTACAAGAAAAATCGACTCGGCTATGAATAAAACAAAACGATTTTTAGAGTCTGAAGCGTCTCATGTCTCAGAATTATTCAATACTCTCAAAGATATGGAAGTTGGAGGTCACGTGTGCAACTCTATACCTTCCTACGTGTGTTCAGGAGAGAAGAGATGTAAGAATATTTAAACGCATATAATATTGAAAGAAAGGTATAGCATAAGTGACATCGGGCTAAAGTAGAATGGCATCATATACATTTATAGCGACTGACGTTTCATTTAAATATTTAAGTCATCGAGTTCAGAATGTGAAGCCTCTCTTTTTGTCGCGTGGAAAACTCACTTTACTCGGCAGCTTTTCTTTTAACTTATTTAACAATATATTAAATCTTTCAATCTTTCCCTAAGTATACTCGATTTTTTTCTGAATAAGTTTTACCAGATTAATTAGAAAATATTATCTTTAATGTATTTCACAAATCTGTTTCAAATATAACTGCCAAATCAAGAAATAGAAACAAAGTGCTGTTCTTTAATAATTAGCAAATTGTGAATTATTTATTGTTCTTTGTGATTTTTAACAACTTTTTAGACACAGTTTTTCATAAATCGGCTCTGCATCTATTAAAAAAATAAAATTTAAACTTATCGCATAACGAGAGCCTCAAAAGTATTTTTTGTAGAAAATTGGAGGATTTAGGCAGTCCTTACTAGAATGACTTTTTTGTGTAAAAAATATTTTTAAATTAAATAACCTTATTGTAATTTCCATTAACAGTTAAAAAATATTTTAAAAATCACTGATGTCTTCTAAAATGTATTCTAAATTGGTTTTCATTTCATCTCTTAATACTTGTTTGTACAAATCGTAAACTAAAATAAAGAACGCCTTTTTTGAGTTATTAAATTATTGAAGCTACCGATAATAAATCCAGACGAATAGGTACTTACCTCTTGCGTTAACCATTCTGTATATTTACTTTTCCAACATGAAAGAAAAATCGAATTTTCCTGTTAGGAGTGTATCTATAAATTTTTATTTTAAAGCCTAACATTATGTTGACACCATTGTTAACTCTGCCACTGTTTCCTCAACTACTTAAATAAATAAATAAATAAATAAATAAATAAATAAATATCGACTTTATTTGTGTTTTACAGAAATACAATAACAAAAAAAATATAACTCTGAGTACAGATTAAGTGAAGATTGGCGAAGTCTAGCCTAGGGCTACTCATACTTAACCATTCAACCCTTATCCCTGCACTTTATCGATGGCAAAAAAAATTATAGATAAATAAACAAACAAATTACAGAAGGGCTACTACGGACACAAGCAACGCTTTTTTACTTATATTTAGTTTATATTTGCTATTAAAAATATAGCATCAAATTACTAAATAAGAATTGTAATATTTATTGTTTTTCTAATAAATATTTTTTTACCTTGATTTTAAATGTATTTAAATTAAGTCTTTTAAACACATTAGGTAATAGGTTGTATTGTTTAATTGCATTATATTCCATAGATTTTTGATACATAGCAGTACGATGTCGAGGAATCGTTAATTTATTTTTTTGACGTACATTTACATCATGTAATCCAGATCTAAAAATAAATTTATTCTTCAATATTTCTGATGTATGAGGAAGGTGAAGAAGCTTATGTGTAAAACTAACTAGGTGGGAAATTCGTCTATTCTCCATGTTAAGCCAGCCCAATTCCCTGATTTTAGAGGATATATAATCACCTAGAATCCGAAGAATTCCAAACAAGAGAAGGTCTGAGACAAGGGGGTGTATTAAGTCCAACCCTATTCAACATCATACTGGATGATGTAATAAAAGAGGTAAAAACAAAAGTTAAAAAATTACAAGTGGGATACAGAAACATGCAACCAGTATATATCGGAATGCGCTTTTGCAGATGACTTAATAATATTTGCAAAAAACGAAAACGACTTACAGTTCAATATTAATTTGTGGAATACATCGCTGACAAAAAGAAACTTAAGAATAAATACACAAAAAACAAAAATTATGACGATAGGCAAATTAGACACAGCAACAACAATAACAGTCAATAATTCCAACATCAAAAATATTGATATCTTTAAGTACCTTGGAATACAATTTCAAAAGAATGGAACACACGAAGCAGAAATAAATAGAAGAATAGAAAATACAGCAAAATTATTCCACGCGCTAAACAGAACCTTCATAAGAAAAAGAGAAGTGTCTAGAAAAACAAAACTAAATGTTTACAAAACAATATACAGACCAACGTTAACCTATGGATGTGAAAGCTGGGTGTTAACAAAACAACAAAAAGGGAAAATCCAGACAAAGGAGATGAAATACCTGAGAGCTATCAAAGGAGTCACTATAATGGATAAAATACGCAATGACACTATAAGAAGCGAACTGGAAGTTGAACCTATAATTAACACAATAGAAAGACAACAAATGAAATGGTTCGGACACATCATAAGAATGGGAGACAATAGACAAACAAAAAGAATTTGGCAAGCAAAAAGGATCACGAAACGGCCCAGGGGAAGACCACAGAAAAGCTGGGATGAAGTTATAGCGGACAACTTAAGCAGAAGAGGGAAAACTTGGATAGAAGGAAAGAACCTTGCAAAGAACAAAAAGCAATGGGCAAAATTTATTTATAAATAATTGTAAATACATACCTTACACCTACGGGTAAATAAGGTTTTTGATTATATATATTGAGATGATATGAGGTAGTATGCTATAGTTAATAAAAAAAAAATTAAATAAAGTTATTATGAAGTAATTAAACGAGGACAATTTTGATCTCTGGGTAGAATACAAAGCCATACAGTTCGTATAAGTTTGTTCAAATTTTGTTAATATTTAAGTTTTTTGGTTTTCTTTCTTCTTTCCTAAAAAAGAGCAAATAAATATAAGTAAATAGAATATCAAATGTGAGTTTTAAAACATATCTATTTGTAAAAAAAATAGCATATAGTTGTTTGTTATAGTTTAAATTTAAATGATTTTTTATTGAAACAAAATAAGAAAATTAAATATTTGAAAATAAAAAAAAACGATTTTATATAAATTTATAATGATTTAAATTAAGGAATCATATTTAAATAGAATAAGAAAGTTGTGTGTGAAAATATCAATGCTAAAGACATATAAATTTTAAATTAAGAATAATGTAAATCATGTATTAAATTAGAACTTACTTACGTTTACAATAATCAATATTGGAATTTTAAAGCATCATATTTATTTTTATAGAATTGATTTTGATGAAAATGAAAAATCCTAAAATAGAAAAGTATTTTAGATTATAGTTTAATAAATATATGTGATTTTAAGTTCATTACAAAGGTAACAGGATTTTGAATATAAATAATTGTTTAAATCTGTATTAGAAATCGAGTATTCTGATTTGTAATTTATGTAAAAAAATTATCAAGTAGGTAAAAGACACTAGATAGATAGGTAGTCAAAGTTTGTTGAATTTGGCAATTGTTCAGTTGTTGATTTGGTAATCACTCTCTTGTTTTTTGGTTATTGAAAAGAAAAGACGTATTAGATTTTGTTCTGTTTTAAAAATTGAGTTTTTATTAAAAAAAAATAGAAATAATCGAGTATAATTGATATAAAAGTATAGCGAATATAAAGAAGAAGTAATTGAGCATATATGGTAAGCAGAAAATCTGATTTAGATAGAAAATAAAGTCCAGAAATATCAGAGTGGAGCTGTAGATTGTATGAGACACTTTATAAGTAAATTTAGAAGAGAATTGTAGCAGATAATACGTTAAAGTAATAGAATTCACTTACCTTTAGAGCAGTATATAGAGTTAGCTGATTATCCAGAGATTTTTGATGAAATTTTTAATGGTTATGGAGATAATCATATTTAAATCCAGGTGTGAAGTCATCTAAATGTTTAAGAAGTTCTACGAGAAACTGGTATAAGTTCTTTCTTTATTAACAATAAAAAACTTTTGTGTTTTATTATAAATATTGTACGAACATTTTCACTATTTCACTAATCACTATTTCCTTAGTATATAAGTTTATTTCTGTTGTTTCAAGTTGTAATAATTATCAGATTTTTCATTTTCATTTTGTTTAATAAGCTAAGTTTTTTAAACATTCGTTTAATTTTCAATCGCTGGTTAAAAAAGTAAGGTTATAAATTTTCTTCTCTTTTTAAACTCTCAACGAAATCATGTCATTTGGTATATAAGATTAGTAAATTTTTATATTTATCCAATAGTATATAATTTATTTAAACTTGCATTGAATTCTGCCCATGAGAAAAGAGTCAGTGTCGGGTAAATAAATAAATTAATATAATCTAAATTCATAAAATTGAAATCATAAAATTAATTTGCCTATATAAAAATTTTAAATAAAATTCAACGTTCAACTTTATAATCTACAAGGCAAATTTTATTTATAGCATAATAACTTATATATTGTAATTCTTAGCAAGTTATATATGTTATAAAATTTTGGCGCCCAACGTGGGGCTCTAAACAGTTGAAATTAGAGCCATTTTGTTAACATTATTTTTTTTAATAATCAAGATTTGGAATTTTTTTTTTTTAAACAAAAACACAGGTGAAGAACAATTTGTCTGGTAATTTTTTTTATTTGTTTTTTTGGTTCCGATTATTTATAATCAAGTAAATAAATAAAGGTGTTTGCACAAAGGTATTATAAAAATTTATTATTATCTGTATTTATCTCTGGTAAATAATATTTTCAACTTGTAATGATGGAGAATAACGTAAGTGGAAATACATTTGGAATTCTTCCTAATATTATGTCGCATTACAATAATTCTGGAATTAAATTTGATGGTAATATAAATCATATCCATCCAAAGGTATTTGTAAATATTATCAAAAGTAAAATTAAATATACAAGTGACTTCACAGAACAAAAATTATTGGTTAGGAACATGCTAACCGGACATCCATTATTATTGTTTTGTAGTAAGGAGAATCAGATTTTTTCAATAAGTGATTTTGAGGAACAATTTTGTAAATATTTTTGGGGGGAAATTCAACAAGCTACATTTAGGAAAAAACTATATTTTGGGAAATCTGATTAGAGTAAGGGGAGAAATTATAACACATATGCGATGCAATTATACAACAATGCTCAATACCTAGAACCGAAAATGAGGGAAGATGATATAGTTTTGTACATTGCGAGACAATATAATCACTAAGTAGCAGAAACGATAGCTTTACATAACATTAAAACTATGGAAAATCTGTCACATTATCTACAGAGATTAGAGAGAAGTTTGATGAGTGAAAACAGAAATAGTGGGAATGAAAGAGGTAATGAAAGGAATAGATATGAAAATAGAAATAATGGGGTTAATAGATTTAATGATAAAAATAGGGACGAAAATGGGAATTATGGTAATGATAGATTCAATGATAGGAATAGGGAATTTAATAGGGGATATAGTAATTTTAATAGGAGAGAAATTAGAGGAAATGGGTATAGGAATGACAATAGGGAATTTGACAATAGGAATAGTAGAAATTGGGAGAATCGGAATTTTGATAGGAGAAATAGGGATAATACAAACAATAATAATTTTAATAGATATAGAGGCGCAGGAGATAGGTGGAATAGAAATAATGATAATAATGGTAGAAATGAAATTAACAATATTAAAGAAGACAATTTGATGATCAGAGAGGAGGTTAAAATTATAAAAAAAGAATGTGACAAGAAGAGTGAACTGCAAAACATGAAATTAAGAACAGAAATACAGGACACAGGAATGAAAATTAAGGGGGAAATTAAAAAAGTTGTGGAAATTAGAATAACAGAAGTAGGAAAATCAATTAAAGGAAATTTACCTGAAGAATTAAATGAACAAACAGAAGTAATAAAAAATGAAATACAACCAGTTCGTGTACAAGAACGAATTAATGAAGAGAAACTGGAAGAGAATAATAAAAATTTGGATAAGACTAACAAAATATTGGAGGAGATGGAAGAAGATAGTAAAAAGTTTGAAGAGGAGATTATGAAAGACTTAGATAAGAAGTTTGATGAAATGAATAAAAGTATTATAATGACCATGGATAAAAAAATATTATGAATATGAATGAAACAATTGAAGAGAAATTTGAAGAGAAGAATAAAAAATTGAATCGGACTAAAGAAAGAGTGGAGGAAATAAAAGAAGATACTAAGATATTTAGAAGAGAAATTAATAATATAAAACAAGATGATTTGAAGAGCACAGAGAAAGACACAAATCAAATAGATGAAGAAAGGGAGAAGATTATTAAGAAATTTGTAGATGAATATAAAGCAAAACAAGTAGAAAAGTGTGAAAATAAAATGACGCAGAAAGATGGATACCATGATATATTGCTAAGTGATACTGATAAAGAAAATAAACCAGAACAAGTGGAGGAAATCCAAACAAAAATGCATCATGAAACGGTTAACAACAGAGAGGTACATAAGGAAACCATTGATAATAAACAAAATGTTGAAAGAAAGAAAACTATTTCTAAGGAAGCTAAATTAGTAATAAATCAAGATGAGACGCTTATGACATGTAATGTAGAAATTAATATTACAAAAATAGATAATATGAATATTGGAGAAAATGTTATTGAACCTCGATTTGAAACTTTCTCAAAAACAGAGAAAATTGAAGGACACAATTTTATACAAATATTTAAAGAAGATATTAAAAAGCAAAATGAAGAAATAACAGAAAAATCAGATTGTGAAATGAGAGAAGAACAGTTACAATTAGTAAAAAAGATTATTAGAAATATGGTAGCAGGACATCCGTTACTATGGTTATGTAACAGAGAAGATCAAAATTTGTCTGTGGATGATAGGCAGTTCTGTAGCGATTACTTGGGGGAGATTAAACAAGTAGCATTCTGGGAAAAATTGTACATTTGGAAATATATAGAAAGGGGGAAGAAATGTAAATTTAAAGAAAGTTATAGGTATAAAGGGAATTATCAAGAAAGGGGGAAGAAATGTAAATTTAGAGATAGTATTAGGTATATTTGGAATTATCAGGAAAGGGGTAAGGTATTTAGATTTATTAGAAGGTTAGATGTATAGGAAAATTTATTAAAAAAGGGGGAACAAGTTTAAAAATAGAAAAATAAATTATAGTTGAATAAATGTTAGAAAGAGGGAATGAATGTGATATTAAAAAAAATAGACATAAAAATGTTAATAAATTAGATAAAGTGCATCAGGTAGATGATATTCATAACTTTTTGTTTTTTGTAAATAGTAGTTTTAATTGTATATATTAGTTAAGAAAAAGGATGGTTTTAATAGAATGCAAGTTTGTATAATGTGTGTTAAACAAACAATAATAGAACATATTCCTGAGATAAAAGAAGATTGAATTAATTTTTTTTTGTAATCATAATTTATACAAGTAAATAAATTAAGAAGCAATACATAAATGAAAGGAAATAACAGGGAAATTTAGATTGGTTTATTAATAAAATATATAAAGTTTCATAGCAGAGGTTCTTGATAGGTGTTAAATTATTAAATCGAAATTAAAATTATAATTTTTAATCAAACAAGTAAAACATGTTTGATTTAAAAATTTTAATTGGGGGATTTAAGATGATATGAGGTAGTATGCTATAATTAATAAAAAAAAATTAAATAAAGTTATTATGAAGCAATTAAAAGAGGACAATTTTGATCTCTGGGTAGAATACAAGGCCATACAGTTCGTATAAGTTTGTTCAAATTTTGTTAATATTTAAGTTTTTGGTTTTCTTTCTTCTTTCCTAAAAAAGAGAAAATAAATCTAAGTAAATAGAATATCAAATGGGAGTTTTAAAACATATCTATTTGTGAAAAAAAGCATGTAGTTGTTTGTTATAGTTTAAATTTAAATGATTTATTATTGAAACAAAATAAGAAAATTAAATATTTGAGAATAAAAAAAAAGGATTTTATATAAATTTATAATGATACATATTATTGTTTTATAATGATTTAAATTAAGGAATCATATTTAAATAGAATAAGAAAGTTGTGTGTGAAAATATCAATGCTAAAGACATATAAATTTTAAATTAAGAATAATGTAAATCATGTATTAAATTAGAACTTACTTACGTTTACAATAATCAATATTGGAATTTTAAAGCATCATATTTATTTTTATAGAATTGATTTTGATGAAAATGAAAAATCCTAAAATAGAAAAGTATTTTAGATTATAGTTTAATAAATATGTGATTTTAAGTTCATTACAAAGGTAACAGGATTTTGAATATAAATAATTGTTTAAATCTGTATTAGAAATCGAGTATTCTGATTTGTAATTTATGTAAAAAAATTATCAAGTAGGTAAAAGACACTAGATAGATAGGTAGTCGAAGTTTGTTAAATTTGGCAATTGTTCAGTTGTTGATTTGGTAATCGCTCTCTTGTTTTTTGGTTATTGAAAAGAAAAGACGTATTAAATTTTGTTCTGTTTTAAAAATTGAGTTTTTATTAAAAAAAATAGAAATAATCGAGTATAATTGATATAAAAGTATAGCGAATATAAAGAAGAAGTCATTGAGCATATATGGTAAGCAGAAAATCTGATTTAGATAGAAAATAAAGTCCAGAAATATCAGAGTGGAGCTGTAGATTGTATGAGACACTTTATAAGTAAATTTAGAAGAGAATTGTAGCAGATAATACGTTAAACTAATAGAATTCACTTACCTTTAGAGCAGTATATAGAGTTAGCTAATTATCCAGAGATTTTTAATGAAATTTTTAATGGTTATGGAGATAATCATATTTAAATCCAGGTGTGAAGTCATCTAAATGTTTAAGAAGTTCTACGAGAAACTGGTATAAGTTCTTTCTTTATTAACAATAAAAAACTTTTGTGTTTTATTATAAATATTGTACGAACATTTTCACTATTTCACTAATCACTATTTCCTTAGTATATAAGTTTATTTCTGTTGTTTCAAGTTATAATAATTATCAGATTTTTCATTTTCATTTTGTTTAATAAGCTAAGTTTTTAAACATTCGTTTAATTTTCAATCGCTTGTTCTTGTTCTTCTCTTTCTAAATTCTCAACGAAATCATGTCATTTGGTATATAAGATTAGTAATTTTTTATATTTATCCAATAGTATATAATTTATTTAAACTTGCATTGAATTCTGCCCATGAGAAAAGAGTCAGTGTCGGGTAAATAAATAAATTAATATAATCTAAATTCATAAAATTGAAATCATAAAATTAATTTGCCTATATAAAAATTTTAAATAAAATTCAACGTTCAAAATTTATAATCTACAAGGCAAATTTTATTTATAGCATAATAACTTATATATTGTAATTCTTAGCAAGTTATATATGTTATAATATATATATATTGATATGGATTTTTCTTCTTGGGACAGGTTCCTTCAATGGGTTGTTGGAGCGTGGTCTGGGATTTTTAAATCGGTTGTCTAGATTAAGTATTTTTTTGATATTGTATTTGTTTTTGTTTAGTTCATAAGTTATGTTATTAAGATTATTATTGATTGAATTGTCAAAGATTGTAAATTTTAAAAAAGTCATTGAAAATAAAAAGTTAATAAAATACATAGAATTTGATTAAAATAGTAAGATATAACGAGATTTAAATTGAAATAAAAAAAATATAAGAAAGATATAATAAGAAGAGTTCATAAATAAATAAAAAGTAATTGGAATTGGATGAGAGTATACAGAGAGGTCAGAGTTATAAAATTATAGGAAGAGGAAGGTATAGAGAAAGAGCTGAGCAGCAGAAAGGTAATAGATATATAGAAAGGCAGCAGCAAGAAGGAGTTGGAAAATTGTTGGAAGAGGGAGGTATAGAGAAAGAGCTGAGTATTGGAAGAAGGAAGATTCAAAAGAAGATAAATTTTTTTTATATTGATATCTTTTAATTTATTTTTAGGACAATCAATTTAAAAATTTTGGAATCCACGACCGATAAATTTATTGAAAAGGGGTGTTCCGGAAGGAGGATCCATTTCAATATATATATATATATATATATATATATATATATATATATATATATATATATATATACATATATATATATATATATATATATATATATATATATATATATATATATATATATAATTGTAATCACGCCTGTGTAGTCCAAAAATTAAACGACAACATGAATTTTGAATTTTTTGAATCCGCTTTTTTGTGACTACATCAAGAAAACCATTATAAACAATATCACAGTAATTAAAGTTTGACAAAACTAATGAGTCACATAAATCTTTAAGCATTTTTTTACTAAGAAAATGTCTGCTGTTATACAACAATTTAAGTTTAAAAAAAAAGTCTGAATCAATTTACTTGCATGATGCTTAAATTTCAGTTTGGAATCTAATATCAAACCCAAATTTCTTGCACTTGTTACTATTTCTAAGAGTTCATTATCAATATGTAGAGTCATAAGATTTTCTAACTGTTGAACTCTTGACATACTGCCAAACAACATGACCTTATATTTTGACGAATTTAAAATTAAATTATGTTTTAAGGACAAATTTTTTAGTCTAAAGAGTTCACTAATAATTATGCCACTAGCCTGAGCAAAATTATTACTAGAAAAAACAAATTCCAATTGAGTCTCGTCCGCAAACACTTGTGCACTGCAACTATTGACAAAGGTTAGAATTTCGGTTGTATATATGATAAAAAGAAGCGGTCCCAAAACAGACCCTAGCGGAACTCCTGAGAATATATTGAGGTAAGATGAATGAGTTTTATTATACGATACACTTTGGCTGCGTTTATCAAGATACGAACTAGTTAAGTTTAATGCATCTAAGTCAAATCCTGAAAATTTTAATTTAGCAAGCAAAAGCTTATGATTTATTGTATCGAAGGCCTTTAAAAAATCTAGCAAAACCAACACACTCAACAGTGCTTATTGAAAGAGACCGAAACTAACTTTAACAAAATTTAAAATTTCTATAAGCTACTGAAATCTAGCATAATTTAAATTCTTTACAAATTTATTTGCATATTCTAGTTAACCAGACAGTTAAATAGAGAAAAATGTTATAAAAGACAATCATTAAACATACAGATATATATTTTTTAAATAATCTAATGATTAATAATTATAACAACGGAGACGGAGCCAAACGACCGAAACTTTCAGCCAATTTTGGCCAAAACCAGAACCGAGGCCGAAACTAGATTTCTTAGCCTAAACCGAAACAGAACTTTCGGTCAATAACTATCAAAAATAATATTTATATGTGCATTTGTTGGTTTTAACATTATCTTGTATAAAAAATACTAATTGGTATTTTATCTATTATTTGGGGAATTTTTTGCCACTATAATAAAAAATTAATTAATTTGTTTAAAAATGGCTTTTACTTATTTTATTAATTTATTAAATATGTCCAATTTTTCAAAGGCCGTCGTTAACAGAAGAAAAAAATGTTTTATGTTTCTTCTAAGCTTTGACAACCAGATCGGTTCCGTTTTTAACGATAAAAAATTAATAAATGATTAAAAACTCTTAAATTATATAACTCTTTTTCTAATATTGCGTTTTCTGTCTATCGATCCAATATAATTAAATAGGAAAGGGCCATTTTCAAACATATTAATATTTTATTTTAGTGGTAAAAAGTTCCTCAGGTAATAAAAGAAAAATGTACATTTGATGCCACAAAGAACATATAGAGAACATTGAAGTGCAACAATATGTTTCAAGATTAAAACAAGTTAAACTTGGGCCAAAGGAAACTATACAAAACCTGGCTTCTTTGTCTATAAATTTTTTGACGTGTTATATAAGCTTATTGGCTTTTACCCGCGACATCGTTCGCGTCAAAATTTAGAAAGAATATAACGAATTTTACATTTCTACATCAAGCAGAAAAGGATTCGTACATTTGAAAGTGTCAACAACGACGCCAATCAAATTATCCGAGCGCCTCCCACACATCTTGCCACATCGCCGCGTTGCGTTCAACTGATGTGCTTTCAGTCTAAGCTGACCCCTATTTAATATGATTGATTATATGGATATAGGCTCTATTTTATCAGGTATATATGAACTGATTGACTTACATAACTTTATTATTTCTTAACCGATTTATATAAAAAAGAAGCTAAATGTAAAGTGAAGCCCATCACAATA
Organism: Altica lythri; assembly: GCA_964028335.1. Classification (NCBI taxonomy): domain Eukaryota; kingdom Metazoa; phylum Arthropoda; class Insecta; order Coleoptera; family Chrysomelidae; genus Altica; species Altica lythri. Next base: position 24,368,970 of record OZ034809.1, on the reverse strand, counting down.
TATTCCTGAAAACTGCCTTCTAATCGGTTAAGCTGTTTAGGAGATTAGCGTTAACAAACATACAGAGTTTTTGGGTTTTCTTACGTTTTAAAAGCCCACCGTTTTTTTAATATATTTCCAGGTACAGACAGCTATCAGTTACAATTTTATTGTATGTATAGTTTATGTTAACAGTCAGTAATAAAATTCGATCTGATATCAAAAACATTAATCTGGAATGTATAAATTTATTTAAAATTAATCATTTCTAACTTTCAAATTATTAGCAAATTTAATAAAAAAATAGCAACAGTAATTGTTCATTCGCAAACAATATAATCTAACAATACATATGAAAAATAAATTTAATTACCCTTGTTTGATAAAGACATAATAATGTATATATAGGGTACATATAAGCCTTAACTATCAGTATATATCAGTGGTAATACATCAAAGGGTTGCGCAAATCAAGTACTAGGTATATCTATCTGCATAAACGTCCTTATCGTTCGCGTGAGATTCAACTATTATAACATCACCCGAAGTTTATCTAAACGTATATCGCTCTTAAACTGCTATGTATATTAGTTATTACTTGATAGAATCGTTGGCCATCGCTTTTACCTTATCGCAAAATTACGGTAGGTAGTTATATGCACTGCCCTCGTATATACATATATGTACATATGTTGGCGGTTGTTTGTTACGGTTTATGAGATTTCAGCGATACAGTTATCAACAAAACAGTACACTCTGTATCATATTTTCTGTTGGTAGTTCGTATTTTAACAACGAGGTGATGAGAGTGATGTTTTGTCGCTTTTCAGACATTTATGAATTATTGTGAATGAGCCACAAGTTACCTAAAAGATTGTTTTTAACATTATTTATTATACAACATTTTTAGTAGATTAATAAATCGATACCTTTTTATGTATAATTATAAATCCCATTAACAACAATCCTTGTCTAAAAACCAAGTCTCACAACTCAATTCTTCTACCGTAAAAAGTTGTGAGAACCATAATGTACTACCAAGTCGGTTATTAATTTATATCCAGTTCCTACCTAAGGGACCTTCTATTTTAAGTTGTTACGTAACTATGTAACCTAACATCTTATAGTGACCATATCAATGTTAAAAATCTTTAACGTTTTAAATAAATAGATTGATTCGGCAATCACATAAAAATAGAATATATCTCACTAGTAATACATATCTAAATTAGACAGTTTAGTGCGATGCCAAGTCAATCTATGTATTTAAAAGATTAAAGAAATTTAATATTGATATGGTAACTATAAGATGTTGTTAGTTTACTTAGTTCCGTAACAACTTCAACAGAAGGTCCCTTAAGTAGGGACTGAATATAATTTAATAACCGACTAGATATCTATGGATCTCACAAAAAACAAATTTTTTTATGTTGTTGATATATTAGTTTTTCCTTTATTTATACTCTTAACACTAAGTATTTTAAATTTAAAGTTTCTTTGTCTGGTAGAAGAGCCTCTCTTCAATTTTCAGAGCCTAAATCTTTTGATGACCGGCCAGTCAGTGAGAGAAAAAAATAAGAAACTTTGACTAGTTATAATTCTCAAACTACTGATCCAAATTAATTGAATTTAAAATATACCGTGTTTATACAAGGCCTCCTTGGTTACTAAAAGTATTAAAAGTTTAGTTTAGTCCCAACGAAGGTACATAGATTGGTAGAAAATGGGCTGAACTGCTTTGAGAAAAGGATGGCACGACCGTGCTGCTTTTCTGCTTGACTTGGCGGGAGCACTGCAGTGCTCCCAGAGTTTGTAATTCGCATAGGAATAGAAACGAAAAAAGGATTAAGTAATATTGAAGATAAACATAGTGTTACAGTTTATTCAATTCCAGAAAATTATTTATTATACATAAAAATAGTTTTTTGTATTTTAAATTTAATAAAATTTAGTACATACACACCAAAATCTAAACACTATACTGCCGCATGGTATCGACAATTTTTGAAAAACATATTACATCAATTCGATGAATTTTTGAATTCCTATAAAACTCTTTGTGCTCAATAAAATTTCAAAAGTGATTCAAATTCAATTATTAGCCTCGTTAATATGGTAAATAAAATAAGGTGTATTTAAAATTCCATGTAAGTGATAATGAATTTATAATCCGTGGGTCAGATACCCTTGCAAGCTTTTGAACTGATTCACGGTTACTAGGCAACTATTTGTTGGTTTACAGCCGTTTATTTAGATTTTCTTATTTCTGTAGATAATTGTTATTCTATTTAATTTTTTTAAGCACCGCATTAACACAAAAGAAATGAAAATGCTGTATAAAACCCTCAGTGGCCCTTATGCAGATTGACTGCCGAAAATGACTGATTGGTTGCGCATGGCAGTACGCTTCAAAAATAGGTTAGCTATTACAAACTTTGTTAAAAATTAGGTATTATACTATTTTTCTATGCAATAATTATCCAACTATAACATTTTTATAATGTAACAAGAACGTACGCATCGTATTCATGTAAGCTTACGATATATTGTAGATATGGCCTGTCATGCGTACCGATTCTAGGACTTCGACAGTTAAAAAGAAGATACTTCTTATTTTTAAAACTTGTTAGAGATAGAACCGGTAGAACCAATAATACCAGTTTTTATATCAGCACAAACGCAGAACTACAAATTCTTAGACCCAACAAGTTTTTATTCCCTCGCATGCAAAAAGCAAGATAAGAACTGCGCACACTTACGGTTACTTTACCAATTTCTTACGAATTCAATACATACACTTATATCTCTTTACCCACCTTTATACTTTGTAATAGACTGAGATCCCGGGGACCCCAGACCTTCCTTATTTTCTAACTCTTAAAATTATGAGAAATGTGTGGGGTAATGTATGCTTAAGCACCTATGCATACCCGCTAACTTGATTACCTGGCCCTTTTAAAGGTAACAGGTAAGAAAGGTACATAAAAATATGGCTTACTTTCCTTAAATTCTAACAGCTAGTTTTTGGATATGTTTTACAAAATATTGTACGAAATCATAATCCAATATTGCCAGACACCTCTTGTGGGCGGTAACTCCCGCCAGACGCTTTAAATTTGCATAGAAAATTTCTTTCTTATTTTATAACTTCCAATTTTTATATATGATATTCATAGTATTATTTTAATACCTTTTGTATGCAGTCAGACCAACCCCATGGGCCAATCACCCCCCCAGACGCATTAAAGTTATCCTGTAAAGTGTAAGCGCGACAGCATTATCTATGCGCTTGAGTGCGAGTGAGATGTACTCTGTAGATTGGTTTCTCACTCTCAAACTCATGGACTATTTTGTTTATACGCATGCGCGTAGCATCTGCTTTCGCGTTTGTGATCGCGCAGGCATTATATTGTTGGGGGGGGGGGGGTGATTGGCCAATAGGGTTGGTCTGGCTGCATAAAAAATGTATTAAAATACTACTATGAATATCATATATAAAAATTGCAAGTTATAAAATAAGAAAGAAATTTTTTATGCAAATTTAAAGCGTCTGGCGGGAGTTACCGCCCACAAAGGTGTCTGGCAATATTGGATTATGATTTCGTACAATATTTTGTAAAACATATCCAAAAACCAGCTGTTAGAATTTAAGGAAAGTAAGCCATATTTTTATGTACCTTTCTTATCTGTTACCTGTAAAAGGGCCGGGTAATCAAGTTAGCGGGTATGCATAGGTGCTTAAGCATACATTACCCCACACATTTCTCATAATTTTGAGAGTTAGAAAATAAGGAAGGTCTGGGGGCCGCGGGATCTTGGACTAGAGGAGAGCTGCAGCTGTAGGTAGAGATCGCAGGTTCAACTTCTGTCGGATGAGATTTATTGATAACTAGGTATTTGATTACATCTAACAAAAATTTTAGGGCCACTCATTTTTAATATCACCAAATCAAAATTTTTCTATATGTTTATAACTGGTGGTGTTAAAAAACAGGTATTCCTGAAATAAAATTCTCATACGAAAAACTAATCCTGTTAAGGATGTATTTGCTTTTAAAGCTGTATTAAAAAAACAATTGTTGAATAAAAAATAACTAAATATATACCCTCTGATCTAGACCATCTATGTATCAAATAAAAAAATTACCCAGAATTACTAATTACCAATTGTAAATAACTACGTAATACATATAATTTATTATATTAATAATATTAATAAGAAATATATAAAAATGTTACCTGGTTTATAGTAGGTACTACCGATATACATATATAACGTATCGGTATTTTTAATAAAACGAAAGCGAGTTGGGTTATGATAGGGTGTAAGATGATACGAGGCAATACAAGGGCGATACGAATAACCTAAAAATTGGCAATAAAATTATACAGAAGAGATAATCGAGACGGAAAATTCATATCGGCTGAATATTTAGTGCCAAAATAAGAATAAACTTGCCAATACTTCCAGAGACGGTTCTAGAAATGTATTTCTTATATTATGTATATCATATTAGGATTTTAAGTTTTTTTTACTGCGATATTATAACAAAACCTAATGGATCATTATAATTATACAGTACCAGTGATCGTAACCTTAACACTTTAAAAGTGTTCATGATAAAGGTATCGAATGAAAATCAAGAAAGTAATTACTAGTACTGACTGTTCGTTGTAATTTAAAAAAAAATCTCAATAAATACAAATAATGAACCCGTCTCACTTTGCGTAGTATTTTGACGACCGTTGTTTGATTTCGAAATAGGTTAGCTATTATCTTTAAGTCCATTTGAGCAATCCCTTTTAAGAATCTACTTTTACCAATTGCTCAGGCCTTACTCGGTCAAATGCGTTTTTGTAGTCCATCAAGCAAACAAAGACATTACAGTTGACGTCTCTGTATTTCTGGAATAAAACTTGCACGAACTGATCGGGTGCAATTTGTTTCTCACCGATAGATTCGTTTGTGGATAGTTTTAAAAACAGTTTCAGTAGGTGGCTTATTATTATTAGGCTTATGGTCTTACAGTTTTTACAAGTTTTTGTTCCTGTTTTTTGAGGTAATGTATGAACTCTGATTTGAACCATTCTATTAGTATTTTTCCTGCAGTGTATATGTTGTTTAATATTCCAGATATTGTTTTTATTTCTTCTTCATCTAATAGCTTTAAAAGTTTTGTAAGAATTTTATCAAGTCTCGCTGCCGTTTTCATCGTAAAGTTTGGCAACAATTTAAGCAAATTGTGTGCGATTCGGTGCTGCTTTCAGCAGTGTATGGGAATCAAGTCCTGTCCAGTCACGGATGTTCTTTAGCCACAAACATTGTCTTTGGCCTCTATTTTTTTCTTCCATATGGGTTTTGGTAGCTCATATCTTCGGTGTCAAAATATGTGTCGTAAATATGTGGTCTTTTCCATCTTAATTACTGTTAGCAACTTTCTGTCTTTTCCAATTCTTCGTAGAACTTCTTCATTCGTGACGCGATCTACTCAGGATATCCTAAGCATACATCGAAATATCCACATTTTAAAAGTCTCAAGACGATTCATTGTACCTACTTTCATTGTCCAAGCCCCAAATCCAAACAACAAAACTGGATACACATAGCAGTTGAGTCTTGTTGCTATTCTGAGGCTACGATCGCTTAGTGTTTGAATCGTTTCTCGTAAATGGTTATATTTGTTTGTACATTCGGGTTTCGGCTTATGACCATAACCTTAGTCTTTGCAGTGTTTATACTTAGACCAAGTTTGTCACTTAAAGTGAGATTTAGAAGACAATTTCTAGAAAATTGATATCAAATATATACTCCAAGTATTTTCAAAAAATTTCAATTAATTCCTTATACTGTTATATTTTTCCATCGTGGATTCGGGATAAGTGATAAACAGCAGACAAACTTAACAATTAATTGATAAACACAAATAAATTACAATTTCCTAAAATAACATACTCGTATGCGAAAAGAACTAAAAGCGTAAACGAGTAAAAAAGATATTTAAGCTTAAGTACCAACAATTCTACCTACGTTGATTCGATAGCGCAACAGTTAGGTTGTAAGTTTCGTTTACGTCAAAGTTATTCTTAATATTTTTTTAATAAAAACAAATAAAAGCTTAGTTAAAATTGGTTCTCAATAAAAATTTTACTCTAATTCAAAAAGCAACCATTAGAAAATTGGTTTACAATATGACTTTTAATAGCCCTAATAAGTTTTTTTGCTATGACTATAATCGTAGCACTAAAGCATTGCTGCCCGTTGTGCATGATGCTGTTGCGAGAGAGGTTGAGTCAGACGCAACCCGCATATTGCACATCGATTCTATTATGTCCTTGTAGAAATCGAAAACTTTTGTTTTTAAAATAATCGGCATATTTAAAATCAGGTAATAATTGCTAATCAAGTAAATCTTTAAATTAATTATCCATTAGCCTTAAGTAAAGGATACGCCTGCCCCTATTAGTACCACGATAAGATTAATAAATTAATTAAATTCCAACGTAGTTATAGTTAACGAATAAAAAAAATATCACAGAAACCGTGCCTGGAAAATAAAGATAATAAATTCACACACACTATGAAGTAAATTGGAATATTTGACCCCCATAAACAGTGTTATGTTCGAATGGAATTTGCAAATTGACAGAGACGCGTCATTTGGACGTTGTCGTAAATATTTTGCTGCCTTTAATGTCCTCGATTAATATTTATCTTTTGCGATAATCGTTTATATAATACGTCACGTTTTCTTCAATTACTTGTATTTGAATAATTGGTAGAAAGGGTTAAAGATGACTCTGCTATTCTAAAACAAAAAATATCAGCTAAATGTGATTTAAGCTATATTAAATATTTATTTAAATTTTCTTTTTCCATCGTATTTTTTGTAATAAACATAGGTTTTAATTTCATAAAGCAAATACCCACGAAACTCAACAGCGAATGTGGATATTTTTACATTCCCCTTCGAATTGATTACCTGTTTGCAGCAAAGTTTGGTCGTGCTACAAACGTAAGCTAGGTATGAATAGACTTATTCTTATTTGCTAGTCTTATGGTAGGTTTACAGGCTCGGCAAGTCTCTGCAAGCTTCTACAAACACAAGTGTGTAAAGGTGGTGTTTAGCTTGGCTTACGTGAGATGAGAAGAGCTTGTTGCCGATCCAGACCAGTGTCCGTTTTCGTACACAGACCGAAGGAAGCTTGCGACAAACGCTTCCTACGTATTTATACTTTGGCGCATGTGTAGTGCCGTTTACGAGTTCGCGCTGTTAATTTAACCTGTTATTGTTTCTATGGATTTTTAAAATTCTACCATTATCTCTGCCGAACTTGTCGCTTCCTTCTAACTTCGACGTCTACGTCTGTCATATTTGCCCGTCCCTATCCAATAAGTGCACTTACAAGCGTGTAAATGGCATTCAAGGGTTTGTGAAGGCTTTGAGCTAGTGAATGCCTGCGAATGCTTAGTGACAGATTGTCTTGGTTTTCTAAATAAAATAAAGAATACAAAGTCCATTGCACGTTTTTTAGGTATTGATAGACTTATTCTTATTTGCTACTCCAAGCTAAAATAAAATACACAAGTTAAGTATTTAGTAAAAGACTGTTTTGTTTATCTAAATAATATAAAAAATACCAATTCTATTTTTTTGTAGTTAATAATAATAAACACACTGAAATGTTGAAACTAAGTACAGAAACGTAAGCGTTTTAACAATTCTAAGGTAATAACTTTCGTCCATGGTACAGAACAGCACTGCTCATTATTAATTACCGAACAATTGCCAGTTCTAACAATTCACTAATATTTGTCTATTATTAATAGAGATGTTATCTCACCGCCGATATGAAGGCACAGAGAAAGACAGCACTATTCTGAGGGTGAAGAGAATATCGTTATAGAGGGTGACCATAATCGTATACTCACAATCGTATTCTATATGTAATAATAAAATAGTTTTTTGTTTATTTCCAATACTAAACTAATTACAGAAACACTTATGGAACGATTATTAATTATATAAAAACACTAAAATATAATAGCTTGACCAATTTTTGAACGCATATTTTGACGCAAACGTAAAGATGATCACAAAAAAATTGCGAGCGCATACGCAGCTAGCTTAATATTACATACATGCAGCTTTTAAAATATATGCACGTGTACGTATAGTTTTATTATTTTTGGTTTTCATGGAACGTTATGGCGATCGTGCTAAACTTTATAACAAAGATAACAAAAAGCAGTACACTATTTAGTGTACTACTAATTTGTGTCAGGAAACCATGCAAAAATAGAAAAATTGTAAAGTGTAAGAAATCTTAACAAATGTTAAAAAATTAGAAAAAAATCATAAAAAAGGGGAAAAATCCACAAGGTCATAAGAAATTGAAATAATAGTCCAAACAAAAAAATAATATTTTACGACAATTTAAAAAATGAAAATCATTTAAGAGAACTCTTCTAACTCATTTTTACATGCAGGGTAGAAACATAGCTTTTGTCAGTCAACACCAGTTGTTTTTAACTTTCTTTAAAATTTAACCCTATACAGATCGGATTCTTGTTCTTAGACTTTTAATGATACTTTTTACTTATTATTTTTTGAATCTAACATAGATTTTATGGTTTTTAAAACCTAGCAACAAATACCAGTGGATGTAGTAATTATCACAAGACTCTTTTAATTAGTGATTCAAGAGATAGCTAAGATTAAGGTTATGTAGGATAACGCTTTGGTTGAGAGTGTAGAGTTTAATTTGACAATGAAAAGACTTGGCTTTGATTTTATGTTGAGGTTGATGGTGGTTTGATAAAGAATCCTACCTGTATCGGTTTAGTAATAATGACTGAGCGTGTACATTTTCTAAAAATACTATACGCCTGATCCTGGAGGATTTAGATGGGTTTTTAAGAATACACTATAAGTATTCCTTTTAAAGAAAAAAAACTAATCTAAACTTTTAATTATAGGTAAAACATCAGTATTCTATGTTTACAAGGTAAGTGAATAGTAAACTTATTATTTTAAGATATCTCTCATGGATTATTGAAGCTTAGAAAGTATACAAGCTTTGCTTTCACGCAATAAGGCTCTAATATCTTAGACAATTGAAACATCAAACTCTAAATCACTTTTTTGTGTTCTGTCTTATATTTTTATTTGGTAAGGAGACCGGAAACATAAATATTTGGTAAGTAAATAGTGTCTCATATCTTTTAAAATTTACAAAATTTTTGCATATTTCGTAATTTTTCGACATAATATCAAGTGACGATAATTACTTTTCGCACATGTAAATTTCTGAAAATTACTCTGAAAAGTAAGAAAATTAAAAACAGTTTAATTTTGTTTTATCTTTCACCAACATCTACAATATCATCTAGAACCACCATTACCGAATTTATCTCTAATAACTACATTTAAAAATTTTGCTAAAAAAACGACTACGGGGTATGACTCACAAATATTAAAAAAAAATTGTGGTTGCTGACAGCAGTTAAAACTTGTATTGGCGTAAAATATTTATTCACGTGAAAAAATAAAATCTAAATACTTACAAGACAAATTTAAAAGTGTAAATTTAAATACATTTGAAACTATAGATAAGAGGTCATCACAAACAGAAGAGTGTGTCTTACAAGACAGTTTTAAATCACAAGCACCCATAACACGAATGTCAAAGTGCACAATCCTCAACCAACTCTTCAGAAGGACTTCTTCACTAAAACCCGTGAGATCACTTCCATGGACACCCAGGAAGCATGCTAATACGAACACTTCTAACATCATCAGTCTTGACGATAACCAGAGCTATGCCTTTAAAGCTTACAATAGTAACAGCCAACAAACTCTATAAAGATTTGTACTTGGTTGATCCACACTCCCTAAGATACACTACGTTTTACCGTTCGCCAACTGCATTGCTTTCATCGCAAATCGACACAACCTCATTAATATTTTTACAAATTTTATAATTTATAAATAATTATTTTAATTAAGTTGATAATATAAAAAAACAATTAACAAATCAGCTAAACTTACATAAGAGTTTTTCTTCAAGTTCTTTGAAAACTCTATAGATAGTGAGAAAATCTCTCAGTAACTTGATGACAAGTTTCAACCTAGTCACATAGTTCATCAATACTTTTATACCCATCAGAGATATTGTGAGGAATTCCCCAAATTATTTTTACACCTATGATAATTTTCTTGTATATTGAAATATACTTTCACATGTAACTTTAAGTCAGTATCAGTGCATAAATAATATATGGTCACCCTGTAAATATTCGGTGAAACCTATTGGAATATAAAGTTAGAACATTGGCAAAATCAACAAGTAAGGTTAAAGGTTAATTATGCCCAGCTAATTACGGACAGGTGTTCTATAAATTGAGCCCTTCGGTTATTATTGTTAATCACGGATATATTAGTTCGTTTATCTTGGTTCATGTAGGAGGGCGCCAGGTTCGCTTAATTTTCCGTTCCCCTTTTCGATTCCAATAACCTATTTGTGATTAAAAGGGTATTACAACAAAACTATTATTATATAGAGGGTACTAAGCCAATATTGAAGGTTGACAAACTAAATATTATTACTGAGAGTCGATACAGTAGTTGATCAAACATATTAATGTTCATAGCAAAATATTTTGTTAGGAATATATAATAAATAGCTTTGGGATAGGTACAATAATTTATATTTACAGAGACTTAAACAACATTTTGTACATAAGTACGTAGTTGTATTTAACGCTAAGATTGCTCGTATTATCATCGCATTGTTATTTGGATTTTCATACCTGACAGTATAAATGTAACCATAGGGATCAAAGAAGTAAAACTTTTTAATACAATAAAAAGATATGCAATAATAGTAGTTTACGTAACAAGTCCTGAAAGTGGTCTTTTACTAGACGAGTAGGCAAATTGCAGGGCGAGCCATAGGTGAGCCCTGCAAGCCTGCGAGTCCAGTAAAAGCACTTTTGGGAGGTATTACGTACAATATTTTTTTTAAAACGGGCATTGTTGTACCATAAACTTCATATTATTCAGTTTACATTTTTATAACAAGAACTCTTTATTAACTAATTTTAACATTGTTTTTAACAAACCTTGCTTGGGTGGCCGCCTTAACAATTTCATCTGGTATAATTTCACCTTCCATTAATTCACAATCAAATGCATCTTTTTAAATATCCATTTTATTATAAATTTCACGTTTTCAACTAAACGTCAAAATATTTTACCTTGCCGAAGGTTACTTTCAAGATGCAAAGCGACTGTCGTAGTACCATTTTTGGAGTGAAGATGGGGCCACTTGCGAATGGTTTCTACTTTCGCAAGTTTACCTCTATAAGGATTTGGTCGATTCATACAGGGGATGTCTCTTCATTAGTGACTGAAGAGACATAACCTATACTACACTGATGAGCTCCAAAAAGAGCAAAACACGGTATCTGTAGTTGGTTTTGCCCTTGTATGAGCTGATTAATATCCTTATACTTATGTCGCAGCATCTACCGGTGTCTTGAGTAAGGAAATCTAACCAAACACCAATCTAGTTTAAAACTGGATTTATTATTGCAGCACGGAACTAGATACGTTTTGCATCATCTCTTACATCTGGTTATATACTTAAGACTGTCACAAACGCTCTGCTCGTTTTATGTTTTTATAGTTTTAAATATATACAAAACTCGGTTACCATAGAATTGACCGCTATCTTAGACTAACTATTTTATTGTAAATGCTTCCGGTAAAAGCTTTTACCGGACTTGTCCGACAAAATGACATTTTCTGACCTAAAAATAAACCGGAAAGTATTAATTTCTGGTTGGTTGAAAAAAAAATTAATGATTATATAAAAAAAATTGATGATTTTAAAATTTTAGATATCATTTTTAAAGAAATTGCGTTATACTGAGAAGAGATATATCTTCAAAGTCTAGTGACATAATAAAAGTCAAAATGATATAGGAAAGTTGTGTTAAAATGCAACAATGTCTAATATAATTTAAAAATAGTAGCAAGGAAGAAGTTAGAAAGTAGTGAAGAGGAAAGAAGATCGTCCACAAGAAGAATAAGAATATTTTATTATGTTTTGTTTTTGGATAATCAAATTTATAATTGCGAAATACACGCTTCAGGAGCTAGGAGGAGACTTTTTCAGTTATTTTGATATTATAATACAAAAGCAATATTTTTTAATATATTTATTTGTAGATTCAATATTTGTTCTCTGCTCTATACTTTTAAATTGTTTTAATTTTTTTCTTATCTTTTTAATTCCTTCTCTTGTCTTCTATTGTTAGAAATGAAATATGCTTCTTGGCATTCCAATTGAAATATTGACGAAGAAATATTTTTTAATATCAATTTTTTTCACTGTTCTTTAATAATAATTAGCGTGCAGTAATTCAATTTTTGTGTGCTAAAGGTGCTAATGCAAGAAGTATATGAAAACGTATGTTTAACGTAACTAACTGTCAAGAAATGGTGTCGAATCTTTAAGACTAGAGCAGATGAACCATAAGTTATGACCAGCTGCATTAAGTACTGCATCAACAGACAGGAATGTGGCACGTGTAAAATTCTGATTAAGAAAATCGTTAAATTTCAATCAAAGAAATTTCAGAAAATTTTGATGTGTGTCAAATTCTATGCCATAAGCAATTAATAAAAATGCTTGAAAGTAATTTTATAATTTTGCGATTTTGATAACAATATTTAATTCAGGTATCATGTTTTTACAAATAAATTTTACTTGTAAGTAGTGCCTTAATTCAGTCATTTTTGAGAAAAACGCTTTTTAGGCTAGCTATGCGCGATAATGATTTACTATAATTTGAATAAAATTATTTAAAAAAGGCCATAGTAATGACAAGAAGCAATGGACAAATAGCTTTGTGATTCCGTTTATGAGTGCGTAACTTTAATCAAATTAGATATTATGTGGTCTCTGTCAATTGAAAATATATAGTCGAGGCAATGAAGCACTAAAAAGGTCAAATATAGGAAATCTTTTAGGATAGGACGGATCGGAATGCGGTTTTTTGCATTTGCTTTCAGAAATTATTTATACCATTCCTACCTACTTTCTACTGAGTACAAACCGGAAGTTGCATTGCTGCAGCCAAAAATGCTTTCAAAAAATTCATTTTTTGAGAGATTTTTTGGCAAATTTAATAACTTTGTAAATAAGAGTCACAATTGGCCCAAGTTAGGTAACCAGGGGGTTTTGAGGTCGCTGATAACGATTATTATGTGTAAATTGACCACCCGAACACCTGGAGCTCAGGAACGTCGACGAACCTCATCTCCGGGGGACTATCCCTAACTTAATGCGAGGAAGGAGAGAAAATCGAGACAACGAGGTTTTTTGGGTCGCTGAATTCAAATATTGCTCCAGCGAACACTCCACAAACACCTGGTGCGCCCTAACCTGGATGCGGACATCATCTTCAAGAATTTTCCTGGAAATAGCGACAAAAACGAACCGAAAATCATTATGGGGGCATTTTATGTGCGCTGAATTCGAATTTCATGTGAAAAACGACCCCCCGAACACCTGGTGCGCCCTAACCTGGCTCTAAAATCATCCCTGAAGTTTCCCAGACACAACTGAAAAATAGGAACCGACAATCGTTACTGGGGGTTTCTTGGGGACTTGGGGCGCTAAAGTCAAATATGGCACCGGCGAACACTTCACGGACACCTGGTGCGCACTAACCTGGCTCTGGACGTCATCACCGAAGTTTTTCCAGACACAAGTGAAAATGACGAACCGACAATCGTTACGTGAGGTTTTTTGGGGCGCTGAATTCAAATATGAAAGCAAATGCAAAAACCGCATTCCGATCCGTCCTATCCTAAAAGATTTCCTATTAAAATGCTTCATTGCCTCGACTAATAAATTATCCTTTTGACTATAACGTATTCGGGATGTCAAGGTCAAGATTCTCTCCCATTCTACATAAACTATAAATTTGTGATAGTTTAAGCAGATATAAATATTTAACAATACTTTTTTATATAATACTAGCGGACCCGGCAAACTTCGCACCGCCTAACACTAATGTTTTTCTATTTTTTTTTTATTTTTACGATTAATTTTTTGTATTTTTTATCATATTTTCTCGTTAGTTACCAGTTTTTACTATTATTTATAGTACTTTGAAATTTATCGGTTAGGTATATTATACATTAACGCGCCACCTAACGGTGGCGTCATAGTTCTTAGGTAAGTAAGTTTTGCTCTTTTAAATATATGAGATATCAACTGCGCCACCTTACGGTGGCGTCATATTACTTAGTTATTTACAGGTGTAAATTTATAACATCTTAACTGTGCCACCTTAGGGTAGCGCCATAATGATTAACTTCGTAATAAACGCGTCCGATCGCTGCAAAATTCAAAGTGCTATAAGGAAAATCGCGGCCTCCGATGCGCTATTTATAGGCACGTTGCCGCCGCCCCGTCCGGCCAGTACCGCAATTTTAAATCTGTAATATCTTTAAAAATATTTATTTAAATCTTGTGCTGTAAAGGACCATATAGATCTATATTAAATCAACAATGTATTTAAGCTATTTAATTGGATAAGGATTAATGCTGTATTGGTTAAAATCGCTTCGAAAATTAGCCATTATTTGTCGTAAAAAGAAAATGACAAAAATTTTTATTGTGGGATACCCATAAAAGATAGACGTATACCATCGCGAAGTTTTCTGTAGAGTTTTTCAATGTGTATAAATAATTAGTACATTATTTTGATAAATCTCGTAGGGTTTAGCCTGCGTTTGCAATGTAAGCGGAAAAAAATTGATAATTAACGACATCACATTAGAAACCTCAAAAATAACAGTATTTCTCTACTATTTATTGGATGTTATTATACATATAAACCTTCCTCTTGAATCAGTCTATCTATTTAAAAAAACCGCATCAAAATCCGTTGCGTAGTTTTAAAGATTTAAGCATACAAAGGGACATCGGGACAGAGAAAGTGACTTAGTTTTATACTATGTAGTGATTTTTAGGGTTTAACGATCATTTTGTACTGTTTTGCACTTTTTTACACTTTTTACGCGTTTTTTCGTCGATTTTAAGCGAAATTCGATCACAATTTGTATAATTCGTAAAATTAACGACATCACATTAGAAACCTCAAAAATAACAGTATGTCTCCACTATTTAATGGATGTTGTTATAAATATAAACCTTCCTCTTGAATCACTCTATCTATTAAAAAAAACGCATTAAAATCCGTTGCGTAGTTTTAAAGATTTAATCATACAAAGGGAAATAGGGACAGAAAAAGCGACTTTGTTTTATACTATGTATTGATGTATTGATTGATGATGTACAATAATAAAATATGGTTAGGAGGTACATTAAAAGAAGTCGGTTAAGAAATTTTCTAAATTTATAACGCTGTATTAATTTTTCGATTGGTTACCTTTTGCACAGATTAAAAATAATCTATAGTTTATTTCACTTAAAGGGTCAGCTTTAACATATACGCAATCACTAATCTTTTATGGTTTTAAACACTCAAAAAGATTCTTTTAATAAAAGATTAATACATAAAAAATCGTCGACCGTCTTACGTATTGTACAATCCAGGTGTCCTTAGAACCTTTTCTCTTTATTCTATTGAATGAGACTGATCAAATCGGCCCTTTCGACATCTTAAGATGGACTTCAATGGAACTGATGGGTGAAGAATCGATTTTTTAGGATTATCGTGACAAAAAATATTTCGTGAAGAGCGGGAATACCGCTGAGAAGTTCTTTTGTTAAAAATAGTGTTGAAAGTAGAATTTAATAATCTTCTTTCTACTAATATTATTTCAATGTTATTATTGGAATGATTTCAGTGCATCAGAAGGGTTCCTAAATTGCCAATATCCTTCTTTGTTCTTATCGAATTGATATCATAAGTTTCAATAACCGATGACAAGTAATGTCTTCGGACTGAACTTCCTAGCTTAGAATTGACCAAAAGATATTGTGACTTTAAGCCGAGATATATCGTAAAACAAGTGGTTTACTGCCAGTCGGGGGTGGTGCTTTTTGTTACATTCGCTTTCGCTTTGATAAGATTTTATGTGAAATTATTATAGGAGGAAGTTTTATTGGTCGCCACATTTTTTTATTATTATTTGACAGTATTATTAAACTATATTTTATATAAGCAGTAACAAAAAAGTTTATCAGCTATTAATATCGTTGTCGACATATTGATATAATTGTAAAAGTTTATATTCGTAATACTAAAAATCTGAAATATTACGATGGAAAAGAAAAGTTTGATCAACTAATAAGATAAAATTTTATTTATTAGATTAGATTTTTGTTTAATTCATAGTAAGGAACAAAGAAATCTGGATTAAAAAAGCGAATGCTATTTAATGTCATTATTATGAAGTGTCCTTTAGATATCTTTATATTCACCTGTAAAAGCATGGAATCCAGTTTTTCATTTGGTTTAGTAAGATAATCTCATATGTTGCTATTTTCAAAACTGATCATAACGTGTTACCAATATATTATGTTCTTCTATGCAGATTTCATATAGGATTAATATAAGACATACCTATATGAAATCACTTCTCAAATCCAATCGTATGTTTATAGTTACAGTTATCTATAGCTACATAAAAATAAAATTGGAGTGTATTTTTGTAACATTAAAATATTCGCTTTTAACTAAAGTATAACACGTATACACAATACACATATACCAAAATAAAAAAATTTACAGTTTTTTCTGTCTGTCTGTTTGTTCCGGCTAATCTCTGAATCGGTCGGACTGATTTTGACAGGTGTTTTACTTGCAGATAGTTGATGTTATAAGGAGTAACTGAGGCTACTTTTATTTTAGAATTATACTGTAACGGGATAACCGTAAAGGAAGGGACCTTAATTTGAAAGATTGTTATTGACACTTGATTTTTAGAAGTTTCTAAAAATCAACTGACTCAATTAAATAATGTTTCTAGAAAATTCTAGAAACTTCTAAACGCACTGACTAGATTAAATAATGTTTCTAGAAAATTCTAGAAAGATCTAGACACACTAACTAGATTAAATAAAGTTGTATATAAGGGGATGTATGGGCAGTTAACGTCAGTTCAAGTTCAAATATTCACAAGAGTTCATTGTATTGCCAAGCAGTTTAGACGTTATCCAGCAGAGTTCTGTGCATCTTAACAATTTTGTAAATAAAATGGTGTTAAAGTCCCCATAAGTGTTTCAATACTTTTACTTCTCTTATCTACGACTTAAAATCACAAAGGCTGACGGTGCGCGGGACCAGAAAGGGCGAGCGAACCATTGCTTACACTTGTTTCTCAACAAATTCGTTTAAAAATTGATTATATAATACTCTTTCTTATACAATGGCGATCACTATTAACTCACCAATTTACCCAAAATCAAGAATTATCAAATCACAACTTTTAATTTTAATCAACGAATGCCTAAAGAACCTTTGATAGAAGCTCCATTTTACAAATTTATTTAAATATTGTTGAATTATCTTTGTCATAAAAAACATTAAAAGGAATATAAGAAAAAAAGCAGTAAATACTGGCAAAACCATATCTCTTTAGGATGAAACTAACAGAATCGCCGCTATGCAGAGGCTGCGAACAAGAAGAGGAAAGAGTAGAACACATTATGTATGACTGCTCTGCTTTTTCTGAAATCAGAAGATCCGTGTTGGGCGAGTATTGGCTTACACCAGCCGATGTCAGGGAGATCCCCCTCGGGAGCCTCATCACCTATTTTAAATCAATAGGCCTGGTGACATCCTGAGGTGAGGATATCCGTACATACGGGAGGATGCACAATGGGTCATATGTGGCCTCAGTGCTGGCTGAGCACTAGCTCGCCCCTCCCAAATTTCCAGATCCAGATCCAGGACTGGCAAAACCATATTAATCTCTTTCTAGTTTGGAAGGAAAAACAAATATCATTAGTAAAGTTGCAGTGACATTTGACATTATAACCTCATCTCCGTACATTGTAGATTGTGGATTATAAAAGTGATCGATTGTACCAGATGGCCTTACTTTACTACAAACTGAAAGATTTTTATGACACCCTGCATTTAAGAAAGTCTATTATTCCATTAGTTAGTTTGTAAGCTAATGAGTCAATAAGTAGTTACAGATAATATGTTTAGCCCTTTTATATGCATACTCACAAAATGCATGTCCCAATCTGTACTTTGCTCATTTTACAACGATGATACCATAGTTGACAGAATTACTGCAATTACTCCGAGTTTAGGTTTTTAAAGCTCTAAGAGTAATTTAAAGTAGCTCAGTAAATATTGTATTAATCTTTTTGCTTGCCTTTGGTTTGTAATGTTTTTTAATAGGCTACACTGAATTTTTTGTCTAAATTACGAACTTCTTTTATAATGCGGCATT
This sequence comes from Altica lythri, assembly GCA_964028335.1. Classification (NCBI taxonomy): domain Eukaryota; kingdom Metazoa; phylum Arthropoda; class Insecta; order Coleoptera; family Chrysomelidae; genus Altica; species Altica lythri. The sequence goes on along the minus strand of OZ034809.1, from coordinate 24,350,539 downwards.
TTGAGCAACATTTTTTAGATAATTTCTTTATGCTCTGATACCCAGAGCATAGTTACTTTGTTAGATTCTAGTCGAGATACAGCAATGAAAATCCGTATATCACAATGACTCAGCAAATTTGATGCAATTCAAACCTTTGAAATCTTGTGGTCCTCCAAAAATTTGATAGCTGGTGTGGTAATATAAGATTCAAATTAACTTAAAATCACTATCTTGAACTCACAACCAAGAAGGCGATTATCACTGTAATGGTCGGTCAAACGCACTTATGGAAAACTTTGTCTTTCAAACCAGACATACTGAATAGGATCTCTAATTTAGTAGTTAAACTAACATCACATTAACGTCTTTGGTATGGTGACCAACGACTCAACAAAGAAATGTCATTGTCAAGCTAATCACGATTCAAAGATTGCCTAATCAGAACATAACATTCACAGTTACAAAATAAGATTAGAAACACCGGTATATATAAATATTGTAAATCCAACGCCTATTTAGAAATCTAGCCTATAACTTAATACCAATGCCTGCAGATACTTATTGTGGATAGAAAAAACTACTCTGGCAGGGATTATTGCTAAAGCTGTTATAGAAAATAAAAAATCTATAAAAATATTAAATTATTTATAACGATAAAAAACAGTTTAAGCTTCGATTATCACTATTAACAAATCTATATTAAACTTTTGTCAAACTAGGTGTGGAGAAAAGGTCAAACTGTTTTATTTTTAGAGTAATGACATCTTATATTCCACACTGCGCACATTTAACTCGAATTCAATGTCCTTTGAGCGTCACTGAAAAAAATAGTGACACCATTTTTAGGCTTTTGGGGTTATTGTTGTTTAAAAAAAAATGTATTTAAAAATAATAGATGCTTATTTTCTGCGTCCAACACAACAGCTCAGAAAGTGCTAATTTGCCGCTTCAGATAAAAAGTTGCCGAGCAACGCGTTAGTGAAGCGCTGCAATTTATTAAAAGCGGCTAAGAGCTTTATGTCCGAATTACACAAAAGATTTTTTCTACGATCACATAATATTACAAAAAATAATATAATTATGACATATGTAGTTTATGTTGCCTATATTTGCAGTCATACTAAGGCACTATAGATATAGGTATTATCAACAGCTATTTTTTGTCCAATGTCACTAAATTCACGTGTTAGACCATAGACAAATTTAAGAGACCTGCAATCTTTAGTGGTGAAAATGGGAACTAAACAGCAAAATATGATGGGCTGGTAGCGCGGAAAGCGGAAAAGTAGTTATGGCAGGATAGTGGCAGACTAAGTGCTAGTACTTTTGGTTTAATATAAATTTAAGGTAGTTTAAGCATAAAAAGGGTGTAAAAATATACTGAATAGTTTTAAACATGGCGCGCTGATGTCGGAACTTGTTGCCAACTTTATATTAGTCATTAAAACATTTAATCTATTATTTCTGATTTTGTGGTTGACATTGGAAAGAAAATGGCTGATGATAATACCCATGTTTATATTGCGTTAGTCAAACGCATATATGTAATACTTCGTCAAACTAAGGTTTATTGACAGATTTAATAATTTTATTTGTTTGTTGTCAGTCGAATAAAATATTAAGTAGTTTTAATTTTATTTTAGTGCCCCGTTTTTGAAGTAAAACTTCTTTAGCGAGACTAGGAGTAAAAAAGTTATTCTAACGGACGTGACGTCATTCTAATAACAGAAACCGGAAACAAAACCTAATACTGACACGATTTTGCATGGGCGCCGGCAGCAGGGTGCAAGAGGGTGCGCTTGCACCCCCCTGCTATGAAAGAAAATACCTGAATTTACCAGAAAATTATATATTTTTTTAATTTTTTTATTAAATTATTGTTTGAATAAAAACTAAAGGCGTCGCGGTTGCTATCCAAATCATTCTACATTCTATATATATATATTAGATCATAATAGTGCGTAGATGCAGATGCACCCCCCTGAAAATAATCCTGGCGGCGCTCATGCGATTTTGCCTACTATATTAAATAAAATTAAATCTGTAATTGTATGAATTGACAGCTGATCATCTTGTCAATCGAAATACATTGCTTTATATAAATAGTTTTTTGTGTATAAAGTGTTTGTATTAAATATGAATAAACAATGTGGATTTATTAATGAAAAAAGTGATGAAAAAATATTGATTGAAAATAAGTGAATAGGTAGGTACTCTATATGCATAAATTTTATTTTTGGTGTGTAATTACACTATTTATACCTAATTATTTATACCTATTATTTATACCTAGCTATTTTCGTTTTATAGACTTAAAGAGCTAAAAAGAAAAAGAAATTGTGAACGTCAAAGGGCATATTATAAGCGCGCCAGAAAGATTTGAAGAAAAATGACGAGACAGCTACATTCATTATGATTTGATTAAGTAAGTTTATATACATACATACATAATATGATAGTAAATAATTGTTTATACGGAAGCTTAACGTTAAGTAAAGAAGCATGTTACACGTTTTTGTTCATGAAATAATAATATTCGAAATGTTTTAACACTTTCTTATACTTATTTTAGGTGTGGTTAGGTAGCCATAAAGGCCATAAAACCACTAGTCAGGATGGCTGATCTTTTACCAGCAATAACATATCCTTCGTAGACGTGAAGGAAACAAACTTAACTCAGGATTTTAAATTTTATGGAATATGCTATAAAATGCTACAAAATGAAATGGTTATCTAACTATCGAAGGCTCTTGTGTTGTATTACAATTAGGTAGATACAGCTACAAAATCACACATTCTAAACGTAATGTGTGTATATTTTTAATATTGTTTACCTATTATTGAAGCAAAACTTCTTTAGGCACGACTAGGGGTAGATTCTAACGGAAGATTCTGATGGAAGTAACTGTATAATTTCAGCTATGGGAGGAGTTTAAATTTCCGAAATTTATTTATGAAATTTTCAAACGGTTTCAAATACATTAATGGTATTTATAGAGTAAAATCTATGTTTCACATTTTAGTTATCATAAACCTATTATTTCATATACTTATAAAAAAAATAATGATAACTTTCAAATTCCTATTTCTAATGAATAATATAAATATAACAGCTCATTTTTTTGTAAAGTATATAGGCAATAAATATGATTGAATTGTAATTAAATATTTATTTTCCGATACGTACGTCAACAAGTTTTACTTCAATCGCGCGTAAAGGTTACACGCACACTCTTTTTTTATTTTAAATTAAAATTTACAATTTGCTGATCTACAGGGGCAGGTGACAAATGGCAACAAACGCAAACTTTGTATGTGAATTTTTTGTTGTCATATATAAAGTGGAAAAAAAATTGTAGCATTTTACGTTGTACAGTTTAGATATTCTGGTATTCATTTAAAACTCAATGATTGGAATTAAGAATGAAGGTTTTAGAAAAAAAAACATAATCACACGCAATTAAAAAAAAAACTTCTGACCCCGCTTCCCACCATCAACTGCGTCCATACCTATGTCTGTGCCCACCTGATTGATAAGACGAGGAAGAAAATTAAAAAGCTTGAACAGGCGTTGTTCGTAGTTGAAATGCTATCGAATAACAAGTTGACAACCAATTAAAAACCGTTTAACCGGCTCAATCTCCATTTATAATTAAGTGTATCGGAGTAGGCCGTGTAATTACCGGCCAACCACGATCGGAGGTAAATGCCAGCATAGAGTTTGACAGCCAGATAGACAAGTGACCATCGGTACTGCTATCAGAACCTTCTTTGTTATTATTAGAACACTCTCTTGATGGACCACCTGCCAGTAACTAAGAGCACGCGTTTATTTTATTTTTCCTTTTCTTATCGTTGATCTTCTTTTAATCTTATTTAAAGGAATTACATGGTATTCTAAATTTAATATTCTATTCTACATTTTCTGATATAAAAATATTTTAATTTCATGTTAATAAGATATTGATAGATAGTAAAGTTTTCAATAAACTTATGCATTAAATTTTCTTAATAGTATACAAATATTATCAAACAGTTTCGAATAGTAATAATTTAACTGAACATCCAGAAGTTGCCGCATGATAGACTTTGATAGAGAATTCACCTTAACATATGCAAATTGTTGAAAATCCTTCCTTTAAGTCAGAACCAGCTTGGCCCAATATGAAAATGAGAAACGCACAGTTTTTCGTTATTTATAAAACAACTACAATAGATAACTATCTAATGATAAATTTCTACATATGTTAAAAAATTATTTAAAGTATATGAATAAGTTTTTAAATAACGAATATTGTGTTTAAAAATTCATTAGTTTAGGCGAGCCAACTAAGTCAAGTAAAGCCAGTTTATTTCGGTTCAAGCGTTGTGTGGTTCCGTAGTTGAAATCGCACGATAAACCATTCTAATTGTACGAACGCGAATTTTTGAGATATTTTATAATTACTAGATTGTCGTACATTTAACTTTTAAATAACTTATATTGGTTACTTAGAACCAATAATGTACGCGAGCAAACGAGCCGAACACGAACATGGATACCTTCGTCAGCTGTCCTCATATGCAAGTTTGGTACCTACTTCGCGTGGCTCCATGTTCGATAAGGCACTATTAAAGTACAGGGTGTCCCATTATATTCTGACTGTTTTTAAAAGCTTATATATTTAAATTTGTTGTAGATAATAAGATGCGGTTTTCACAGTTAGGTTTAGAGTTATCTTAAGTTTTGTTGTGACACCTTTATATAAAAATGGCCTAATTCCGGTTTACGCGCTAGAAAAGTGGCGTATTTTCGGAAAACACTAGATGTAATTTTTTAATTTTAACTTCCCTTTCTGTGCACCGATTTTAAACTTTAAGGTATTGTTATAAAGTAAAAATATGCGTCTTTTAGGAAATTGCTAAATATACAGGGTCTCCCATTTAAAAAATTACATCTACTGTTTTCCGAAAATACGCCACTTTTCTAGCGGGTAAACCAGAAGTAGGCCATTTATATAAATGTGTCACAACAAAACTTACGGTAATTTTAAACCTAACTGTGAAAACCGCATCTTATTATCTACAACAGTTTTGAAGATATAAGCTTTTAAAAACAGTTAGAATATAATGGGACAACCCAAGTGAAGACTTTAAATGGTTTATTTTAAATTAAATTAAATTATTTATCTGTGTAATGTATATAGAATAAACTATAAAAACACTAGATTAGGTACATGAAGACAATACTTAATTCAGATAACAGTACCAAACAATAGAATTTTCGATAAGGGACAAATGAATTATAAAATGAATTTTTTTTTAGAGATTCTAATAAAAGTTTCAGTAGCGGATATGACGTCCTCTTGCATTTATTACGCTCAGACACCGACGTGATATGCTATTTATTAAATGACGAATTGGTTGTTTAGGTATCCGTTCCCATTCTTAAACCAAAGCATCTGTAAGTTTCAGGTTATTTGGCATTTCTCTCTGTCTCATTCGTCTTTCCAACTTATCCCACAGATGTTCTATGTGATGTAAATCCGGACTATTGTGTGGCCATTCCGTAACTGTAATTTGATTTTCTTGAAAAAAAAAGCTCGTTCTTGTCTGGCTACATGAGGACGGGCATTATCCTGTTGGAACATAAAATCTTCTCCATAATTTTGGGCATAGAGCAATATATTGGGTTTTAAAATATCCGAAATATATCCATTTGCTGTCAACGCACCACCCTCAATCACAGCAATATTAGTCTTTCCATTGGAACTTAAGCCTCCCCTACCATTACAGAATCTCCTCCAAAATGGCAAGTTTCATGTATATAAATGTCTTGGAATGTTTCACCCAGTCTTCTGTAAACTTAAACACGTGCATCAGGTCCACACAATCGAAACTGAGACTCGTCTAAGAAAAACTCGTTGCCATTACTGTTCAGTCCAGTTTTCATATTCGTGTCAAAATGCTAGACGCATTCTATGGTGTCGTCTTGTTAATTCTGGTACCCTTGCTGACCGTCTAGATCTTAATCCCATTTCTCTTAAGCGATTTCTTATTGTTTGGGTTGAAATGTTGTTGCAGTAGGTTTGCATGATGTGTCAAACCGTGATTTTGAATTGCATTTTTTCCTAACATACGACATACGTTCCTGGCAAGGTGTTGTAATGCGTGCTCGGGGACCAAATGGCCTTCTTACTACATTACCAGTTTTCAGAAACCTTTTCCGAGTTCTTAAATCATAGTTTGGCTTACCCGAATTTCGGCGGCAATCTGACGTTGTGACGCTCCATCTCTAATACGATGGATAACAATGGATGCTTGAAATGTATTTAAATGTCTTCTGGGCATAATTCTGTAGCAACTACTAATACCTACTAAATAATTTCAAAATAATTTCGTATTTTCTTAATAACTGAAAGAAGGGAATTAAACTACATTTCATCAAAATTCAATATAAATTTGGGTCTAGTGGTCACAAAAAATATTGTGATAAAAATGACAAGTTTATTATCAGCAAAAAATATATTTTTATACAAGGTTAATTTGATTTTTGTCAATCTCAATTGAAAGCCAAATGTATAAAATTTTTAGATGATCCTTGATTTATTTTGCTTGTATATAACCAAAATAAGTTTGAAAATAATGTAGGCAAGCAAACGATGCTAACAAAATTGTTAATACTAACATTACCTTTTTTTAGATGTACGTTGTTGTAGTTTTCTGATCAGAATGTAACGATTTTGTTCGTGCAAACGCAAATTTTTTATATTTGTTTTCCTTTCCGGACCAAAATTAATAAATTTTTGTTATCATAAAAAATTTTAATACATAACTTCATGTAAGTTTAACTTTTGAATAAGCAATATTAAGATTCTATATATTTAACTATTCAATAACTAATATTCGTTTTTAAAAATCGCCAATGTAGGCAAGCAAAGAACACGAAAACGAATATGGATACTTTGAGAGGTTTTCTCGGATTTCAGCTTTACGCTTTGCGTGGGTGGCTTCCTACTCAGAATCGCACGACAAACAATTCTGGTCCTGCAAACTCGAACTTATTTGTAAGTTGGGACTCTTTTTTTACTACAAAATAATTAGCATTATACAAAAATTAAAATAATTTATCACATTTACCTACATAAAACGTTAAAAAATTTAAAAAAATCATGAGAAATATTTAAACTAGAGTTAGATATGGAAAAAAAATAGTGAAGAGTAGTCAATAGCATTAATTACTTACAAAAACGACTGGACAACGAAACTGTTAAAAATGGTAACTTCTTAATATTATTAAAGTAATAATTAACCTGGTTTAATGGATTTAGAATTTTTTAAATCTGAGTGTATTTGTATCGTTATGAAAAATACTAGTGATTTCAACTATTGATACTATCCTTTATAGAAAACAATTTTGCAACTAAGAAAACCCGTCTCTGTTTCCAGTTACAACTACAGCTGCACGGTCTCTGAGTAACAGCACAAGAACGAATTATCTCAGTTGCTTAGATAAACAAAAGGTCTGTTCGTTCGTCTTCAAAGGTATCGCACTGTTTGAATTTGATTACTTATGCCGCGCACTTCAACAACATTGTCACAAATCAATTGATTCAATTTTCAAAAGGGCGGGAATGGGAGAGGTTCTGACTAATGAATTTTGATGAATTTGTTTTCTAGACTGTATAAAAAGAGACGAAATAGAAAATGTACCTAATTTGACCCTTTAGTTTAAATTATAATGACCTAAAATCATTCGGGTGTAAACAATTGTTTGTTTTGGAAAATATATTTTTTAGGAATTCTGGTAGATGAAAAAACTATACGAAGTGTTCAATGTTTTACAGGGGTGATATATTATAGTTCAGTTATTGTAAAATAAATTTAACGATGACTGAAAAATGACAGAACAGTTTTAGTGCATGATCAGTTGTTTCTATCGAATTTATATATGGTAGCAGATTTCTGTTTTTAAATATGATTATTTTGAAAACTAATAGACGATGCGGGGAAAGGGGGCGCTGATGGAATCGCTGATCGTGCAGATTTCTTAGTCACGATGTCGCAGTGGTCGAGTGAGCATCGTGGGTTCGCCATCGAAACATTTTTCAAACGTAATGATTCTTACGTAATTATTCCTTGTCGACAATTTTGTTCACACTTCGGTATTCGACGTTTAAGTGATGGACAGAGTGCAAATTTAATTCGTTCCTGGGTGAAGAGATTCCGAGCAACTGCTTCGGCCATAAACACTTCACAGCCAGGTTTTCAGTCGGTCTTCAAGGACACCTGAGAACACTCAACTAGATGAAAATCCAAAACTTTCAACTCCAAAAAAAACGTCTTTACTGAGACTTTGTGAAACGAAGTTGAAGCGTTTTCGCACCATAAATCTGATATTTTGGAGTAATGAGGCTTATTTTCACTCAAACAGCTACGGTAATAAGCAAAATTGCCTTTACTAGGCTCCAAGAACTAGTGATTCTCGACTGAAATACTAAAAACCATTGCATTGCCCCATTGTGCCTTATTCACACACATGGTGATCACGCTCTAAGGTATAAGTAAACTAATCATACGTATCCGTCTTAACGACCACGTCATAAAAAAATCTGTGTTTTCAATAATGTTACAATTTTGTAGTATAAAAAAGGTATTAACATTATCTGTAGGCTCAAAATACATTCACAAAATAGTGAACCATTTTTATTTAAATTTGACTTCTTATTAAAAAAATCCGATGTATTTCTTTAGATTTAATAATTTAAAATATTTGGTATAATTTGAAAATTTAATCGTGTGAAAACCCTTACAAGAGGCCCATCATCAGTGTAAATTGGTCGGAAGGTTCTCGATTAGGCGAAGGATGCAGCAAACAATAGTCCCGGATTCCGGAATCATACACATGGAATAGACATGTATTATACACTATTCAATAAACGTTGGTTTCGCACTGTCTTCTACATCAACCAAGATATTCCTCTTTCTCTCTTACTCTTTGGATAAGTGTACCTTTGAACTTGACAATTCAATTGTTCTCAATTTCCTGTTAATCGCTTTGCTAAGTTTAGATTGGAAAGTGTGTGACTGAATGTGTGGGTGTTATACGTGTCTGTTTGTTATTGACGTTTTCTAAATGATTTTAAATTCAATTACTACCAAATCCTAAACTATCAATTAAAAGTAAATACAACGTGTTTCAAAATCAATATAAATGTCACGGTTGATAGTGCCTATGATTAAAATAAGCAAAATAGTTTATAAGTTAATACGTAGTTTAATCATTTTAAAATCTTATATACATAAAAATGAAACCCGTTTTCCTTGGTCATGGCATCACGCGTGAATAGCTGGACCGATTTTACTAATTCTTTTTGTGTTGTATTTGTTATTATTAGGAGAAGGTTCTTACGGAAGAAAATATTAAGAAAATCTCTCAGAAATATTGAAAAATAGACATTTAATTTTGCATATTTTAAAAAACGCGCGTAACGAATGTCAATGTCATTCACAGCCATAGACTATATTGAAAGAGCATCGTTTGTTCGGAAACGTGGTTACTTAATTAAATAAAGCTTTCATGTATCAAATTCAATATTGATTAATAGATATCTATACGATTTCATATAAATATAAGTTCGAAAAATATATTTTTGGTGCGATAAGTGAAACAAAATTATAAACTTTCTTTCCTTCTCTATCTCTTTTATTTTTCTTAAATTTATTTTAGTTGTTGGCGTAGCAACGCGCGCCGGGTACCTACAGCTATTTCATATATTTAAAAGAGTGATCCTTACTAAATTAAGCATTATGACGCCAACGTAAGGTGGCGCAGTTGAGATAGTATAAATTTACATTAGCAATTCTTGCGTAATTAAGTACTATGACGCCACCATAAGGTGGCGTAGTTAATATATGATATATCTAATCGATAATTTACAAAACCGTAAAAATTTGGAAAAATGGTAAAAAAACATCAGTAGGCGGTACGAAGTTCGCCGGGTCAGCTAGTATTATATAAAATCTTAGGTTATCTTAGTTGTCGTATAAATTTTAATTTAATTTAAAATAATTCAGATTCTCTATTTCAAAGAAATTGGGTGCCAAGTACAAACTTCACAGATTAAAAACTAATCTGGATATCTTACGATATCTTTAACGAAAATTATTTAAACTTTATTTTCCTTTTTTATTAGCAATGACGAAAATTTGCCTGTAATTGGCTTAAAATAACAGAGGCCATTAAATACCAATCTTTTTTTTTGCCCTTCATTTATGTCTGTAGCCCTGTCTGGAACCGTTTGTTCAAACATAACTTCAGGGCTGGGCAGGAGAGGATAAAAAATACTCTTTTGATGTTCACGACCAGGTAGTGTAGGACTCCCGAGAGGCTGCCCCCGGATACCCACTAAAAAAACCTCCGCGGTGGCTGTTTACCTCAGTTGTATAACAACCGATCGTCCTCCTCCTTTCTTTTGATTATACTTTTTATCATTCTATGGCCACTTTTTCATTTTTCCGGACTGTCCAGCTTCCAGGTCAGGAGTTCTGATGAAGACTGGACGTCCAGTATTACCCCCCTCCTTTCTCTTTCCCATTTGGTGCAACGTAGCACGGTGACCACTGGGTCGTCATTTATAGCCCCGCAATCTCTACACGTGGCTGTGTTTCTCTTTTTTATTCTTTGAAGGTACGAGCCAAAGCACCCGTGCCCACTTAGCCATTGGGTTATATAGTATTCCACTACTTTGTGGCCACAGCTTAACCACCTTCTCCCATCTGTTATTACAGACCTTGTCCATCCCGCCACCTCGTTCCGGTCCCACCTTTGTAACCACCTTTCCACTGCTTGTTCTCTTTCCCTTTTTTTTCACCACTCGTTGGCTTTCGCCCCAACTTGTGCAGCCTTGTCCGCTCTTTCATTAGCAGATCGATAGGGGGGGCCGCTAATCATGCAGACTCCCTTTGCGGACACCGTCCTATAGGCGCATGTTACCGTAAGCAGCATCTTTCTCTGAGCACTTAGTAGCATATTCTTGTAATTTTGGTACCTGGTAACCCCATTCCACACCGAAGCTGCGTAGAGTATGGTAGACTCTACTACATGTAATAGCAGCCTCCTTTTGAGGTTACCAGGACCCCCTATGTTTGGTAGTAGCCGCATTAGTGCTGTGGCTTATCTGTTCGCCTTAGCGGCCGTCTGTCGCACGTGCTCAGTGAATGCTGGTCTAGCCATACGCCCAGGTATTTTACTGCGTTTTTTGGTTTTACTTCGATGTCCGCCCATTTGAAGGAGATTCCGTCCTTATGCCTTGGGCCCTTTAAAACCAGACAGTCAGTCTTTTGAGGTGCTAGCTCCAGGTCCGTCTGCTGCAGCCAGTTCCCTATTAGTTTTAAGGCTATTCCTGCCTTTCTTTGCACTATTTCTGCATCCTGGGCCCGGACGGTCAGGGCCAGATCGTCCGCGTATGCTACCGTGTTGCATCCATGCAGCAGATTCAGCTCTAGCACCCCATCGTATAGCAGATTCCATAGTAACGGACCGAGTACTGAACCCTGGGGTACCACTGGCTTAAGGTCAGTTCCTCTCCTTCGCATATTTGGAGCCTTCTGTCTGCTAAGTAATCACTAATTACGTTGCATAAGTACATGCTCACCCCCCCTATCGTCTAATGCCTTTCTGATGCCGCTCCATTTGGCCGTGTTAAAGGCATTCTTGACATCTATAAAAAAGACCACACCCCATCGTGTTCTCCCACTGGTGGCTAGGTCAATCACTTTTTCGACCGCCTCGATCGTGCTTCTTCCAGCCCTAAACCCATAATGATTTTGGGATATCCCTCCCATTTCTTCTATGTCTTTCAATAACCTGTCGCGGATCAGAATCTCGAACAATTTTCCCAGCACATCTAGTAGGCATAAAGGCCTGTATTTGTTCTCGGGTGCCCCTCCTCCCTTGCAGTCTTCCATGCGTGGGGTATGTTCTGTTGCTTCAGGAGCTCAGTCATTGAGTGAAGTACTGCCTGTGGCGCGTACTTTACCGCCGCCTTTACGCATTCAGGAATTATCCCATCGGGCACCGGTGCCTTTTTAGATCGCAACCTGCTGGCCGCCTCTGTCAGCTCCGCGCTCGTGAACGGGGCAGGCACCCTGCACCTTGCCTGGCATGGACTTGTCTCTGGTGGCAGGAAATAGCTCTCCTACCACCCTCAGTCTTTCGGCAGGTAACATTTCATAGGGCGTCAGCAGGTGCTTAAGTTTTTTTGTCACGATCTTGTAACCTCGACACCAGGGATCCTTCTCTATTTCTTCGCACAATTTCGCCCACCCAGGCGGCGGTCTTGCCTTTTTTAATTTATTTTTTAACAACTCGACTTAATGAGCGCCTCGTAACGATCCGCACGCGCCCTTGCTCTCATTAGCTCTCTTCTTTTTTGCTGGCACAACCTTCTGCAGTCTCTTATAGCATCGTTCCACCAATGGGGTTGTCTTTCTCTGCGTTCGCCCACCTATTGCGCTGCTGCCTTGGCAGTGCGTAGGCAACTTGTGACCTCTTCTATTTTGAGGCCCTCCCTCAGCCACAATGCCAGCGTGTATGCCAACGTGGTCTCGTCCAGGAACCTCTGCTTTCATATCCCCTTCGGCCTCGTTGCCGCATCTTCCACTTCAAAAACGGTGTATCGATGGAGGCTAAGGGATTCCTTGTCATCTAGGACCCTTCACTCCCTCATCTTTCGGGAGACCCCGTGTGTTGAAGCCGTAAGATCTAGGAACGACTTCTGGGGCCCCCTGCAGAAAGTGGGCTTCTGTCCATCGTTTGCTACAACCATATTTATTGATTGCAGCCAACCACTCAGATATTCTCTCCTTGGATCCTCTAGAGTGCCACCCCAAAGGGGAGACTTTGAATTCAGGTCCCCTAGGATGACAGATTCTTTCCATTAATTACGTATGTCCTCCATCACATCGTCTATGTATTCCTCAAAATATTGTCTGTTTGCGTTCGGGGATACGTAACAGTTGTAGATGGCCATTTTTTCCAGAGAGAGTTTGACCACCCCGCTCCAGACCTTATGGCCCTCCACTCCGCAACTCCTATTTACACAGAAAGTGGCCACCCTCTCGTCTGGGTCTCTTATCCATCTCCCATCCTTGCGTATTTGGGAGAGGTTTGGTTCCTGTACGCAGACCAGATCCAGATCCAGTTCGGCAGCGGTTGCGAGCGCCAGGTCGTGCAACGCTTTCCTCCTGTCAACGTTAATTTGAAGTATTTTGATGGGCATGTGGTCTCCTTTTATGGTACATCACTGAATTAATAAATAACATAAAAAATAGCAACATACAGACAGTGTAAATATAAAAGGATAAAAGCATGTATAAATAAAATATGTTAAAAGGTTCAAAAGAACTTGTAAAGATAAAAGGTTAAAATAGAATGTAAAGATAAAAGTGTATAAATAAAAGTGTAGAAATACAAGGTGTAAAGATAAAAAGTTTAAATATGTTTATATAAAAAGCTTGTATATATAGCTAGTTAAAAGGTTAAAAAGATAAAAACGTGTGTGTATATATATAAGGGTTAAAAAAATGTATAAATAAAAGCTTGTAAAGAGCTAGTTGCAAAACAAATAATAATTATGTGGACAATACAATGACAGTTGGTGAAAGGCTTCGGGGGAGTTGCCTATGTATTTATCGGGGTCGGCTGCTCCTTCGTTTCCTCTCTCGCTGAGGCCGTATCCTGATCGTGCAGCCTCTCTTTTTCTCCATCATTATCCCGGGCGTGTCCTGGCTAGGCTCCTGGGCCTTCCCCCTTTTCCATACCCTCTGTAGGGCCTCCTTAAAACTCTGGCAGTCCTTCGATCCTTGTCTGTGATCGAAGGCGTTTGCCTTTTCTTCACATTCAGTGAAGAAGGGCTTGCTACCGCACTCCTGTGCTCTGTGTGTCGCCTTCCCACATATATAGCAGTGTAGGGATCTGTCAGGCCCTGGACATTTGAAAGATTCATGCTCGTACGACCAGCATTTTCTACATTGGTTCACCTTTAATCTTTTCTCTATTAGGCCCTTGGTCAGACGTATCCTGAGGTGTTTCCTTTCCAGGAGTTTAGCCGCCATTTCCTTATCTGCCATAACGGTAACCGCGACCGTGTTATTCTTCATGGGGCAGGTTTCACTGAGTTTGAACTCGCCCTCAGCTGTGGCCTTTATTGCTGCTTGGATCTGCTCCTTTGTTATGCCCTCCTCTATCCCTCTTATGTACAGGGTCTCATTGAATTTTGTTCCCACCCTCGTGGATTTTAGTTCAGGGGCATGCTCTTTGAGGACCCTCCCCAGGTTAGTGAAGGCTTCCCTGTCCCTGTCTACGACCATCAGGAGCTTGCCTTGTCTGGTGCTTCGCACCGCCCTGATGGCCTCCCTGTCCGCACTGTTATCCAGAGCCTTTCTCACCATACTTAAAACTTCTGAATAAGGTCTTTTGCCCTCGCCGATGACCATACTGTATGTGGTCGGGGCCCTGTCGCGTTTGACTTCCTTGGCTTCGTGACGAAAACTTGCCGTGGTGTAGATCTCTATTCCACATCCAGAGTCTTTAAAGATGACCCCTACCATCTTTCGTAGAGTCACCAGCGACTGCGTGACTACATGGTGCATGGCGAAGGGCTCCCCTTTCGCCAGTGTTTCCCTTAGTTTAAGCAGATTGGCCCAGAGGTCTTTTACGGTGCCATCCTGCTTTATTTTCACCACCTTCCTGGTGATGGGATCCTTTTTGCTCCAATTCTGGTATGCTGCTCTAGGACCTCCAGGTCCTCCTCAACCCTGGTTAAGTCAGGGAATTTTTCCCTATAGAGCTTTTAGATGCTGGTAAGCATTTCTGGGTCATTATGCTCCACCAGCACCACCTTTGTGTCTAGGGGGTTTCCCGTCTTGACGGTCACAGCAGAGAGCAGGTCCTCCTTCCACTCTTTATCCATGATTTGTCGAAAATCGTCAACGACCTCGATGCCCTCCAACAAAGTATTTTGTTTGCGCACTCGCAGGGCAAAGTCTGGTTTGCCGCATCCTGCTTCACCCTGCCAGCGGGAGTATTAGATACAATCCTTTTGATCTTCCCCATGTACCCTTTTACCAGACCTCTTATATCATAGATGACAGTTACATGGTTTTTTTATCTCAGTTTGGGTATTAGGATTTTCTTCAACTAGTCTCATTAGTTTCTCTGCCTTGTCTAGCAGTCCTCCCAATACCCGTTCCAATCCCCGCATCACTCCCTCGCTGTCCTCTCCGTTATCCCCTTCTATTGGAAGAAAGTTCCCCTTCCCTTGTATCGTTTCCTCATAGTCCGATCTAGGCCTTTTATTATTTTCGTTGACTGGACTCGTCCATACTGAAGCAGACTTTTTTGTTTTGTCGGCCGTTGCAGGCGACGCCTGACAGGATCTAAATGTTTCGCTTGTCCTCCTGTCCAGATTGACCCTTAGGTCTTTGGTTGGCGTTCGTCTAACCGTTGCTCGGTTCTAGCTCCACGCTTTTCGGATTTCCTCCTCATTTTTTTTCTTCCTCGTTTCATACCCTTCGGTCTCCTCCTCGTATTCTGTTTGGTATTCTTTTTCTTCACTTTCCCTCACGGGGAATTCCCCTTTCCAATCTGCTGACAGCATATGTCTGAGCTCTGTGTCAGCAGTCATTTCACTTGTCCTTCTATCCCCCTTCCTTGTCGGTTTGTTTTCATCAACTTTGTCTTTTTCCGTTAGCTTTCCTGCTTGTTTTGGTTTTGTTTTGTTTGTATTCATATATGTTCCCACGAGCTGGGCCGAAATATAGGTCCGGCGGGGAAGTGCGACCGTACTCCGCTAAGGTCTTCATACTATTGGGTTCGAACAGGTACCCAATAGGCATCGTTCGCGACCACGTCCGTGTGGCCATGCAGTCCATTGGCACGATCGGGTTTTCTGTCAGGGTTTTCCTTCCCTTAGTCAGAGGAGGTCTCAGTTTTGTGGCGCCGAGAACTCGCCATTCACCTTTCTCCATTCTGGAGAAAGACTTGCACAGTTAGCTCGATGTTCAGGAGCTCGGACCAGTGTTTTTTCTACAGCCCTTTTGTTGGTCTTATAGATCTGACTTCCATAATCCCAGGCTGTGTCCTTCTGGCCATTCTTGCTAAGGTCGGTGGTGTGGCCGACTAGTACTCATGAATGAATTCTGGTCGGCCACACACTCCCCTACTTGCGGGGATTAAATACCAATCTAAATTGGCTTTATCCAGTTTGAACCGTCTAATGCTTCTATAAATTTAAGGAGGGTTCGGAGAAAGTGTTCAAACATTGGTCTAAAACTACTTACGAGGTCTAAAGAAGTTAGTCTAAGCAAAACGACGGAGATCTAAGAAAATCTTGGAGCCTTTCTGTTAAATTTAAATTTAAAAAACAAACAAATTAGCAAAATATAATACTATAAAAAATATCCGTGTAGTTGTATAACAAAACACCAACCGCCATTAACAAATTGATTGGAGTAAGTATTCATTATACGAAATATGTGTTCAATACAATCTGTAAAATCGACCGACAAGATCTAAAGTGATCTAACAAATCTAAGGATATTTAAGAGTTAAAATACATTTAAAATTATTTATTATATCTCAAGAAGGCTTATTACAAAGCTCACTAAAATAAGTGCTTTAATCATAAGACAAACTAAAAAGAAGTGATATTTTACTATATAACACTGCTTCCTTTGAAAAATAATGTATATAAACGCTTTATATTTATGTTATGCTCCATTTTTTATATAGAGTTAAAATTAGTGGAATTCTTTCTGGACGAACGATCTTAACCAAAAAATAAAATATGTTTCGGTTGTACTTCCATGTGTTAATCGAAGCTAATGTAATTAAATCGTGGCCATCAATTTGACAAATCAACCCCCCTAAGAATTGACGAGTCCCGTCCACAATAAGTTTGCAATTAGTTGCATATATTGACGATTATTTAAACTAATAGAGGCATCATTCTTAATTTTTAGTTTCCAAAAATTTCTATTACACTAATAACCTAAAAAGAGTTGGAGCTGACTAGAGCGAAAAAAGGACAACAACTAAATTTGTGATTTTTATCTCTAAGAAACAAGGAATTCGTAACTCATTTTACCACTGAGTAACATCACCTTTATTTTTAATTACAGCTTCAATCCGTCGAGGCAAAGTATTTATTAAGTCCTGACACTAATCTGGACTGAAGTTATCCCAAATGTTCGGTAGTTTTTCCTTGAGTTCTTGCACGGTCCTGGCAGGATTGGCTCGCACCCTCTTTTTCATAATGTGCCTAAAGGTTCGGACTATTAGAAACCCATTCTAGGAGTGGTATTTCATGATCTAAAAGTCATTTAATAGTTTATTTGGAAGTATGGCAGTCTTACTGAAAGATGAAGTTATTTAATGAGATCCTGCTCTGCCTCAAAGTAGGCAACAAAGATTCCTCTAGGATTTTAAAAATTATATTTGCCATTGATCAAATGTAATTTTTCCAACTCCTCTTGCAGACATTGAAGCCCAGACCATTACTAAACTTGGAAATTTAACTTTTCGATTGAGACAATTAGGATGATAAGTTTCATGTTTTTGACTAATAACTTTGCTCCGACCATTATCGACGCAATGTTGGAATGGTGAGTCGTCAGTCCAATGCAAACAACTCCAACTTTTCCGTATTCCAATTTTGATGGTTTTTAGCAAATTTCAACCTGTTTTGCTTCAGCTTTACAATCAATAATGTTTTTTCTTTAGCTTGCTCGAAAAGAAAAAATAATTATCTCTTGTTACTTAGGATTTAACTCAAGAAATTTACGTTGTAACTACGTTAACCTAAATTTCTTGCTTCTCAATGACAAGTAGACGTGCATGCACGTTCCAACATTTTCACTTCGCAGTACATTCAACTCTCCATAGTAACACACCTATTAGACTTAATAATTCTGCTCCAAAGCTCGTCTATCAGGGTCTGTTAATTCGGATTTTTTCACATATCCGAGTTTTTGGGCAGAATCGTACAATCTTACATATTTTTTTTATCTATCTTCTTTCTTTTGCTGATTTTCGACGAGGTACGGCTGCCTTATAAACTAGAATTTGCTAACACAAGCGTGCGTTATTAACAAACAAGCATTGTTGCCACATCATTCTTGACAAATCATCGTTAGCAATATTTGGGTATTGAATTTTCTTACAATTAATTGACGATTTTTTATGACACAACACACTCAATTAAATTTAAATTTCACCTAAATTGCTATAAATAATTAAAAACAATTAAAAAGGATATATATTCTGCAGATAACCGACAAGAGCAGTTTGGTTTTCTTTTAACTCTGTGGTAATTGTCAACTTACAAGAGCAGTTTTGTTTTCTTTCAACTCTGTGGTTATTGTCAACTTACGTTCCAGAACGAAGTGACCAATGATCGTTTTAGTTTTCTTGTTTAGTTTATGTATTATTGTTATTTGTTTAAATAAATTATTAAAGCACCCCAGTATTACAACATTGTGTATAAAATGTAACAAATAAAATATATAAAATTCATACCGTATTGTATGAAGCTCCATTATTGCCCCATTATTTTGATGCTTATTTTTTACTATTATTTAATTAATTGTTTTGTGTTATTTAATATGTAGGTATATAAAAAAAATTAATCATTAAGATTGAGCTTAATTTATAGGGATTTTGTATAGACAGTGTATTGTTCTAATTTTATAAGTAACAAGATTGAGATCAGAATTATGTTGATTGACTATTTCATTATTCCTTTTGTTTTTTGTACTAAATAGAACGAAAAAATCATTCAAATATAATATAGAGGGATATAATTCGTTTTGTGTATTTATAAACCCGAGAATCATACTCCTTTTTTATAATTAAGCAAAAAATCTCGCTCATTTAAAAGAAGACAAAAGAAAGAGCAAATCCTTTGATGTAAAAAACCAAACAGAAAAGCAGGAACTGATAAATACGGTCGCGAAAAGAGTCTTTTTTTACCCCCTAAAGCGGTTCTTTAATTAAAACTTGTGAAAAATCAATTTAGGAAACAGGTATTGAGAGTACCTGATTTGGAAGAAATTAATTGCTAAAGTATTTTCCGGCAGCAGCCATATGGCAGAGAAATACATGTCTTTTGATGTATACGAATATTAATTATCTTAGATAATATAATAACATGCAAAAAATATCACGTGAAAAAAATTTAAATATTTTCTTTTTTTTAACAACATAATCTGATTCATAATTAAAAATCCAAAATGTGTCATTTTGGGCACCGTACACATAAGACTGTGTACGGTGCTCTGGGAGTGACCGGGATACAATAACTTTCTGTATGCTTAGACGTATTATTTCACCGAACATACGTATTAAAAACCCGATTAATTGAGATCATTTATAATCACTTCTAATTGCTTGTGATCACCTTTATTTACTTATGATCACATATAGTGTATTTCTTTGCAGTTAGCAGCACAGTGAATTCATTATAAATGCAAATCCTTTAAAGCCCAAGCAAGGGTGGTTCATAAAAAATAACTAAAAGTTATTGAAACATAGTCATAGTTGTTATTTTTCAAAGAGTCCACCCTGTAATTAGGGATTAACTAACCCAAACACAATAGAAACTCTAGATAATATTGTCATAAGAGGAAGCTGAATAAATCCCATGACCGTAGAACCGAAGTTTTTTTAAAGCATACCTAACTCAAATAAAAATAAAAATTAAAAGTAAAATAAAAATATGCTACATATTAAAAAGTAAAAATTAAATATAAATTAATACAAAAATCACTTACTCCTTCAATTGTTGGCTTCCATTTCGTCGTATTCATCCGACGATGAGTCAGATGATTAAAAGAAATTTCTTTTTACCGATATAAATAAGTACGTGCGCTACTGATTTAGGGTCTTGTTTACAACATTTTACGATTTAATGACTTTTCTTAGCTGCCAACTCCAAACAAATGGACTTTAATCACTAATAATCATTATAATCACTTGTATTCACTTGTGACTGTTTAATTCTCTTTAATTTATTGTTATTACTTGCAATCTCTTACTTAAAATCAGATGCGATAAATATGTTTCCTATAAATTATGGATATGGTTATTATTTGCCTTTAAACTTCTTTTACTATATATACACCGAAATCACAAGTGATAGAACCTCATACTGTTTGTATTTTCGATCCCATACATTGCACAACAAAATAAATTAAAAAAGTAGAACAGTATTAAGAAAACATTTTTAATGAAAAAAATAAAAAGGAAACCAGATTTGCAACATCAAATTGTAGAAGCAGATGATGATTTGAAATCAAATAAATCCATTTAAAAATAACAGGTGCAAAGTATAATACCTACACATGCTTGTTGAGAGTCATTTTCATACCCTGACATATCAAGTATATATATCCTTATAATTTATCTATCATTTCTAGTTTTGTCTTACAATAGATACTTGATTTAAAAAAAATCATTGAAAATTTAGCTGCAGATGGTTATAAACACGTAGGTAGGCACCTCTTGTAAAAAGAAAAATAAAGATTATTTTTTGAAGAACAAACAAAACGTATAGAGTGTAATAATGTATTCATTTATACATGAATTCAGATTAAAACGAATTAATCAAGACATAAAAAGTTGCACCCTTTCCATTGTGTTCGAAAAAAATTATCTGGTCACTGTCGATTATTTCAAAATATAGGCGTAGGTGTTGAGTTGTCTACGAAATCTTCACCGGAACAACTAAATGAGTCACACAAAATAAAAAACTATAAAGGTAAAAAAATATTTTACCTAGACATTGAAAGTATTTGTACTGAATATTAGCTGTAAATAGAGCTTAAAGTGCATTTCTGTTTGGATATTAACTTGAAATTTAAATTAAAGGCATCCTACTCTGAGATAGGCTGTGAAATCAAGAGTATTTTTTAATAGTTTTGTAGCAAAAATTTAAGGATTTGCTAAAAAGTAAATAAATGTATAAACAAAAGCTACACTTTATCCAGAGGTATAAAAGCAGTCCAGAAACACTGACATTTGTTTACTAGTGATACACACCAAACTTAATAAGACGCCGTAGTCTGTATTTCAAAAATATATTCTGTAGTTCAACATCGAGTTTTACAGATTTATTCTAAATCTTATTCACGGATTTATGGTGTCTGCTGAAGATCTACTTTGGTAACTAACAATCATCAATTTGTTTGTAATTTGTGTACAGCTAGTATACTGTGCGAATTAATGTGAACGGGGCATAATTATTCCAATATTTGCTTTTTTGCAGTTGGCATCACGTCTAATTCAATGGTGGGGGCATTTTGTCGCAGATTCTTAGATTCTCTCTCATTGTCAATTAACAATAAGACATAAGCAAGTTACAGACGCGTTGCTTTTTTTTATTTAGAATTATAGTGTTTCTGAGAAGTCATTGAATCAGGACTTCACTTCATTCTGATTTTTGAAGATGAATATATATCTCTTCAAAATGACGTACTTAAATTGTTACTTTAAGTCAACATCCATCTATGACTCAAGGAGATATTGCAAAGGAATGTAATGTGAGCTTGGGAGCTAGTAACAAGATTTTAAGGCAGAACAGGAAAACTGGGACGATTGTCGTGATCAGAAAAGGGAAATATGGAAAGAAAGGAAAGACAACTGCAACGGATAAGGAATTTTTAGTAAGGAAGAGGAAATTAAACCCTTAAAAAACAAGTTAAGATCTTCAGAAAGATTTAGTATGCGCTGGAGTTATTATTCAAGACTCTTGGTGCGAAGGTGGAAAAAATTGGTAAGAACCCAGAAGCAACAGTCATTGACTGCTAGAATGATGACAAAACCGTATGACTAGGCGAAAAAACAGAAGAGCTGGACTACTAAAGATTGGAAGTGCGCATGTTTGAACAAAAATTTAAAGAATATTAGTGAGCAGTCTTCAAAGATTGAGGATGATCTAATCGACTAACTTAAGATGTCTGCTTTGCATGTACTTTAGCGACTATTTATAATGGATTCTACGCGATTTTAAATATTAAACAAGTTTGAAATTAATACATTTCTCCACTCCCTTTAAAATAATAAAGAAAAAATCTATATTCTATGTAATCAATCAAATCCCCTACCTGTAAGGAAGGTAGTAACTTTAAAAAAGATTAAAAAAAAATTCAAATATTGTTGCACATTCTTTGAAGGTCCATAGTTAAACAGTTATTTTTTAAATCTTGTTTAATGGCTAGATGTAGGTACTCGAGCACATTTACAACTGGCATGAAAGTGTTTATTAAGGTACACATTTTGCTATATCACTTCTATAGTGACCCTAGTCTTGTTTGACAGTTAGAAGTCTTCAAGTAGGTTTTCAATATATATGTAATAGGTTTATACGGTTTTCTCCAAAAATCTTATTTCTTCCACTCTCCATCTTGCCAACCTCTCTTCTTCATTTCTCCATGATTTTCTGGGCCTACCTCTTCTTCTTCTATCCATTGGACTCCATTCTGTTACTTTTTTAATCCATCGATCATTGCCTTTCGTGGCCGTACTACATATTTTTTGTTTTACATCCTTCTCCAAATTTCCATCTTGGGTATTTTGTCAAGTCTAGTTAATCTGCAGCAGTGCCTCCAATAGTCCATTTCAACTGTATTTATTTTACTTTGTACTTTGTTTAACACTCAACATTCTGCCTCGGATATTATCGAGTCTACATAGATAAACTTAGAGCTTCTGTTATGGATCTTCTATTATATAGTCTTTTTTGCTTTCGTAAAATATTTGACATAATCGAAGCTAATAAATTTCTTTTCTATTGTTAAGACGATCGGTAGTTCGATTTTCTTAACAAGCAGGAATGGTACCCACTTAGGAAGAGAATGAAAAAATACAAATACTAAAGGTGTAGTTAAAAAAAATCTTAAAATATTCGTAGAAAAGAGTTGGTAGAAAAATTGCTGATTAAATAATTTCACATTTATTTTAGATGTTATAATAAATATTCCATATTTATTTTTTCCATAAAAATATCAATAAACAAATTAAAATCACTTGTTTATCAAGCCAAAATAAAAAAATAAATAAATTAGAAATTAAAAATATAAGTCTAATTCACACCTCTTAAAATTTAATTCTGTAGAGTATCAATAATAATAATAATAATAATAATAATCTTCTGTGACTTTATGTACAAAATAAGACACTATTTATACTTTTTTTTTCGAGAATATTACTTTTATTCCCGAGAATATTTTATATAAAACACAATTTTCGGTAGATATTCCTCCTGAGATATTAAACCGTAAGATCAAAGCATGTTATGATCAGAAACGAATCCGTAGAGGCTAAAACACGGCGTATCTTGTAATGTGTGTAAATGTGACAGCAGAAGCAGGACGAGAAGCGGCTGATGCGTTAATGACACCATCAGGTCGTTATCGGCCCTCCGATGGCCAACAGCCATTAGGAAAGTACATCTAAGAGGGCCTTAGATGGACATAATGTGGTTCAAATTATAAGTTATGACTTTTCATATTGGCTTATTAGTGTAAGAGGATGGGCTGCTCTTCGATTTTGTTCATTCTTGTCAATGATTCTGGGAAGGAAGCAAAGCAGGGTTTTTGTAGTCTTAAACTGATAATATCGTGGGAAATAAATGAAGTAACTATAATACTTAATAAATTAATCATCATCTGTCCAGTTTGAAGGTAAAATGTAAAATTGTTTTTTTGTTTAATCAACATCTGTTTGCATCATGTATTCTTTTCTAGAACTTATAAATTAATCAAATAAGACAAAATTAAAACTAACAAAAGAAATATTTACATAAATCCGTACAAATACATTGTCCATTATTTGATTGTCTTCTTCCCTCATATTTAATAACATTAAATCTCATATGTACCTACCGCAGACCGCATATATTTGTTTGAAGTCCAATAAAACCCAAAAGCAACAACACAAGAGATATTTCTAATTCGGACCTTTTTTAATGAAAGCACGTATGTGGAGTCGCATGTACGAGGCAATCGCTCGAACACTGACTATACGGCTAAAAGCTCGGTAGCTGAAAACAAAGTCGCAAATTTGCATCCTATAAATCAAATAAGAGTTCAACTCTCTTGCGCGATATTCAAAACGCATATCTGTCCAGAATTTTAAAATCCGTTCTACAAAGATGGCCACAGTGGTCTTTTTAATGAAATAATACAGCACGAAGTATAGCCACAAACGCAACAAACCGGTTTTGTGTAAAGGGAATTCCAAATACCTAAAAAATGTAATCTACTTATTATTATTTGTTTTTCACAAAATCTGATCACAACAAAATCTACTTTGGTGTCAATTAACTGACACATCTCTAACAAAGTGACCATCTATACTAAAACCTAAAACTTAAAAACTAAAGAAATCACTTTAAGACATAAAAGTATCTGATTGTTTTAATAAAAAGAAAACAGTAAATAATTCAATCGTTTTGACTTAATTTTTATGAGAATTACAACTTATGCGCCAAATAACCGCCTAAAACATCAATGCAATTTTGGCATCAATAGATAAACGCAGCAATTGACCCCAACTTCAATATTATACCTAGTTCAGGAATGAGTTTATGACTTAATTGGGTTAAACAATTTACAGCAGTGATTCTTCTGATTTTTTTAACCACTGGCAGCAGACACTTTTATGTTTAATGTAGAGGTATATGAAATCTTGCAATGGGCTAGAAAAAAAATTAAGGGCTAATTTAAGTGGAATCAATATATGTGCAGAAAATCAGGCGTCTAATGGAGCTTTAAAGAACTGCAAGGTGGTCTCTAAAACACTATTTCAAGTTGATATAATAACGTAAGAAATGACACAATGTTACCTGCAGTTCAAATATAAGTTTTACACTAACGAGGTCTCAGAAGCAGGAATTTACAGCAGTGCTGGAGATGTGAAAGTTTCTGTATTATTGAAAACTCACATGTCTGCTCTGTGTTTCATTACATGCAATATTGTACTGTGAAATAAAAAAACAATATGAGGCCTTGTAAATTTAAGTGGTTTAATATGCACAATAGGCGGTTATAAAAGCCCTACAAAACCCAAAGATGTTCCTGGAAAAACTCAATGTTACGGCGAAACATAACACTGTTAAGCAAGCAAGCACTGCTTATAAAAACCAGCAATCAGTTAAGAGACATTACATGATTCCTGAGACAATTTAATAAATACTTAGGTGTTTTCTAAACCGACAATGTCCTGTCAAAGAACTGACAATCATTTTGATATCATTACGACTTTGTAGTAAATTTTACCGAGTATCCTTTTATGAAGACTTTGGCTTGTCGCTTGCCCGGTGATTTTTTCCATCACCCCTGCGCCTTCTCTAGACTTCATTTCTTAATGGCTGCCTTTCTGAACATGTCAGCAACCCAGCCCTATGGCTCCGGGCCCATTATTAGGATATTACGACTTGTGGCATGTGTCAGGTACCTAACACTAACACAGTCCCACATCAGCTGTGAGCCTATTTGTGCCGAGACTATCACCTTTAGAGAAGCTTGGCTGTCCCAGTATATCACTACGGTTTTAAGTCAGGGTATCTTTTGATCTGTTTCACAATGTTTTATGACTATTACTTTAGCCTGAAATACTAACATAGGCACCTGACTAAATTAGATTTCCAGAATTACGAGAAATTTTCAAAATAAGTGTAAAAATTTTTATGTTGAATGCATTAGTCATTCCACCAATATTTTTGATGATATAAGAGATTAAAGAAACACTAGTTACTGTTTTTGAGTTATTGGAGAGCTTCGAAGGATTCATAAAATTCTATACATAAGATAAGACAATTTTTCTTTAAAACTAAATCGTCATATTTTTGTTTTTTTTTAACCTGTAGATATATTACTAATTTTTTTAATTTAATAAAGACTTTAAACTAGTTAAAGGTTAATTTTCGAAGTTTTGTACTCGGCGCTCTTAATTTCATAATTGGAAAAGACTGGTAATACTCTTAAGAGGTAATCCTAGACCATTATTTTGAGCTGGTAAGAAACAAATAACACTAATTTTAACGACCAGATGTTTTTCTGTGAATTAAACATATGTTAGAAAAGATTTATTACACCATTATGAAATTATCCAGTCAAAATTATTTAATCCATTTAAACTAAATACAAATCTAGCTCAGTTGTTTCTATAGAAAAATATTTAGAAATAGAGCTGCTATACATAGTTGATATTTTTCTTATGGGGCAAATTATTTACTTTGATTTAATCAGAAAATTTTTTTCAACCTGTTTTTGGAAATATATATTACTTTTAGGTTTTGTCTTAATGATTCAATTTTTTCTGTACCGCCTCTGGTTAAATCCGAAGTCCAGAACGCTTAAACGAATAAGCCGGAGTTGGCCATGTGTGCAAAAATTACAAAGAAAAGGGGTCTATGTTTGTATGTGTATATGCATATTTATTTTACGTGCGGCTTCGGTAATAATTCACACTGGTGTGGAAACCTAATGTAATTATTGTTATTACTTGTTTTGACCTCATCTAAGGTATGTAAACAGAGGCAAAAAGGTAGTCTATAAGATTGGTAATTAAAACACACGATAGACTGACAACAGGACACAATTTGTTTATTTTAGTCCAAATACTCAAAATTAGATAAAAACTGGATATTGCTGTAAATACTATAAAAGGGGAAAATTATCGTTACAGATTTCTGAGATTACTCTTTTGTATTTTTTATTATCTTTTTCAACAATTAAGAAGACGTTTTATTTAGTAATGCATTTTTATCACCATATAAAAACAATGGGTGTTTTTGAAATATGATTAAAATAAGTAGGATTATGTGCATGTTAAGAAAATACACTAAATGTACCCTATAAAAAGTTGAAAAACCCTAGAAAAATATTTCTTGTAATAGCCCTTACATCATTATTATCATCATCACCATCATTGGTTCTACAGCTCCCGTAGAGCCTGGGCCTGCACTACCAATTGCTTCCATAGTTGATGGTCCTCGGCCCAGTTCCATCATATCCTTACTCCCATTCTCTTGAGGTCCTGTTTTACACCATCTAAACTTGCATAAAGAAGTATATAGTAAAAAATTTTTTATTTTTGAAAACGACAACCGACAACCGAGCTTAGAAACATTTTTAAAAAAATTATTTTTATTTTTATTAGGCATTTTCAGTTTTAAAAAACGACCCCTGACAAATTTGACATATCCATCAAGATCAATAAGCAAGGGTCATTTTCAAAATATATAGTAATATTGATTTATATTTTTTATAAGTTAGTTTTAGTGGCAAAAAGATCCCCAAATAAAGAAGTAAATAGATGTTATTATGCCACAAAGAAGCTATCGAGAATATTTAAATACCATCCATCCACCTTAGCCTGGGCCGTCACTTCAGCTGTCTGCCACCTAAATTTCTTCTATAGACCTTTTTGGCTGCTCAATTTCGGCGTCATTTTCACATGATCATGCAATCTCAATTTTGTTTGCCGGATCTTAGCCACCACGTCTGGCCTGCCATAGAGCTCCGCCAGTTCGTTATTTTTATAGCCCTTACACAAATTTATATTTCCACAATATCTAGTTAATGTTAATGTTAATACACTAAATGTATCTTGTAAAAAGCCAAAAAGCCCTACAAAAATAATCCTTGTAATACCCTTTACACAAATTTATATTCCCACAATATCTAGTGTGATAAGTTGCCGCAAACCGTAATCAGTTTTCAATTTTCGAGACCGATATCCTATACTAAAGTATGTCCAATCTGGCTTAGTAATTAATAAATCAATTTGGTAACGTTCTAATCCTGATCCCGGCAGGACTAGGACGAGAGATCCTCGATGTCCTTGATGTAATTTCCGTTCTAAAGGATATACGGCGCGATCACCAATTAATTACCTAATCTTATCCTATATCAACCCTTTAGGTTGCAGACTCGGCTTGGCCATCGTCATATATCAGAACGATGCCGACGCCACGCCAGTGCTTCTGGTCTGGATAGTGGCGACTACAGAAATTGACGTTGAATTACAGTGACGGGTGAAAAAATTTAGACTGTAAATAGTATCAAAGCGTTTCTATGTTAATAATAGAATGATATTTTAAAATCTTTTAAAATTTTAAAATTTCTTCCAATCTTTGTCCTTCAGAATAATAACCAACATAAGAATAATTAGTTTATTAAAAATTCTAGATTATTATAAAATGAAATTTGGATTGGTATAAATCTAACATTAGCAATATTCTTTCTTAAAAATTTTAACACAAAATTACTGTTTGTTTATTCACTACTAAATTGCAAATCTTATTTGCACTATTATAACTAAGATAACATTGTTAAGGTTGAGGTACTTACTGGAAAAACATACAAAAATCACATAAGATATGCAATTTAAATAAGTACAAGTAAATGATAGTTTTCAATCCGAACATTTAGAAAAAAAGTTCCACTAAGAGAATATTATGAACCGAGTGTGTTAACAACAACTACAACAATAGTAAACTGGAAATTTATAGCAAGTTTATAGAAGTTCATCGGGTTTTATATGCTAGTGTTGCTTTCGAAATCAACACCAAAGATGGTATATGTTAAATACTTTGTGTTGTGTTGGATAAACTTGATCTAGGGGTTAAATTTAAAAATTGTGCTACTTTTTAACAGACTTTAAAAAAGGAGAAGGTTGTCAATTCGACCATATTTTTTTATGTATGTTACCGAATATCTCCGGCATTTATAATCCGTTTTGAAAAATTCTTTTTGCATTCAAAAGAAGGGAGTGTCTGTGTAATCTCATAGAAATTTAATTAAGGTCTGGTCATCAATGTGGAAGAAATTCCAAGAAATACCACAAAAATCAACAGAATAAGCTCTGCAGTAAAGTTAATATGTTAATAATGATGTATAACATAAAAACATAATAATTAACCTGTTACTGTCCCACTCTAAAGCCAAAGACTTTTTCTCACAAAGAGAAGGAATGAGCATTTAATTAATTCTCTTGATCAATGCGGGTTGGTGTTTTCAGACAATTAAGTCCACGTTTCATCACGATGTTTTTCTTTACCGTACGTGCTTCGTGTTTCTAGATGTTAGACAATTTACTTATGTTTCCAAAAAGTCACATTGGTACATGCCAGGATTGTTGGGGATTGAACTTAGTACCTCTTGTACGGTATTTGGAAGGTTTTAAAAATAGTACATCATGAATCAAGTAGCAACTAAAAACGATAAAATAAAAACTTTTTTACAAAAATTAAACCGCCTTCAAAAAGAATGCACTAAAAAGCCAGAAATAAAATATTTATTTCTTAAAAAAAATGGAATCAACTAGGCATCTGATTTCGATTTCCTTGAAGTCAGCTCCAATGGCAAATTTTAATCTTAGCTATTAAACCTAGATTTCGAATGTTAGTAACTCAAATCTTTTACAAAGGTATAAGTCATTGAAGCCGACTTCAAGGAAATTAAAATCAGATGCCAGATTTATAGTTGGTTCCAATTTTTTTAAGAAGTTTTTATTTCTGGCTTTTTAGTGCATTCTTTTTGAAGGCAGTTTAATTTTTTTAAAACAGTTTTTATTGGATAGAAATATTTATCTTTTACGTTAGGTTATAATAAAAGAGTCCATGCTAGAGGATATCTTTATTTTTCCAGCAATTTGCTTGTAAATTAAGCAGCAGTTTGCGATGTCTAGAAATAAGACGACAGTAATTATCTAGAAGATGATGATGCTGCTTAATTGGTAAGTCAATAACATTGAAAGTAAACATAGTTAAAAAGGTCAAGAAATTGCTTGGATTATGGATTTAGGGTAGATATAAGAAAACAAAAACTGGCTTTTCAAAGAAAATTTTTAGTATTTTACAATTTGCTTGTAAATTAAGCGATATTTTTTAAATTTTATGTATGCCTTTGTCAAGAACAGAAAAAACATAAGATATATATTTATGTTTAATAAAATTATTTATTGTCTACGTTGCTAATACTCATAAATGTGCATGTAAACTTCAACAATAATACGGAAGTAAACACATTCATGAAAGAAAAGGAAAGACACTAATCGACGTAATAACAGAACAAAAAGAGCAGAAAATACAAAAAATTAACTAGGTAAAAAAATAAGTAAAGGCTAAATGTAGAATAAGTCGAGAAGACTTTTAATAAACAATAATTTTTAACTCAAAATTTATAAAAAAAGTGGTCATAGTTAAAAAAAAGTTAACCCAAATAGCATTGCAAAAAATTAATTTAAGTAATTGTTGATAAATCTCATTTTTAATCAGAGTTAAAAAATTCTGTTGTACGATCTAAACCAGAGCCTCAATGTTCCAACCACTTGTAGGTAATTAGGCTACGGCCACATTAGCGGGATTTTAAATGAAGCAATATTGTCAAAATATGTTATGTAGATCAATATCAAGAAACAGCAGCAGTTTAAGATGTATCCGTAATGTCAATTTGTTTTTAGGAGTAAGATCTTGATTGTTTATTAAGTGTTAATGCTGCTGGTTTTAAAAGTAAAACAAAAATTAAAATAACATACCGAGACAAATAGTTGCATCTATATATACATAGCAGAAAAATGATAGAAAGATCAGACAATAGTTTAAAAAAGACATGGAAAAAAATTGAACACAGAGCAAAAAATAGATAAAGTTAAAAAAAATTGTGCAAAGAATAGCCAAAAATAAAAAAGAAAAAAGATGTACAGATCTGTTCTAGAAACGCAGAAGGACCCAATACTGTTTATTTAAAGTCACATAAGTTAATATTAAAATAAAAGTCTTGATCATTTTCTTGCTAATTGTGAAGTATTTATATTTATTTCAGTAAAGATGATTTTACACAAACCAAACATATAAAAACATTAGCTAACCCAACGAACTTCATAACGCCTTACACTGATGCCTTTTTGTCATTTTGCGTTTCTTTTCTTTTAATTTTTACAATTTTGCCAGGTTTTTATTTATCTTTATGTTGTATCTTGTAATATTACTATTAAAGAAATAAAATATAAACTTCGCTAATTTACGGTAGCGTCATGGTACTTAACTAAATAAGAATTGCTATTTTGAATATGTGAGATATTAACTGCGCCATCTTACTGTGGCGTTATGGTACCTAATTAAGTAAGAATTGCTCGTTTAAATGTATGAAATATCAACTGCACCACCTTACAGAGGAGTCATAGTACTTAATTAAGTAACAATTACATACTCGTTCAAATATATATGAGATATTAACTGCGCCACCTAACGGTGGCGTCGTAGTGCGGCTCTGCTCGATTGATTTTTGAGGTTAGATTATCTTCGCGACGAGTTACTAAAACTTACTGCTATCTCAGTAAAAAAAAATATTGAATTTAATTATCTGCTTATATATGCTGAAATTAACAAGAAAAATATAATAATGTCAGTGTTAGATAGTGTAACGGGATAAACGAATAAGGAAAAGACCTTTACTTAAAAGACTGTTTTAAGGTTATTCATTCGAGAATTTCTAGATGTAGTTATTAGGGTAAATCATGTTACTCGAAAATGCTACAATGTTCGTTTTCATTTTATTGGGTGTATTACCAGTTAAGGGGAGTTGTCAATGTAAAACTGTCCAGCAGAGCTCTTGTTACAATTTTTTTAAATAAATTGTGTTAAACTTCCCATAAGTGTTTCAATATGTATAAAGTTGATAAAAACTATGCACTGAATTTCACGTAGGTATAGTACTTATTTTGGATATAAAATGCAAAATAATACACAGGACAATGGTAATAAAACATTCTTTTGCAAAAAACTGAACACGTTAATTTAACCCTTTAAGTACTAAACCTTACATTCAAAATAAAAAAATACGCTTATAATTTGAAAAAAAACTATCTTAACTTTTAAATTATAACAAATAACACATATCTAGAAAATGTTATTCAAATCGGTTTACTGGTTTTGGAAATTAGCGCAAACGAACGTCCTGACAAGAGAATTTTATTTATAAAGAGGTTTGTAGAAAAAACAGTGGTGATAAAGGTGGAAACGTTTTACCTATGCTTATTTTCTAATTCTAAGATCCTGAACGAGTTTTATTTTATTAGTTTTAAAATACCTTAATAAATAATCTCCGACACTGGATAGTATCGTAGAATTTCCGGTAATACCTCGATGTCCGAAGGACTTCCAGGATTATTGTCTTATTAGACGGGCAGTGGGGTCAGTCCGCGTACCAATCCTTTTAGTAGTCCTGCCTAATCCGATACTTGATATAAAGGAATAGTAACTGGTTCGGAAACTAATATACCCAACTGGTATCAGACTTAAATGAATTTGAACTATACGGATATCGAGTACAATGGAAATAAATTAGAGATAAAGTTAGTCTCAACTATTTAATGTTCGATGTTTACAAAAATTGTGTTTTAAAATCCTCGCCAACGATAAATAGGTTTATGTATATGCATCCAGTTTCGGTAAATATATTAACAAAAATAAAATTAATATTCATGTTGTACCACGTTTTTTTGTTCAGTATAAGTATAAATTTTTTGGTTATACGTATATATCTGTACAAATAAAATATATTTTCCAACAGAATTAATCAGTATTCTAAAAAGGCACGCGGCTACGGCTAACAACATCGCAATTCCAAAAATAATGGCCGAACTACACGTATAATATGTAGATACAGAAAGTAATTAAAAGAATTTAATGTTCCAAATATAAAATTCGCCCTTATGCGCTTTGCTGTATTCTGCCATAGGCGGTACTGTTAATACTTAAAATCTAACTAAAAAAATTCATTGACATTGGTTAAGTACACTACCTACAACTAATTACCTTTCCAAAATGCAGCATACAATGATAACACCATGTTCATTTTCAAATCTGTATATCTAAATTAAAAAAGCTTTTGTTTAATCCATGAGTCAAATATTCTTAAAAAATTAGAGCATAACCTAATATAAAAAAAATAAGAATTGTAAAAGGAAAATAAGTAGAAAACTGCTTAAAAATTGTTTATACCTCAAAAAACTAAAAGTAGATGAAGGAGATATTTCAGATCAACCCACTGTGTGCACAGGTTCAAAATTTTTTGTTTATAAATTG
Source organism: Altica lythri (assembly GCA_964028335.1). Taxonomy (NCBI): domain Eukaryota; kingdom Metazoa; phylum Arthropoda; class Insecta; order Coleoptera; family Chrysomelidae; genus Altica; species Altica lythri. Next base: position 24,317,423 of record OZ034809.1, on the reverse strand, counting down.
AATGTAGTTAAATGTGAGACACAACTACAAAAAGAGTCCCTTGTAGTTGCTTAAATCGAATTACTGCTATTATTACAATCAGCTAGTAGTAAAATCGCGAAACCGAGGTTAAATAAAAAGACTAAGCTGAAATTTGTAGCTGAAAAACAGCGACAGACAGATATTAAAATCGGCTAAACTTACTCCCCGAAAACAAGGCACTAGATTCACTGCTGTCTTGATACGGGGTTTTTGTTGACCTTAAATGGTTGGGAGTTTTGTTGCTAGCAGCTAATAGCATAAGCGATGCGTACAGTGCTAGCAACAAAATACAAACAAAAAATCGACTGAACTTAGTGACCGAAAACCGGACAGTCCCTGCAGTCTTGTTGACACAGTGTTCTTGTTGACTTTAAATGGTTGTGAATTTTGTTTCTAACTGCTTATGCCTCATCGTTTTCCAGAGAGCCAACAACAAAATAGAAAAAAAAATCGGCTGAACCTAGTGACCGGAAACGGGACACTAGAATCCCTGCTGTCTTGACACAGGGTTCTTGTTGACTTTAAATAGTTGTGCATTTTATTGCTTGATAATATTTTACAAGATGTGAATTATTTACAGGTAGGAACCAATTTTAATTTTATAAAAAATCGGCTTTTTGTTATGATTCTTTATATTTTTTGATTTACTGAAACCTTTTACTGTAGTGGCCTCTAGTGGTTATGAGCACACTCTACCGGAGAGTTACATATCCACAAACAAATAAACCTAAAGTAAAGATAATATAAAGCGTGTAAAAAGTGAAACTATATAGTATCTCCGTCGGGTTATGGAGAGAAAAATTCAGATGCATAAACTATCTACTAATAAGAATAATGTACGAAAGAAATAGCATTTTGTGTTTATTAATTTTTAAGAAAGTTATTAATTTTTGAAGACTTTCAAAATTTTTTAAGATTTTTCACACAATTAATTTTTACAATCGGCCATGCGATGAACTGTCGAACGCGTACGCGGTTTTATAAATCTCTAGAAATATATCGTATATCGATTTTTCTTACCGCTCTTTTTGCTTTAATTTTGTCTGCCAAAACATTCCTTAAGAAAAATGCTTTAAAAATGAACAAAACACAATTACTGTAGCTATATGTGTCTATAATATACAGGTGTATATATGCGAGCATATATAGGTACGTACATATCCCCATATACAGGTACCTATATGTATATAATAATGAGCCATCTATTTATTAAACTTTTGTATTGGTTCGTATTTTTTCTTATCTACTGTGTTAATGAAGTAAATTTAAATATTCACTACATCTGCCAAAAGATTCCATATAAAATTGTTAGATAAAGAAGAAGACTACTTTTCAAACTTAAACATTATGGAATTATAGTAAAACTAAACAATAAGAGATTACATAACTAATAGAAATTTTGTTGTAAAAGTTTTGCAGACAAGTCACTAGTGGTGTCCACCAAAATAACGTTTTAGTATCATTATTATTCTTAGTCTACTCTTGTAACCCGGTATGGCACATATCAAACTACGTAGCACTTTTTGCAGATGATACCAAGTTATAGGCAAATCCATTAACGAATCATCTAACATTGGACTTGTACTTGGTTATCCAATGGTGTAACAACACACTTTTTCCATTGAATATCGGAAATTGGTTGTTTTGCAAATAGGGACACACAACCCGCCCCTAACATACTCTTTGGACAACTCTTCCATACGTTCAGTGTCGTCATTATGGACCTAGGTGTTACCATTACCAGTGATCTCTCGTGGTCTGAGCATGTTTTAAAAGTATGTCAACGTGCGAACTATTTAATTTACCTAAAGACAAAAACATTTTAAAACGTTCCCTTCACATCTTCAACTCTGCAGTACAAAACATATAAATATAAGGCCTCATCTGGAGTATGCTGGTGCAGTGTGGTGACCAAAAGTGTGCAACGTCGAGCAACCCGCATCTTGATTCATCTTTTGCGCTGCAGGTTATCCTATGCTGATAGATACTGAATATTGGAAACCTACCATTCGACCAACGTCGTTTAGGGACTTGATAATGATCTATCGTATCTTAAAACACGACCACAATAAAGTTACAAACATTTTTATTTTAAATCGTGATACACGTTTGAAAGGTCTTTCACTAAAATTTAATAAAGAAAAACTTTAAAACAGAGTCAATACGTTTTCACTAATGTAAGCTTTGATATGTGGAATGATTTATCCGTAGTGACTTTTGGTGCACCCTTTATAAATTACTTAAAAATAGTCTGGATGAATTTTGTTTAACTAATTACCATTTTTGCCTTCTATACTAGTCATTTATTGTATTGTAATTGTATACTATTAGGTTAATATGATTTTTTCTTTACTTTTCACTATGTGTAATATATAGTAAATAAATAAATAGTTATATTTTTTTATAATCTTAATTTCAAGTGAATTATAAAAGATAAGAGCAAATATATACCTATTTATAATTGTAACTATGCAGTTAATAGATGATAATTTGATTGATAAATACTAAGAAACTATTCCCTAGTTAATATTATCTTCCTACGCCTTTGTGGAAAGCGTTCATCTTTTTTTCCCTAGGTGTAATCTATCCCTTTTTTATATTTACATCATTTTGCAGCTAAGTATCATATTTTTTGAACATTATATTACCTCTTTTCTCAGGTAAATGAGTTTTAATGTCCGCTCCGCTAATGAGCAATACAAGTAGAAATTATTACTTAAATAGCAATTAAAATGCATTCTGTATCATATAACAGAACACCAGAAAACTGCAGAAATATCAAGAAAAAGTAGAAAAAGTCTGTAATTTTCGCACTGTAAAATGTATTTTCTAAAGATATCATATTTTAAGATGAAACTAGAAAAGTGTTTAAAAATAACCTAATAAAATTTAAATATATATACCTACATTAAATCTACTTTTTAGAGAAATTTTATAGAACTTTCAAATAAAGATAAAAACAGACTTCCGTTGTAAAATACGTATCATAAAGATTCAATAGATGATAAAAAGCCAAATATTGTCCAACAGCAGGATACAGAAATAGTCTAAAGCTTAAATCCTGTTTGAAACGTCCTTATCGTAACGACAGAGTGCTCCTTTATGCCGATTGAGAGTTTTGATAAATATACAATTCTTTTTGTGTCACTTTTGATGCATTTTATTGATATTGAAGTGGAGATGTGAATATTGCCTGCGGATTTTTTTGATTTATGTCACCGGTGAGAGTATTTTAAGCCTAATGCTGTGACACTGCTGTGTTACTTTATTACAGTCAATATTTGAAAGGTTATATTATGTAAGTTACTAGCTGATCTGGCGAACTTCGTACCAATCAATGATTTCTTCTTATCATTTAGCGTTTCGTTTTTTAATTTTTACGTTTTTTCGATTGTTTTCTAGTTTTTATTCTGTTTTTAAAATTTATATCACATTTTCTTGTTTTTCCAGGTTTTTACGTTTTTTATAGTTGTATTTGTTTATTTTTCCTTTTTTGTCTGTTTTCACAATTTTTTTAAATAGTTGCCATAATTTTTATTAGTTATTCCATTTTAATTATTTTTTGTTTTTTCTTTCTTACAGCCGAATGAAGATGGTCGCGCCGTTTTAATAATAATAATATTGGGTATTTTTAACCTACCTAACTGTGTGTTTTGATAGTAGGTTATGAGTTTTTTTACCATTTTTAATAACTTTTCTTTACGAGTAAGCATAATATTTTTCATAATGAACGGAGTAATTTTTGAATATTATCCATACAAAGTTTTAACCCATTATTTGCACCCTTGGAAAAGTTATTCTAATAAACCATGAAGCACGTGTTCAATGATATATTTTAAGAGTCTGAATTTGATTTTTTATAAAAATCGGTGAGGCTCTAAAGATTTTTTCATACATACATTCTTCCCCTATTTCACCACTTCAGTATTAATTTTCTTACAATTTCTTTTTAGTGGGTTTTCACATTCTGACAGAAAACATCTGTCCAAATTTCACGTTTCTACCATCAGTGCTTACGGCTGTGCGTGCATCTATACCTCAGGAAGTGGACACACCTCCATTTATTTATTTATATATACCTTACGGTATTGATATCTCAGCATTTTTTATGTTATTTTAGTTTCTTCTTTATTTATTTATTTATAAATATAACATTATTTACTGGGTTTGCCCAGAACCTAGATGTCAAATAATCTAGAAATCAAAACATGGGGCCATATATTGGGTGTCTATCCAACCTAGATGTCAACGGTTTATAGAGTTACATCAATTAACTTAAGAGTGTCATCTATTAGAAATTCATAGACCTAAACAATAATTGTAACTTAGGAGATATTGAAACTTTACCGTAGAAATACACAAACAAGTAAAAAAATTAATAAAAAACCATTTTATAGTGGACCAAATATTAAATCTAAACCATTCTCGAATCCATTTAAACACATACAAAAAATTTCATGAAAATCATTCCAGTCAATTAGGAGCAGTTTAGTGACAGACACAAGTAGAGAAAAAATATATTAATATATAGATGAGATATAGATCTGTGTAGAATTTGCCTTTTTCGCAATAAAAATTAAATCTCATGTAATTTTAAGAAGTTACAGAAGATACTGCGTTATAAGTAGGTACAGTAAATAAAATAACCGAACAACAACACATCGGTGAGTCAATCGGTCAAAGTCAAGCATTGTCGACAGCAAATGATAGATGAATGTAATTAAATAAGTGACCAATCATATTCCCGCTTTATTTCTGATACCAGCACCATTTCCATCAAAGTCACCTACTAATATCAGTGGTGTAACATAACAAAAACATTCGGTTTTCAGTATTTTCTACATCCTTAAACTCTCCGTTTATAAACCAAAACAAAAAGTTTTACTAAGGAAAACGTAATATACAAAGAGAAACGTAATTTTTTTGTTATCGCTTTAATGCTTGTAAAGGAAAATTAATTTGTTAACCTTAAAACTTTAAGTTTAAATAAACAATTTTTTGTTTAAAATTATAATGAATTTACCAATCCGTTAGTACTTATAATATTAATCTGTAAAAAACTATTAAAAATAAGTACCTATCCTGTGGAATTTACATCTTTGTGGCGCACATTAAAATAAAGCGTTGACGCAGCATTTAGCGAGAATTGATGTAACACTTAGGCCGATCGCATACTTACAAGACATGTGTATGCAACATGTCGCTTCAACACAGTTGAGCATCAATGTAGCAAACAAAACTCCGTAGTTCGCACATCAGTCTACATTATGTCGTCGGATGAGGATGTGGCAATATTATTGGTTCTAATATTGCGAAGGCGAAAGAAGAAAAATACTCGAAAATATTGGGTTCATCCATATAGTATATTTATTTTCAATGATTTGCACAAATTTTACATTAAATGTTGGATTATCTTCCATTATTGAACCATATACGTGCATTCGGAAGCAGCTGTCGGACACAAATGACGATTGAAATTGGAGCAAGCAGTGTCGTCTAAAAGTTGTTTTCGATAAGTCTCATCCTGTCCGCGGCGTTTCTGTTTGGTTTACGATTTGCCATAAGAACCGCTATGTTGGCAATGAAACGACAAGTCTGCGACATGTCGCAGACATGTTGCGAACACATGTCTTGTAAGTATGCGATCGGCCTAGTGTGCATTGACGTAACACTTGGTGTGCATTGACGTAACACTTGTTGTGCCTTTACGTAGCACTTGGTATGCGTTGACGTAACATTTTATTAAAAGTAAATACATACCTTTAATAGTAAAGTTTTGTTTAAACATAGGTGTATTGTTAGTTGATCATTAAGAATACTAAGCAATGAGATTTTTCTTTAGTGGAAATATTAAGTAAATCGTTTTAATGGCGGTTTGTGAAATAAAACTTTTTCTGGGACCGTTATAGCAGACATATACGTACATTTAAAATAGTATTACAGTAATTGTATTAAAAAAAAATTACAAATATACTTTGACGTTTTAAACCTGAAAAAAATTAATACTAAAAACTTAAACACTCTTTATTGTAATTCTTACATTCAAAATTACAAATTAATGAAAAAATAGAAATAAGATACTTAAAAAAAGTTTTAATAAAACAAAAAATAAATTGTCCAGGAAAAGCTTTTTTAACTCATTATTGCTTGCTGAATTAATAAACAGTATTTTAAATTTGCAATTTAAAGTATTGTTGGTTAACTACACTGTTGCTTAAAAAACTATACTAAGAAAATATAATTATCATCATCATCATCATCACCATCATCATGCGTCCACTGCTGGACATAGCTCTTCCTCAGCTCCTTTCATCTATCCGTATTTTGCGCGGTTTTAATCCAGTTTCTGCTAACTCACTTTAGATCATTGGTCCATCTGGTTATTTGGTAGCCTCTGCTTCGATGTGCTACGTACTACTTCATTCGGGATTCACTCTCTAAGAGTGATACCCAATATCCGTCGCACCGTGGCTCTCTAAGTCACGCAAATCTTGTTTACTGTCTTTTTTGTGAAGGTTAATGTTTCGGATCCTTAAGTAAGAAAGGACATGGGTATATCCGACTTGAAGACGTGAGTTAGGTTACCAAATTCTGTCCAACTTAATCCTATACGACAGGGGAGCTTACATGTCTGGTTATCGCTACCTAACCGGATTTCCTGTATTTATACGACTATTTTTGTATTATATATACTACCAGCTATAAGGACGATGTCGTCTGCGAATCTCAAATTGTTGAGCCCTGTTGCAAGTATATTCTAGAATAGTTTCGGAGAGATGGAATTTTCTTGTCGTACCTACTTCTTGTTGTATACAGAATTTACCTGTTTCCTTTTCGGATAGTCTTACGATAGCTGTCGCATTTTGGTATATATGTTTAACTATGTTGGTATAGCGATGGGCTATTCGACATTCAGTTAATGCTTTTAAATTTTTTTGCTGGTTAATAGTGTCCAATGCCTTTTCGTAATTTATGAATATCAGTGCAAAAGGTTTATTGTACTCTACAGATTACTATATTAGTTTTTTTATCACTAACAAATGGTCGTTTTTGCCATACTCTGATCTGAATCCAGCTTGTTCTCTGAACTGATAAAATTCTAACTTAGGCCTCTAGTCTTTTTGAGATGATTTTTGTAAAGAGTTTATATATGTTTGATAGCAAACTGATGGCACGATAATTTTTTAGATCTGTTGTTTCTCCCTTTTTCTGTATTTTCTGTAATAAAACAATTACCTGCATTGTTCTATTGCGAAGATATATTCAGTGAATATACTTATTCAGTGAAACGTTTAGCCAAAGCCTGGATGATTTTATTGCCACCTATTTTGATCGCCGCGATTGCTATTCCATCGTCGCCAGAGGATTTGTTACTTTTCATTTATGCTAGTGCCATTTCGACTTCATTGAGTGTTATTTCTGTCATTAATTTTAATTCCTGTTTTTTGATTATGGACAGGGTTTCCTCCTGTATTCTATCATCCCTCTTATAAATCTCTATAAATGGATCGACAACCTTTGGGATTTCGATTTTATCTGTAGTGATATTTCCGTGTTTGTTATTTATTTTGTGCATGTTTTTATTGCCTATGTTATTCGTACTTCGCTCCAAGACTTTTCTCGAGGATTATTCATAATATCTTTCTTGTATTATTCTTTCTTATGTCTTTTTGGATTGATCGATGAATTTCTTGGTTCAATTTCTTCAGTGTTGTGTAGGTAGTCATACTTGTCGTCTGAAAATGTGAAGACAGTTTAGTCGGTCGAGAAAGTAATTTTTGGGAATAATACTTTTAAAAATTATAATTATTTTGCATTGTCATTTGCTGATTGGCAATCACTTTGTAAAGTCGTTGTAAAAGTTTTTAAAAAATTGAATCTCATGACCTATCACTTAATATTTGTTTTTTTAATGCAACCGTCTCAAAAAAATCAACTATAAATTAAGGGTATTTTTTTTATTAATTTATAATTGTAAATGAAACAAAGAACCTTTACTAAATTTCTGAGACGAAAGAACAGTCCAAGCTATGAATTGCAAAGGGAGAAACTGGTCTGAAAAAAGTGAAGATGGTTTAGTAGGCACATGGTATCTTTGGGATAAACATGAAATTTTTATTTCTTATCTTAAAGCAGATAAAATATTAACAGCTTAGTCATTGTAATTGATAAAATTCACCTATTGTACTTTAAATTCGTTTACCATACATTCTCTAAATTCCCTTTTTCTATCCCCGGTAAATGCTTAAACGCCTGTAACAAAATAAAAATAAATTTAATAAATTTTTTTAGGTAAAACAGTTATTCATTTAAAATGAATTTGGGACTAAGGTTATAAAACTCTATTAATATTTTTTTTTATTAAACTAGACATTTTTTAACAAAATGCAGTTGCTTGCTTATGTGATCTAAAAGTTATAAATTAAATTACAAATTGGTAAAAAGTGATAACTGAAAAAAAAATTATTATCAAACAGCTGATCCTGTGATATGTTTTCTCAACCTTGGACTATTATATTAACATGTCCGTCGTCCTGTGTTTAATAATATTCTTACTTTTTCTAAATTTATTAACAATAAAAAATAATATATTTTATTATTTAAACTATTTTTCCAATAAATTTCTGCGCCACTGCAACTTCGGAACCCCAGTTCAATCAAAGTCAAGTTACTTACACTACATGTTGCTAATTTAGTAGGCGGCAAAATTATTTTTCACAATATTCAATTAATTCTCCTTGTTTATTTCATTCGAAGGTTAGGAAATTTTTTGTCAAAGCACGCAACTAAAAAGAAACTTATTTTTCAATACAAGGCGACAATCAGATTACGTGTGTTTTTTTCATTTTTTTTTACGGATAATAATTAGGAATTTCAGCTAGGGTGGAAAAGTAGGGTGTCAGGAAGGTTATTAGGTTAAATTTAGGGTAATAGTTTTATAATTAATTGAGACATTATTATTTTTGTATCGGCTGTTAAAGGAAGGAAAATATTTATTTTTATTATAAAAACAAATTGTGGCACTCCGAGGATGACCAAGAAGGGCTTTATTAACGCTCTAAAGTATTATTGGATAAAACATACATAAGAAAAATTTGTACTCACTTTTGATCAGTTGCAATTTCTGGTGATCACTTAAATATTATTGAAATTATTTGAAATCAGTTGTGATCACCACTTATAACCACTTGTAGTTACCTGAAATCACTAGTAACGACTTGTAATTTCTTGGTATTGGTTTCAATTAATTGTCATCACTTGCAAACACTTGCACTCTTTTGTGATCAATTTCAATAACACAGCTTAACTAAAATTAAAAGTTTTATATACGAATAAAAAAAGACCTTATGCTTAATTTATCTCTTATTTTTTAAAGCTAAATAATATTAAAATTGCATTGTAAAAACCGTACCTCTAACAATTTTACTAAAATTCTATACATCTATATCTATATTATTCGCTGTTTTTCTTTTGTTGGTTTAGCAGTATTTGAAATAAGTATTTTGTAAAACTTCCTGCAACCTAAAAATTTACTGCGTTCGCAATGTTGCCTGTAGAACGAATTAGTATTGCAAATGTGGCTTTTTATGACTTGAGTGTCTGTGGAAATTGCCAAGGCAAAGACATCCCTCAATCACTGGCTCCAATAAGGCATTTTTATGGTTGTCATATTATTTTTGGACGTGAGATGGATGCTTACCTTTCATTTAGTACGGGAGATAGTTCTTGTTTCTTTGTAAATTTATACACCTACAACAGAAATTAATAAAAGAAGATTACAAACTTACTAAAATAAAGACTAAGAGACAATGTTTCTGTTTAAGGTCGGTTTTATGTTTAAAATTTGTGCAGTTTGACCAAGCAATTAATTAAGTATATTAAAACTTTTAAAGTTAAATAAATACAAAGTGACTTTTAAATTTAAAGTTAACTGAGCTTAAATTGCTTTTTAACGATTACTGCCTAAATATATTTGGTAAATTTCATACAAGATGTTCAATTCTTGGTTCAATGATTATTTTTTAGAACACTTAATAATGCTTTAATATTGGAAGTGTACCACTCAACATAGATGGTTAATAATAAAAAGGTTTAACAGTTTTGAACGTAAGCGTCCTTATAGTAAATCAAAAACTAAAACAAAGATCTACTTGACAGCATTTCACTGTCCTACCAATTATATCTTACTCCCTAACAAAACCTGAGTCGTTAAAGAAGGTTCTTGTGGTTTTCTCACACCAAAAGAGACTAAGCAAAACTTCAATTTCCCAACATCTGCAATCAGTTGTTTGAACCCAGCAGTTAATAAAATCCTGGTAGGCAAAGTGTTCCTCTTAGGAACAGTCTACTACTAGTCCAAAGATACTTTCTAGTGTATAAGCTTGTCCGTGATTTGTCTAAATCTGTACTTTTTTAGTTTCGTTTGTGAATCTATACCAACGATAGTTAAGATATCTATTGTCATGTTTCATCTTCAGTTAAAGATCTATAATATATATCACATTACATTTTTGTAGAAATTCACCAGATTGAGATTTGTTGCCTGCATGGTGAGTTAATAAAGTGTAGATAGAGTCTAACAAAGACAAATCTGAACAGAATTTGTACAGCTTTCCTCCGCATATAATCTTTATCAATGCAGATTCCTATATTTGGCTCTTTTTAATTAAATATGTTTAATTGTTGATCCAATGATTTATTCTCTAGAACACTTAAAACGATGCTTTTTAATTAAAAGTACCAATACCAATCAAATATAGATGGTAAATAATAAGTTCTTAACTTAATCGTCCTTATAGTAAATCGAAAACAACTTATAGATCTCAACGATCTACTAGACAACATTTTACTTTTCTACCAATTATATCTTACTCCTTTACAAAATCTGAGTCCTCAAAGAACATTTTTGTGGTTTTCTGGGAAGCTTCAGGACAAAAAAGAAATGACAACTTTCAAAATCAGTTAATAATATCCTGGTAGAAATGTTGTTTCTTTTAGTAACAGTCTACTACTTGTGCAAAGGTAATTTCTAGTCTATATTCTTGTCTGCGATTTGTCCGAATTTTTTTTTACTTTTATATTTCTGATTTGTGGATATGGTTCCCTTTGTGAATTTAGACCAACGGTAGTTAAACTCTCTATTGTCCTATTTCGTTTTTAGTTGAAGATTTATAACATATACCACATTACACTTTTTGTTGGGCTTTCAATTTATTTGTGGAAATTTACCAGATTAAGATTTTTTGCCTGGAGCACTAATAAACTGTAAAGTCTAACAAGGGCAAATTTTAATAGAATTCATATTAGTTAGTTAAAGTACTAGCGCAAATAATGTCGGTTCCTATATTTGGCTTAATACAAACAATGCAGAAGTGTATCATTACAGAAAAGTTACCAAGTAGCACTTCTATTGTTTTGGTTGATTTGGTTCATATTGGAAAAAAACATGCTGATCTTAAGACTTACTTTTTAGTTAGCTGTGGGCATTTGGTTACTAAACGACAGTATCATATTAGCATATTTCTTACCGTTGTTATGTAGATTCTTCGTGAATTATATATTTGTTTTTCTTTCTTAATGCGTTCATTTTCATTGAGGCAACACAAGGTTCAAAAGTGGTTCTTATAAGACAATTTATTCTTGACCATATCATATTGAGAGCATATTGAATTTACATCTTGGAAATCTTTAAAATATTTTCAGCAATAGCTAAATGTATTATTTTGGAAAACAAGTTTTTGGCAACTGTCTTATTATTATTTATATATACACTCATGGAAAAATTTTTTAATTTTTTAATCTGTTTAACTTCGAAATAAAGAGCTGCATGTTAATCTGTCTGTTGTGTATGTTAATTGTAATGTAGTGGTTAGTTATTTATAACTGTGGTCCTTATGTTTGTTTCGTTTAAAAAACACTGATATGAAACTGATGCATCAGTCAGCTTTTGGAATAGATTTGTCTATTCTTCCTGGTTTTAGCATAAAAACCGCTTTAACCTCTCTTCACATTAAAAGCAAATACTTTTAAACAACTTTACTTGGAAATAAAGAGCACCTTTAAACTCCACAGTGAAATCATCAGTGCTGGTGATTTAAACACAAAAAGCTAAATACATTCTATTGATCACAACATCCAAGCTGATATCAGAATAAAATCATGTTTCCTAAGTGATCTGTTAATCAGTTAGTAAATTTAAATATTTTTTAAAAGATGAGTGTGTCTTTCAGTGCAATTATAGTTTCTATATAATCACCTGTACTGTTTTCTGTTCTAGTGTGTAAGATTTTATTAAAGAGCACCGGACAATACCTGTGCTGTTACTAACTCAACGGTGTCAATACGAGAGCTGCTTTTACTACATTCCTACCGCGGATGTTATGTTACCGAGATTTTATTCTTTTTTGATGGGACAAACGTATTAGACGAATGTATATTGCGGTTCTAAGGGGATGATTTTTTCTTGTATCGACGGTTTTACTAACACTAAAATTGTAGTAAAAATATTTGTGGTGATGGTGAAAATCTATTATCTTCCACGTTAAAGGAGTACATTTAGGTGTTTTCTTAGGTTTATTGTCCAATTTGTTCGAATTATAGATATAACTAGCTTAGAGCGTAAAAATATTATTGCTGTTTAATCTGAAACATGATTACTTTGCTAAATAATTCTTTTAGTTACTTTTTTAGAGAATTAATAATCTTTTTAACCGAATTTAACAGCTTAGCATATTGTTAAATTTTAAGAAAATTATTTAGTTTATCCTTTAAAATATTTAAAATATTTAATTTTAAGCGTTCAGACTACTCTTGGCATGGATCTATTGCATTAAATCGAGATTACAATTCAAAATTGTATTAATCTATTTGTACTAATTATTGCGTATTTTTAGATTAGTTTGATTAATCTTGAATTTCTAGATCATTTTTAATAAATAAATATGTTTAGGGCAAATATTAAACATTTGCACAGCCGTACTTTACTTTAAAGTAAAGTACGGCTGTGACACTTGCATGGGAGTCAAAATTTTTGGTTTAAATTTTTATATTTTAAATATCCTGCAATGTTCAAAAGAATCATTTAAAAGTTAATACATCTAAGCTTATCAATATATGCACAGATAGTTATGTAGCTACTAAGGCTTTAACGACTCCTAAAATAATCTTCAGACTAGTATACTAAAGCCAAGTTGAACTCAATCTCCTGGCGAAATATAACAGTGTCAAATTGGTTTGGGTTTCAGGTCAAAGAGAAATAAACGCAAAGTGCAGACCGATAAAATTGCAAGAATACATTAGCTACAATATTCAACGGTCTTCAGCCACTTCTAGGGTTACTAAAAAGTATAAAAGATTGGATCTATAGTCACTACAACCAGATCTGGGAATACATGTGCAGCTAACACACAGTAGAATTTGTATTGAATTGATCTGTACTGAAAAAACTAACACTGCGCAAAACCAGCAGTAATTAATAGAATTTTTTACTGAATTAACACCGGTCAAGGGAAACCAACCCGCAAACAATGAGGTTGTTTAGTAGGCTCGCAAAAGTAAATTTATTGAGACCTCAAAGTAAGTTGCCTTGAGAGCTCTACAATTTACTACGTTTAATTGTAAAACAGCTTGAGACTGCAAACATGAAACTGGCTCAACAAAACCAAATAACTTTGCTCTGGGTACAAATTCATAAGAAGATTGTGAAAAACAAGATTGCTACAAAAGTCTCACAAAACAAAAGCTAGTACATCTTTTATCAGACTTGAACCTTTTTGTAGCATCTCGAAATGCCGTATTATGGATAAAGTTCGTAATTGAATAAAGAAATCTCGTATAGGCTACTGTAAAAATATATTTGGCCAAAGAAAAGCAGAACGGTTAACACTACGTTTATTGCGCAATTCTAAGTAACTTTTACTGCTTCAGGAACCTGAACTCAGAGCAATCGCAAGAATTCTCACAGGACACAGTCCACTAAGATTTCATCTCTGTAAAATAGGGAAATTAAATATGTAGATTCAGCGAAACCTATTTTCTGTAACTACAGAGTACGTTCCTAATTTTTCGCCAACGATATAAACGTCTGGGACAGGACCTCTTAGAGCCTAATAACGTAACCCCTAAACTAGACTTCCTTAAAAGTCCAGATCCCACGGAATTATAAATAGATGTAGGGTATATACAAAAGATCTTTTAAGCCAAAGTGTAGATCACCTGTGCCAATCGACCCACTTAGGTATAACCTAAAAATCTACATATCATTAACATGTAAGACTGCGTCGATATTAAAAGAGAATATATATCTTAAAAAATTGTAAAGAACAGCAAATCTTTTTGTATCAAATTTATCTCAAAATCCTCTCATGGTAAACCTTAAGCGCAAAAGCTGCTTTGGTGTCTGTTAATTTATGTTATATTTAAAAATATGGAAAAGGAAATGAAAAATTAGAATAAAATTATTAAGTAATAGAAGATTAATGCAACAATATATCTGTTAATATATTTTTAAGAGGGCAATAAATTTCAGATATTTTTTTAATACATAAAACAGTCCCTAAATTATAATCCTAGTATATTTTTAATATACATTTCTACCTCTTTTTATCCATAAAAGTAATTACATATTATCCTCTTTAAATACAAATTTTCCAAAAGCAAATAAACATTAACAAACCCCGAATTAGAGAAAAAGCAAAGGAAAAATCGCAATATTAATACTCTTACATCTTGGTCCGGGCAAACATATTTTCAAAAAATCCTTATAATCTTTTTAGTTACTAATACATAGCTCCGACCGTTTAATGTATGTTCTCTACGTAGCGGATTAAATAATTTTTAAAAAGCCCTTAGGCGAATACAGCCCTTATGTGCGGTGGAAATATTGAATATTCCCTCCTTTTTCTGAAACGAAACCGTTTTGCCGTTTATGTGTATATGCTAATAAATAACGCATTTTAAGGTAACTTAATGTTCCAAATTAAGGGGTTGGAAATTTTTCAGATGTGTGCTTTATTTCTCCATTATGCCCACGGCCGTTTTTCTCCTTTTATAAACCGACCGATCGTCACAGGTTCGGACTTTTATTTAGATTATTCCACCAAATTATAATACCAACGAACATAATATCCCAAGATTAAGGCACATTTTTAATACAAGTAAAGAACTAAAATTTCATACTATAAGCAGGGAAAAACTGAATGTATGATACCATTTTTACATCCACTACCATTAGGTAACTCAAAATAGACGGGAATACAATAAAACAAGAAACGAACATTAAATATCTAGGACTAGATATAACTTGCTGAATATGTTAAAGAAAAGGTAAAAGTCAGAAGAACAAGTAAAGGGGTCAGATTACCTAATATTTCAATCTAATAATACAAGTACCTACTACAAGACACAAAAGCAAGGATCTATAATACAGGATTAAAGCCTATAAAAGCCTATAACAACATAGGTATACGATGAAAGAACTGACACATCTAAAAATGAACTAATACTAGAAACAAACAGAGATGAAAATACTTCGAAGATAATCTTATTAAATAAAAAAGGAAGTGATAATATAAGAGAGGCCTGTAATGTTAAAAAAACACTTGGCTAAAAAAACAGCAACAGGAATTGAACGATTAATACAAAAGATAGGATTGTACTGACAGCTCAAGATAAATCACCATATGGATGAAGACATGTTGGCAAACTCGAAAAAATTGAGAAACACGTTAGGAGACAAATATTAAATAAGAAACAGACCTGTGGAAACCTTTAGACAGGAACAATAAATAATAAGAAGATAACTACTTTCAACCCTGTTTACCAATGGTCAACTTTCTTATTTTTAGTAGGCTGAAAAACGTATATTTTTAACTGATCATAAATTACAAATTTAAATCTTAAAGGTAAAAATAAAAAAAATCAGGTCCTGTAAAGTCTTTTTTATTTTACTTACCCTATAATCAGAAATTAGCCTTGTTAATCCCTAATGGCCGTATGGATGTTTCCGTACAATATTCTATCTAACTTTGACCCAACGAATTCGTTAATAAATAATCAAATTAACTATGGCCGTGTGGTATCGGAGAAGGAATAATTTCTTTATGAGTCCCGTTTGAAAATTTTGTTTTTCAGAAAATCCATCATTAATGAGCGGATTTTCGTACTGAATTAAAATGTTCATTACAGTGGCGCATTTAGTGAGAAGATTTAAAAGGTAGATATAGAAAAAAATAATAAAATTGGAATTGTTACTAAATTGATTACTAATAGTAATAGAAAATCGTCAATAGATTCGCAAGGCAGTACTAGTGGCAATAATAGAGTTAAACAAAGCCAATGTAAGAAGTAAGGAAGTACCTACCATCGAATTTGGAGTTTGGACGCATTACAGGATCTGCTTAACTTACCACCATTGCATATCTATATACAGGGGGAGATTATGGCAACTGTTCATAGGCTGCTACAAGTACAGGTTCTCAAAACCTTATTTAGAAAAATAAAGCAAGCAGAGCATATGATAGGGTTAAGCTGGATTTATGCACAGAAAAGGATAGTCCTGGTATAACTTTGCAAAAAATTTTCGAGTAAAATTACTTAAAAGGGATTCATGGAACAATGGCACCTAATTGAAGGACAATTATTCTAATATAACGATGTCTCAGAATAAGAAAGGCACACGGGTTTAATAGTAGAATTCACAGGATACAATCCAATTAAGGCTAGGTGCGTATGTGTTTCAGGCTACAGTATTGGATATACAACACGGTGCATTGGAAATTATAATTTGGGGTTTAACGGGTAAAACCGTTGTCAAATACTCACACAACCAAGCAGTTTTAAAGGCAATAGTCTCGGCACAAATAAGCTCACACCTGGTGTGGGACAGCGTTAGAGTCCTCACACATGCCGAAGGTAAGTGGAAATTTTCAGACATTGGCATGGGTATCAGGATACTTGAGGTTTCGGGGTAATGGGAAGGCTGATGAATTGGCACTTTTGGAAGCTAATATCTCAATGATTGGTCCAGAACCATTCGGTGAGGTTGTTCACACGTTCAGAAAGCCAGCAATTTAGAAATGTAGGTGAGGAAGGCTCAGGAGTGGTAGGAAAAATCACCAAGGAAGCGACACGTCTTAATAAAAACACTCGGCGAAATTTACGGAAGTGCACGTAAAGGTTGCAGTGATACAGACTGACAGCCATTTCAATGAATAACTATCTATCAACGAATTTATACATGCATCATATACATGAGTTTTAGATAACCATTAAAATTTTACCGTTAAGGTTATCCGATTTGGAACAAAATCAACAATGATTTTTTTTAAGACATGAGGATTCTTTTTACCAAATTTTTATGACCTTTTGATCTTCAGTTAAAGAGTTACAGCGCACACACATGGCGGGACCGAGGGACACACAAGTCGATCTTATAAACTACCTTGATGGTACTTAATAATCTAAATAAGTCTACATGTTTGGGAAAATCCCAATCTGACTGCAACTAAAAGTATATCAGCACAAATTTGTTCTAAGGGTATATTCCTTTTATTTTTGGACCACTGGGTACGTTTTTTAAATATTTTTTTAATTTTTCTATTTTTGTGTTTCCTTGTTTTTATTTGTTTATCTGTTTTAATATCATTGATGCTGTTTTACTTTATACTGTTTTTTAAGTAAAAAACATAAAATAGTACTTTTTGTGTGTACAGTATTTTGTGCTGTGTTGTTGGTAAATATATTATTACAAAAAAATTAAAATTATTCGACGCCACTGTTAAATTTAAAATATTCATTTACCTTATACTAGTATTACGTATATCGTAGAAGACATATTATTAGAGTTGCTTACAATGGGCAGTTGACAGCTAAATAAGAGTGAGCGAGGTCTACACTACATTCTTCCCTTATTTATATATTTATAATTATTTTTACGCAAACAAAAATATTGTATAATTTAACGCAAAATTTTTTCTTTAGAAATACCTAAACCTTCTTCAACATAATTATATTAGGTATAAAAAGTCGTTAATTATTTATAAGCGGTTTTTGAAACCCTTAAACAGAAATCGTTTTTTAATTATTAATTTAAAATATACAGATTTAAATTTACCGCATATAAAATATATACATATATGGTTTTAAAGGTCAGAGATAGATAATTTTATTTTTATAACTAACTGTTAAAATTCCAAACCTAGCATGTTTAAAACTATATTTTACCCACGACTCATAAGTAAATTGCATATTTTTTAACCTATATCTCTGTCAGTAAGTGTCAAATTATTGAGGAGTTGTGTTATAGTTTCATTTACTCCACAAGTGGAGTAAGTAGATAGAAACCTGTATTTTTATGTTGGTTGCCTACTGTATACATTAAATTAAACTAACATTTGATATCTCTTAGACAGAACTGTCTGCGAAATCAAATATTTTTGACAACTTGTGCCAAAATTTAAATTTTATGTTTGTTATTTTTAGTTTTATAGAAAACCATTTGGTAAGTCGTGGGTAAAGCATAGTACTTCACTCGAGGAACAAATTGCATATTTAGCTTGTTTCTTTACACATTCGCTGTAATATGCAATTTACTCCACTCGTAAAGTAATATACTATTACCCACGACTCATAAGTAAATTGCATATTTTTTAACCTATATCTCTGTCAGTAAGTGTCAAATTATTGAGGAGTTGTGTTATATTTTCATTTACTACACTAGTTGAGTAAGTAAACAGAAACCTGTATTATGCACTGAATTAACATTTGACATTGGTTAGATAACTGAACCAGTACAGATTAGACAACTGCAATATCGAATATTTTTGACAACTTATGCCAAAATTTAGATTTTATTTTTGTTATTTTTGGTTTTATACAAAACCATTTGGTAATACGTGGGTAAAGCATAGTACTTCACTCGAGGAACAAATTGCATATTTAGCACACTCGCTGTAATATGCAATTTACTTCACTCGTAAAGTAATATACTATTATTAGTAGATAATTTGGTATTCTTTCATCGTATATGATATACGTCAATCAATCAACCAGTTTTTTAGTGGTGCTGTGCTTTTTTTAAAGAACATTGTTTTTTTTAATGTTGTTGCTGTGCTTTAAATTGTTTATTTTTTATCATTTTAAAGAATTTTAACAATTTAATATAACAATAAATATTGTTAAGATTTTTAAGTTTATTTTTTTAACATTAGTTTAGTTTTGCATATAGCCATAAAAGCAAAAAATATATACAGTAAGATTTCTTTATTCCCTATTAAAATATGTCCCAACAAGATCAATACACCTTTGCATTTGTTCTAACCAATTAGTAAAACGATAATTCCAGTCTTCCGTTGACACCTGCAAAATCGCTGCACTGTTTTAAAGGCTTCGATAGCTTCTTCTGGCGACTGGAATCGCTGCACACGCATTCAATTCTTGATCTTTGGGAACGTGAAGAAGTCTTCGACACTGTACGATGGATGGTCTAACGATTCGATGTTTTTAGACTTTAAAAATTCAATTGTCTTTTGGGCAGTATTAGCACTTGCATTGTGTGTTGCTTTGTCGGAGTTTCGCTATAACTTCTGGTAAATAAACGTTTATATACTAATCGGAAGTAACTGTTTTTTAATCTTTTAAAGCAATTGTTGCCACATATACAGATTTTGACACAAAAAATGCTACCATTTTTTTTGACACACTTCGAGAATGGATCACTTTTGTTGGTTTTTCTTATCTTGATAAATCCACACAGCGGATTGGCGTTTATTTTCCGGTTTATAGAAGTAAATCCAAAATTCATCATTACTTACAAAATAACTGTTTTTTGAGCTTCCTTTGTTGAACCGTTTCAATGTTTTTCGACATCAATTAATGCGAACCGTTTTTGCCTTGCTGTGAGCAAATGAGGGATCCAACGGAAAACCAATTTCGTAACACACAGTTCTTCATGTAGGATCTTTTGGATGGAGATCTTTGAAATGCCCAAAAATGTCTATATATCCTGGTGTGTTACGCGGTGGTCATCCATAATAACCTGACGATCAATGTTTTGTTGTGTGACTGCTATTTGAAATGGACCTAGCCTGGAGTCGTCTCTGAAACTGGAGAGACCACGTGGAAATTCGTAATACCAGCAGGAAATAGCTGACTGATGTAGTGATTTATTTTCAAACACAGAAACCATTTCAGTGAGACATTGTTGTTGGGATAATCTTCTTCCACGACTTGTTATATCCCAACGAAACTCTGGGTTTATGTCAGTAAAGGATTGATATTAGATTTGTGTCTGAAGATTCTATTGGTGGCACCATCTAAGCGGCTATATGCAAAACTAAAAAGAGAACTCTCGTATAACGTCTTATTAGTAAGTATAACTTTAATAACTTTATAAATGTAATTCTACCTCACTATACGTATATGTGTGCTGTATAGTTACCTATATGTATATAATATTAAATCAAATATGCGATAAACTGCCGCATAAATGCGAAACTTATCTTTTACTTTATAAGTGGAGCTTGTCTATCTAAAGGTTTTTTGTTGTCGCTTTTTTTACTTTTACTTCGTTCGTAAGAAGTTTAGTTTTAAACATTAGTTTATATAATTGGATATTTCTTATTTGGGTGTATTGCATTAATAAGAAGGTGTACATCAATATTATTACCTCACAAACATCTTTTCTTAGACAATAATTTTAACATTTTTATTGCCAAACTCAAACCTTTTATATTATATTATAGATACCATAAAAAGTAAGGGCGCAATTGGAATTATTTTTTCTTTTATAAATTTAATAAATGAATTTTTAAAAATATTTTATAATCTAGAAAAATATAAAGGGTGGTATTCTACTAAGTTAATTTTTTAAACTAAAGAAAAAATATTACAACCTTAAAAAATACATCATAAAATACTTTATCTTAACTGCAATTTTGCTTCCTTTTTCGGCCTTCTTATGTAGCTTAAGTTAAAAATTATTATAAGTTTAAAATAAAAATAAAATGTAAACTAACTAATTAATTTTTTTGATCCTGACACTTTTGACAACTGATATTTAACATTTGACATTTTTTACTAGTGACGTTTTTGGCAGCTTAGGTTTACCGTTTTTAAATTTCCATCGCTAATATTTAACATTTATGGCAGCTGACATTTGGCATTTTCATGGTATATATTTCGAATAGTTTTGATAGATGACATTTGATAGTATTGACAGATGAAATTTTTAAAAACTGACATTTTACAGTTTTGACAACGGACATTTTACGTTCTTTCCGGTGAAAATTTTTGACAATAGGGACCGAGCTCCAACTATAGAGGCAGCACTTTGACTGAAGGCCGTGCGCCCTAGTGCGGAAATTAGGAATTAAATGGGCAAAAATTTATTAATAACAAACGTCATAATTAATAAATAATGGAAAAAATAACTAAATACGGATTTCAACCGATAATTAATGATAATATTCGTGGTCAAAATGTCTTTCAACGAGACACCAATGGTAGTTAACAGAAAAGGATAAAAAATCACAGGTAAATTTATATACCGCTCTCTGCGAGACTATTCTGTACAGCCTTTTATACAACATGATTTTATTGATAAAGACATCGTGAATAATTTCAAAATTTATTTTAATAAAAGGTAAATAAATAATTTATCACCTACTATTGGTTAATATTTTTGCCCATAAGTTTACAATTTCTATCACCAGAGGGGCGAGACGGTCTAGATGCTCGGTCCCTATTTACATTTTTGATAATTTTTTGACATTATCAACAGCTGATATTTAAGTTTTGTCATATGACACTTCGTTTTTGTATCAGCAAACATTTTTTGCATTTTTGATAGCTGACATTTTACATATTTAAAATTTTTACTATGAAAGAACAATCTTAACAAATAGTTTTTATAACCAATTTAATACATCTGCTTTTTTATATAGATGACAAAAAAACAGGAATTAATACAAATCAAACAAATCCCCACTAGATAGTCGGTAAAACCGTATAGCTTGTTATTCTGTCACGGTTCAATGATTGCATCAAACGAGTTCGATAGGGTTTTAAGAAAAGGGATGTTATAATGCCTAAAGGGTTTATCGAGTGAACAGGATTGATGAGGACCTTGTTAAGTATTCTCCAAGGAAAGGTACACACGTTATGATATCACTAGTCTTAAAAGGACCACTTCACTGCTCTCAAGATGTCAATCATGAAAAATAGTCAAAAAGGAGAAATCTTTTTAAAAAATTGTATTGTTATTCTTGTGTACAAATATGTAAGAAATTTATATTTAAAATTTATTTATAAATCAAAAGTAATTTTAAAACTTTTGGGTGTAATTCTGAAGCAAAAAAACTTGAATTAAACACAATCAATTCTATCCAAAACACTCTCTTTTCATTTCTGTTTCCGAATGGCAATTGGAATCGAACGCGAAAAACGACGGAAAAAAGTAGCAAACTGATAAGGAGAATTGGTGGTGTCATCCCTTAAAAGAAATTACTCTTCGATTCCCCCGGGGTGGAATTGGTGCCTTCCAATTCTTGTAAATTCATGTAAAAGTATTTCCCAACCCTCTCAAGATCCCTTGTTCTCTGTAATATACAGGAACGGATCAGTTGAATTTAATTTTTTTAAGTATCGTAAGACATTAACATAGAAACTAAAAAAATCATTTGATGGATGTGTTTAAAAAATTATGTTTTGAATAAAACAAATTTTAATAAATAAAATATTCTTTATAATATGGTTGTGGTTTCTATGATAATAATTACTAAGGATATCACACTTTATAGAATCAAAAACTTAAATAAACAGATTAAACAATTGAAATTTTAAAATATTTAGAAGGCATATAAGCAAGAACGTATTAATTGACAATAAGGAGAAATTTAAAAAATGTCGCATCCAACAGGACTCGAATCCGCAACCATTGCCTTTACGTGACAGCGCTTTAACAGCTAAGCTATGAATTCTTAGTAATTATTTTTGGTCACAAAATTTAATTTATGTCAGATGTAACACTTACTCTTTTTCTCCTTAAGCACATACAGCATGACGTTAATGAGAAAGAGATTTTGTCAAATCGACAATTGAAACATGAAACTCTAAGTCAGTTTTTTGTGCCCTGTTTTATATTTTAATTAGGATAGGAGACAGGAACCATGGATTTTTTACTAAATGATTATAATAGATATCTCTTATGGTATTTTTTGCGGCCTCGAGTCTTGTTGGATGCGACAGTTTTTTAATTTCTCCTTAATATAACCTTATTTGTATACTTTCTAAATATTTCAAAATTTCAAAAACCCTTGAGAGATATTTCAAGTAATCATTTAGTAGATTAAACATTTGTCGTGTGTTTTGCGTTCGTGTTTTGAGTATTCTTTATCACAGTACACAAAAGCGAGTTTAATCGTAAAACCGTCCATAGCGTGTGTAAGTATAACACAGTGCGTAACTGCGCGAGGCTCGCGAGAAAATCTGCGAAGCGGGCAATAAGTACCGTTTGTATTATGCAACTTAAACCTTTCGAAATGCTTAAATGAAATCGTAAGAAACGCATAAGTAAAACTGTGCAAAGTATGAAAATTAAATCTTGCATGTGAAAAAATTCACGTTCGCATTTGCAGTGTTTCCCTATTCTATATGCGTAAGTCTTAAGTACGATTAGGTATACTTACTTAGTGCTTGGCTCTACAACGCGGGGTGGGTCTTGGTCGACTGTACTATTTAGCTGCATCTTCGGCTATCTACCATTAGGGTTAAGTCATGTTCAATCCCCATACTTCTTAGGTCTGCTTGTATGTTATCTCGCCACCTCATTCTATCCTAGGGGTCTTCGTCCAACTGAAACTCTTTGCCAGGCTCTCTTTAACATTCGTTCTTCCGGTTGTCTCTATACATGACCGGCCCATTGCAATCTCTTCTCTTTTATCTCCTTTACGATGTCTGAAACTACATATAGTTCCGTTATTTCTTGGTTGCTTCTTCTTCGGTACTTTTCTTTTTAGTGGGATTCGTAGCGGTCCGAATATCTTGCGTAGCACTTTTCTCTAAGATTCTTAGCCTGCTTTTGTTTTCTTTTATAAGCGTCCACGTTTTACTAGCATACATGACGGTAGGTCGTATGTCGTATTGGGTATGACATTAAATAAATAGGAGAAAAAAATATATTTTTTAAATTTATTTGTATATAATCAATTTAACATTTGAGTTATCTTGTTTTAAAAAGTTGTCTTACTTACCGATACAAAAATTTACTGAAAGTCCTTCTCTGTTTGCCGATTGCTTCCGTCAGTTCGAATTTGATTGTATCATATAAAAGTGTCGTTTACCATATCCAAATATGTTTGTATATGGAAATAACGCACGTAACTGTCACAGATATTAAATTTGAAAGAGCACAACACATTTTCTCATATATTTAAAGACAAGGAGAATCGATGGCGTATAAAAGACGAACGCATTACTAGATGAAGGGTGATGATATCGCGATACCGGTTTGTTTAAAAAAGTTGGAATTGCTTGTTCTAGATTTTCGATAATAGATTGGGATAATAGGTTGTGTCGAATTGGTGTAAAATTGCTTTGTTTACAGATACAGATGGAATCAATTTAAATAAATTTATTTTGTTGTATTAATGCATATCTAATACATAGAATACTTACTTATTAAACTTTAAATTTTAATTTTAATTTGTTCTACATAATAATTATTATTAACATTTTTTAAGAATTATTTGTAGTTTTTAACAGTGTTATGTTTTGCTTGTTATACTTATTTTATTGGTTTATTGTATTGATTCCAGGATCTTGATACTGTGTACTAATCTGTACAGGAATGCATGAAAAGTCATCTAAGACTCCTGCAATCCAGTACCTTGCCATGGCATCTATTTGGCTGTTTTAGTTTTCTTAAAACATAATCCGCAGCTTCCTCGGGCAGTCCGTGGTCCGTAAAGACACCTGTAATGACTGTTAGTCGATTTCTACCTGTTTTATTTAGTAATTTTGCTTTTCTATGTCTGTGATTAACCAGGGCTATGTTTTTAGTGATGTTTGTGATTTCTGTTTTGTTGCCTATTTACGGATCCATACTCTCATTTGGATTAAGGTCGTATACTTTTTAATAGCTTTTAGAACTTTTTTTAGTCTCATTCGGCTGTAGCTAAAATGTTTTTTCTGCTTCCTTATTTGTTTATTTGTTATGGTTCTGGTTCTATGAGATAGTAGATAAAACAAAAATTTACACTCAGTGTTTGCTATGTTGTATATCAATATTACAATTGATGTAAATAGCAGGCAACAATATTTTTAGTACCTACGTCCGGGTACTATATTGATTGGCGAGACTAGACTTTCCTAAGATACTTTCATATACTCGTCGTAAAGAAATATCTGATATCTTTTATAAGAATCAAACAGCTGTTGTACAGAAAGTAATTTTATTTCGATTTTCCATCTTATTACTTTCTAATTTAATTAGAATTTAATCGGGATCATACACGTCACCCCTATCCCCGCATCTCCCTTATCCTTTCTTTGAAGAGCGAGACAATTGCGCCAAAGGGATCGAGGCCCATGACAAATATCAAATATACAAGTATTACAAGTTCGGAGATATGGATTTTCGTTTCTGAGAAAGTAGTTCGTTATATTCATAAGTTTACTTGATACAAACTTTATATTGCTGTCGTCTCTTCTGGGACACGAGACAACTTCAAAAGATAGAAACGTTGGCCTTCTAGGCCAGTCCCAAAAGTTTTTAATTCTTCTTGGAACAAAATACATTTTTAATTTAATTTCTAACATTAAAGCTATGATTCCTATTTGGCATAAGGGCATAAGTGCGACAGACAATCATAAGTAATTGCAAGTAATCAGAAATGATTGCAAGTGATCTCAAGTAATTTTTAAGTGATTTCAAGTGATTACACGTATTCCAAATCAATGATCACAACTGACAAATTTCATTTTAATAAATAACAATTTCTTGTAAATGATGGCAAATTATAGCATGTTTTGTATGTTTGGTCAAATAATACTCCAGAATGTTACAGAAGCTATGCTTTCCTTTTAGTTTTTATGCTTGTCGAATATTTAAGAAAACATAAATGCTATTAATCATATTATTTGTTAAAAAAACGACACATGTTAATTTGATAACAGCAATTTAAAGTGAAAATTATAATTACTAAGTAAACTTACTTAAGTAAGTATTCAGTTGTGTTGCGATTTTTCTTTAAACTACTTAAAACTGGCCTATGAAGGGGTATGAGAGAACTTCAAAAGATAGAAACGTCCTCCTTTCTGACAAATATCTATCTCTATATAGGATATACACGCTTTACTTTATCCCGAAAAGTAAACGCTCATATATATTATTATTGCCTTCATGTGATAAATGGCTTCTAATCTTGAACTTCATTAACTTCATAAATTCGCAATAAACTTACTCGCCGACTAGTTCTTGATTATTAATAATCTTCTTCTCTTTCCCAAACAACTAAGCGATTATTATTTGTTTGATGAAAAGTCGTCGTGATTATTTCAATAGAAGTTTGAAATTTTGTTTGCATATTGCAATTGTGTACTTAGAAAATACCTTGGTTTTTAGAAATTGGTGTATTTAGTATGTGGTAATATTACATAGAAATTTTAAAAATAATCTAAAATCAATTTAAACATTAAAAATAGTAAGGCTAATTAAACTTTTATACTTAGAATTTAAATTATGTTGCAGGTTTATTGTTATCACATATGTCTGTCGATGTAAGAACTTTTGATTATGATTAATTACAGAATAAAGTTACATTTTTGAAAAAGTTACAAATCTAAATGAATAAATAATAAGGTTTCTTTCTTCTTTTATTATTATCTTTATTATAAAATTAAAAAAAAGTTTTTACAATCAAAGCTAAAGACATCTAATTTTTTCGTTCAATATGTTATAGTCGCTTTTTGTCATCAAAGTCTACTGCAAAAGCTTTACTCACAAAAAAAATCTTCAAATAACCAATAGAAAAGACATAAAAAGTGGTTTTACGATTGAGTTAGAAAAGGGATATACAACAGTGTCGGAGATATCAATAGAGCTACAGTTAACGAATTAAGTAAATTTAGTTTTATCAAATTTGCAATTATAGATATGATATGGTACGTAAAACTTTTTTTTTAAACCGGCCAGATATTAATACTTATTTTTAGGTCAGAAAATCTCATATTGTCGGACAAGGCCAGAAAATCAAAATGAGTCCGGTAAAAGCTTTTACCGGACTCATTTTGATTTACTTTTCTTCTATGGTAATTGAGTTTTGTATATATTTAAAACTATAAAATAACTTGATATATTTTGACGTTTAGTTGAAAACGTAAAATTTATTATAAAATGGATATTTATAATGATGCATTTGATTGTGAATTAATGGAAATTATACCAGATGAAATTGTTAAGGCGGCCACCCAAGCAAGGTTTGTTAAAAAAAAATTATAAAATTAGTTAATAAAGAGTTCTTGTTATAAAAATGTAAACTGAATAATATGAAGTTTATGGTACAACAATGCCCGTTTAAAAAAAAATATTGTACGTAATACGTCCCGAAAGTGCTTTTACTGGACTCGCAGGCTTGCAGGGCTCGCCTGTGGCTCGCCCTGCAATTTGCCCACTCGTCCAGTAAATGACCACTTTCGGGACTTGTTACGTAAACTACTATTACGCTTTTTTAACTTAATCGTAACATCAGTGTTATATTGGTGAAAAAAATACTGCTTAATACACATATACCTACTAACTACAAATTTGCTTAATTTGTTCCTAAAATGTAGACAAGGGTACCGAACAAAATATTTTATCTGCTTGTGACTCCACACAAAGTTTGAAAACGATTCAAATAGGTATTTTTTTATAATACGAAAAGCATGTTAAAAAAATAATAATAAACAATATCAATAAGAAAAAACCTTTCTGTTACCCCATTGTTTATCTTGACTTTATTCAGTGTACTTTGTATAGTTAATTTTATCATTCTAATAAGCTTGAAAGTAGGGCTTCACACGAGAGCGAGATTTTTCTCGTCTCGTCTCGTTCTCGTCTCGCTTTTTCGAAACGAGACGAGACGAGATGTTTTAGAAAATACTATGGGCTATACCGAGACCACATACAGGGCAACCCGAGAGTCTCGATAATTTTTTTTTATGATATTTTTATTTGAAAAATCAGAAATGGCCTGTATAAAAAACAATATATTTTAGAAAATATTAAATCTGGTGACCATCTGTGATATATTTTATTGTAAATTTAAACAGAAATCACCAACCGAGTATGATTTTTTCACATATTTACTTTAACTTGTTTACGCTTCTCATAGTAACTTATCTCTTTTCATGAAATGGTCATCGAGTAATTTAAAAGATAAAATTAAGAGTGTGTAAAATTATGAACTTTATATCTATGTAAAAATATTTTTGTAATATAGCGTAATAAATATAGCATTAAAAAATTATTTATTATTTCAGTTTATATAATATTTATAATCCTTATTTACAATTAAGCAAGACGAGACGAGACAACTAGTAACGAAACGAGATCGAGATTTGAACGAGACTCAATTTTTTGGGAATTGACGAGGCCGAGACGAGATTTTTGTTACTCTCGCCTACTCTCGTCTCGTGTGAAGCCCTACTTGGAAGAAACATCTATACCTTGCAATGGTGTGAATAGTTCTCTTCTTCTGACTCGACCGAAAGCCTGTTTAAAATCAGTGAAATGAATCATCGTGTCTTTAATGTATTCGTAACTTTTAGCCTGTATTTCTCGTAGTGTGAAAAACTGAAACTTACAAACAATGCAATATTTGCATATTCTTGATACATACATATTGTATAAAGTTTAAGTACCTACATGTTTTTTGTTACATGTTTGTAACAGAAGACAACACAAGACAAGAATAAGTAGTTTGGGAGATAAATATGGATATTTTTAGGAATTTGGTACGTAAAAGGATCCTGTTGAAGGACTTAAGTCCTCTTCAGGGGATGGATAGATTGTTGGGAAGGAGTTAGTATCTGTCTGTCGCCAGCTCTGCTCTTACAAATCTTCCCATTTGTTTTCCTGGTCTTCTAACTTCCGCTTCGTCCTTCCATGGTGTTTTTTAAACGTGCCTAAAAAATCCTTTCTTTTTGGTGTAAGTGTATGTGGAAGTGTAACCCACGTGGTGCAATGTGGGGTTTAAAAATAAAGTTAAGATATCTTAATGATAAAGGAAAAAAAGTATTTGCAATTTTAACCTCTAGGGCTGTCATTCCTGAACATCCCAAAGAACCACAGTCGTAATTTTTTCTTATGTTTAAAATAACGTTATTTGAATAAACTGTGAAAGGCTTTCGCGGCCATTGTCTAATGTATCAATTGTTTTTGGGCTGTTAGGCCGGCGTCGATTGTCATGTTGACTTGACGTTTCGCCAACACGAGCGGTTGGCATCTTCAGAAGTTGCTTTCTGGTTGACAGTCTGCGAACTACTGTAGTACTGTACTGTAGTTCGCAGACTGTCAACCAGAAAGCAACTTCTGAAGATGCCAACCGCTCGTATTGGCAAAACGTCAAGTCAACATGACAATCGACGCCGGCTTAACGTTATTTGCATGATTTATTAATATTTTTTAATAACAATTCAAATTTTATTTCATTTATTAATTTATGTCATTAGACCGATTGTGTAGTTAAGTGCCATAGCATAGTTTGCATATAGAAAACAAAAGCGGTAAAAACTGTAAGTAGAACCATTTTAAATACATTTAATTAATTTAGACAATAATAAACGCCGTCAGCTGAGCCAAAATAAAAAGCAGAAAAGCGACATCAATACTGATAAGAACCACATTATTTTGGAAGCGGAAAGAAAACAGGGCCGGCCTAAGAGATATTTTAAATACGGACAGACAGACAACATCAAAAATAGAGAAAATATTTTTGAGGTTTTAGGAAGGTAGACACGGCCAGCTCGGAAGACAGGGAAGGGTGAGTTTGAATTGAGTAGGGCTCACGCCTTATGAACTGCACTCGAGACGCGGTGGATACCTAACCTGATTCCATTCAAATAAAAATGGAGAAACAAATGGAGGCGTTGTTGGAGATGCTACAAGCTGTGCATCAAGAAATAAAAGATATAAAGGAGGTCAATAAGCAGTATTTTAATGAGATGAAGGAAATAGTGAAAGAAAATGAATTAATTAAAGAAGAAAACAAGATACTGAAAAATCATATAAACATGATAAATAGTAGATTAGACAAACTAGAAAGCAAAGAAAGGAGAAATAACATCGTAATCCAAGGCCTTAATGTCAAGACGGATGAACACAGCATTCTAAAAGAGGAAATGAAAACTTTCCTAAATAACGAGCTAGGAGTGCAAGTAACAGTAGCACATGCTAAAAAGTTAGGCAGTAAAACCTGTTTGATCAAGCTAAGCAACGAGTCTGAAAAACATAATGTCATGAAGAATAAAATCAAACTAAGAGGGTACAGACAAGGAAAAATATATATTAACGAGGACATGAGCAAGAAGGAGAGGGATATACAAGGACAAATAAGAATAAAGGCAAAAGAAGAAAGAAGCAAGGGGAAGAAAGTCAAAGTAAGGTTTCAAAAAATGATAATAGATAACGAAGAATGGATATGGGATAACGATGCGGATAAACTAATACATGAGATAAGCAACAAATACCCAGGAACAATCCATCCAAAAAACTGATAAGCGAATTGGACGGCGAGACTTTGATGACGACCAGGAAAGGACATGGAACATCCAGTAATATGAAAGAGCAAACAACGAGGAAAACTAATAACAAGGAAGAAAATAAAAATGAAAACAAAGGTCAAACGAGAATAGGTACATGGAATATAACCTCAATAACAGGAAAGGAACGTGAATTAACAGAGGAAATGGAAAGATTTGAGCTGCAGTTGATAGGAGTAAGCGAGACGAAAAAAGTAGGAAATGGAATTGTCGATATTGGAGGACAGCACATACTATACTATTCCGGGGTTCAGATAGGACAAAGGGCAAAAGAAGGCGTGGGAATAGTTGTAACGAAAGAAATGAATAGAAGAATAACCAAATTCAAACCAGTATCATCACGAACCATATACATAAAAATAGAGTTAGAAGAAGAAGAATGTCACATAATACAGGTATATGCACCGGTAGAAGGAACAGAGCAGGAAAAAATAGAACTATTCTATGATGAGATACAGAAACTTATTGATGAGATACAAGAGGAAAGCAAAAACATCATTTTACTAGGAGACTGGAATGCACGAATAGGAAATGATGAAAATATGGCATTAGGCTGTTTGGGAAGGTATGGAGAAGAGACGATAAATAGAAATGGTAGAAAAATGATAAGTTTCTGCCAAATAAATGACTTGTTAATAGGTAATTCTTTCTGGTATCAACCGAGGAACGAAAAATATACATACGTAGCAGAAGAAAGAAATGCGAGAAGCATAATTGACTACATAGTATATCCTCGAGACACAGAACTAACGATACAGAATATAAAAACAGAGAACGAAGCCGAACTCGGTACCCAACACAGACTAGTGACAGCAGAGATAAACATGAAACTAATGGAAATAATAGAGAGTCCTCAATATACAAGAATAGCAATACATAAGATGAAAAATATGGAAATGAGGAAGTTATACCAAAGAGAGACAGATAAAATACTAGAACAGTATGAAAACAATGAGGAAATATGGAATATGGAAGAGAGATGGAAAAAATTGAGAGACACGTTATGGAACACTGCAATACAAGTATGTGGAATAAGAAAGAATGGTAAGAATAATAAAAGAACTGGATGGTGGAATAAGGAAATAAAGCAAGCAGTAAAAAGGAAGAAAGAAATGTGGAAGCGATACATAAACACAAATGAAGAGCAAGACAGAGACAAATACAGAAGACAGAGAAATATAGTGAAAGAACTAGTAAAAGATGCGAAGAAGAAGAGCTGGAAGGAATTCGGTGAAGAATTGAACGAAGGTTTTGGGAATAACAATAAACAGTTTTGGAATAAAATAAGAAGCATGAAAGGAACAAAAAGGAAACAAATAAGGGGAATTAGAAATGAGCGAAATGAATTGAAAACAAACATACAAGACATACTAACCATATGGAATAAGCACTATAAAGAAAAATTCGAGGCAAGTAACCAACAAGATGAGGAGAGAGGACAGCAGGCAAGAGAAGTGGATAGAGACAATCGAGTAGACGAAATTCATATTAAAGATATTGAAGAAGGACTGGCAAGAATAAAGATTGGAAAAGCGGGAGGTGCCGATGACATAGATCCGGAGATGATGAAGTATGTGGGAGAACGAGGCAAGCTTTGGCTGCTGGAAATAATGAGGGAAGCATGGAGAACAGAAAAGATACCGGAAGACTGGGAAGAAAATTTATTGATACCAATACACAAGAAAGGAGATGAAGCGGAATGTGATAACTATAGGGCTATATGCTTATCATCAGTGGCATATAAAGTCTACACCGGGATAATAGAAAGGAAGCTCAGGAAAGAACTGGAAGGAAAACTAGAAGAAGAACAAGCGGCTTTTAGGAAGGAAAGAGGAACAACAGATAATATATACATACTGAGGAATATAATTGAAAGGAAAAACGAAATAGGAGAAGACTTATATATTACGTTTATAGATATTAAAGCTGCTTTTGATTCTATAAATAGAGAAGTAATATGGTCAGTAATGAAAGATCTGCAAATCCCGCAAAAGATAGTAAGAGTGGTAAAAAGTACGTATAGAAACGTACTTGCTAAAGTACAAATAAATGGAAAAAGATCGCCAATAATAAACCTAAGGAGAGGAATAAAACAAGGGGACAGCCTCAGCCCAGTTTTGTTTATATTAGTCATGGATAGAGTAATGAAGAGCGCTAAAAGAAGGTCAAGGCAATTACAGTCAATAATAAGGTACAGGAATTTAGTACCAGTGAGAATGGAGGGATTACTATATGCAGATGAATTAGTAATAATAGCAGACAATAAGGAGAAAATGCAAAAACTAATCAATATATGGGTGGAGGAAATAGAAAATTTGAAAATGGAGGTAAATGTAAAGAAAACGAAGACCATGATAGTAACCCATAAGAAAAACGAAGAAATAAACCAAGCGATATTTAGGTGCAAAAACGAAATAATAGAAAAAGTCTCGACGTTTGAATACCTTGGAGTAATAATATCAGAGGATGGAAAGATAGATCAAGAAATCTTATACAGAGCGAAAAAAGCAAATAAGATCTACTATGCACTAAATAAAACAATATTTGGAAAGGAAGAAATAGATAAAGAAATAAAACTGAAGGTATACAACGCAATCTCTGTGCCAACTTTAATATATGCAAGTGAGACATGGGTAAACAATGCAAAAATAGACAGTACAATAAACGCAGCGGAGATGAAGCAGCTAAGAAAAATAGCAGGAAAAACGAAATTGGACAGAGTAAGAAATGAAGATATTAGACAAAGACTGAAACAGGAATCGATAATAACCAAGATACAAAAAAGAAAATTAAAATGGTATGGACACATTAACAGAATGGACCAGGGAAGACTACCAAAGCAGGTGATGGAATCGAAAAGATATGGTAAAAGAAGGAAAGGGAGGCCAAGGAAGAGATGGATCGATCAGATTATAGAAATTGGACAGGAAAAAGGAAAAACACATCAACAAATGAAAGAGTTAGCAAAGGACCGCAAGAAATGGAAGAGATGGATAGAAGATGAATAAAACCTCCGACGCCCCTAAGGGGCATAAGGAGTTTCGAGAAAGAAGAAGAAGAGAATTTATGTTTTATTTATCATAGTTCTTTAAAGACTTTAACTCACTAGGACTATCTCTTCCGTATATAACATACCTATCTCATCTGCATGTATTTAGTTAACAGTGTTTTTTGCATTATAAAATTTACCAGTTCTTGACACGTTCAAATATTATTAAGGTATAACATATTAATATTTGTAAATGTAAGCCACTGCTTCCGATACAGATTTAACACAGAAGTTTGGAAAGGAAATATCCGGAATGCGGTAGAGGGTATATAGTGGTTGTCTGACCGCCACATCCCTACGAGACGAGCCTTTAATCCTATATTGGTGGCTTATTGACGGACACTTCAAGAGTGGTTTTTGTGTTGGATTGAAGAAACAAGGAAAGTTGAGAAAGTGTTAAATAAAAACTTTTTAATTAACGATATCAGTTCCCTAATCTTTCTGGTAACTACGAAAAACAAATGTTTTGGAAAAAAAAAGATTATAATGGATATTGACTTCTTGTAGGTACTTAGCTTCTTATAAATTGATTGCTTTCGAAATACAACTCAACAGGGTCTAAAAAAAATTATTGGATTTACAACATGGTAGGTAAATCCGAATATAATTAAGAAACAGTACCTACCTAAACAAGTTTAACAAAATGACTGATCCAAACAACACAAAAGTATTAGGGGCTCCAGAAGTCTTAACAGACCTTCTTTTTTTAGAAAGTTTTTTATATTTTCGCCGTGTTCTGTTTTTCTGTGCCATTCCGTGGAATTTGTAATCGAATTTAAACCTATTTCCCGACTACCTAGAGCTCTGAAATTTTCAGGATAGCTAAGAACTGAATGACAATGCATGTTTCAAGTGTGTTTAGGCATATACATAGATTTCGAAATTTATACCGAATTGATATTAAACATGATCTAAGTTGTGTATAGATAATATTATTTTGAAAGTTATTAAATAAATCGTTCGTAGCGTAGTTGGTTAGGCGGCGGATCAGTCCACTTGTGACAGTTCTGTTATGTTATCATAATGGGATCGATTACGCGACAGAGAAGTTTTTTTTCTTTTTTTTTTTTGTTCTTACATGTGAAAACAGTAATTATTATTTTAACTGGTAATAAAATAAACTGTTTTAGAAAGTTTTTGGATACAACTACCCTTGATTTTGTTAACAAGGAAGCAATCTTCTCTATGATCAATCACAGCGTTGTATGACTTAATATTTTTGCAAAATCAGGGATGCTGTGCATTGTTGAGATGACACAAAATATGACCTATAAATCAGTAAAAAACTTTCTATTATAAAAAGTTCTTTTTGTAAATTGTGCTTATTTAGTGTATTGTTGAAAAAAGAGGTAAGGATTACAAAATAGGAGAAAATATATAGAATTTAATAGGTTTAAAATGATATTATTTTCAAACCTAACAAGTTTGAAATACCTATTTACGTGAACAGTTATACTCACCTCGAGTCTAAAGAGCTACATTTGAATTGAATGTTTTATCAAAATCTTTATAGACGCGTGTCATTTCTAAATTTAAGGGCTAAAATTTTCCAACTTGTAATATCATCTAAGTCACGCATATTCAAACATTTTTTTTTGCGACTTTTTATAAACCTATCTATAATATCCTTAAATTAATTGGTTATTTCCGCTTTTGTGTTAATAATCTACCATTATTATATTAAAACTAATTAGCTTTTAAAATAGTAACGTGGTTTAAATGGTGGTTGCACTATCACTTCACCACAATTATATTCAAATATTTGGTGAATGCGCTTATCTAACCTTTTGGTGGATGCACAATCAGTTAGCTATATTTTAAACAACAAATTATTCTTCGAATTTATTAATTCAACATATATTAAAAATTGATTACATATCTATAAAAAATAGTTATAATTGTATTTATTCAAAAAGCAGCATTCTTCGAAACTGTCTCTGTTTTGAATATTGATTTTATCGTATTTTATGGTGCTACATGTATTTTAATCACAGATTATAGAAATAAAACATGCAAGCCGAAGTCAACTGGTTTATTGTTGGACTGTAATTCTTGAATACAATTTTGCCAATATGGCGGTACTCGACGTAACAACTGAAAGCGCGGTTGCCACGTTTAGTCAATAATAACCAAAACAAATAAATTAAATTTCACCTACAGTTATAAAACAAAAAAAAACACAAATAACAGAGTAGCTGGAACATACTCCCCACCTTGAAGGACTTCCCTTCAAAAAGTTATAGGAAGAGGACAGATCTTCTGAAATCCTCTTTTTACGCTTCCCATTGCTGTCTTTATAGTGGCTACTCGGGCTATGCCATCAGATCCCTTATGTAGCTCTGTAATTCGACCTAACTTCCAATGACATGGACTGTAGTTATCGTCCTTGATCAGGACCAAGGCATTCTCTTTTAGCAATTGTGAATTGGATTTCCATTTTGTGCGGATCTGCATTTCGGATAGGTATTCGTTCTTCCACCTTTGCCAAAAATGCTGGGTGACTTGCTGCATTAATTGAAATCGTGTCAGTCGATTTGGGTTTATAGCCGTAATATTTGGATTTGGTGCAGCGATCAATGATCTACCAATTAAGAAATGAGCCGGGGTAAGACAGGTAAAATCATTTGGATCGGAGCTTAGAGGTGTTAAAGGTCGGGAGTTTAGGATGGCTTCTATTTGTGACAATATCGTGCCAAACTCTTCAAACACTAAACTTAAGTTAGCAAGAACTCGCCTAAGATGGTACTTAACGCTTTTTACAGCCGCCTCCCAAATCCCCCCGAAATGCGGTGAATGAGGAGGAATAAAACTCCATTCTATTGATTGATTTGAAACTAGCTCAGTTATGTTATCACCATTATCTTTAAGAAAATTAGTTAATTCACGTTTTGCGCCCACGAAATTAGTTCCATTATCCGAAAAAATTTTAGACGGTTTTCCGCGTCTTGAAACGAATCGATATAGTGCCTGAAGGAAAGCCTCTGAGGACAAATCGGAAATTAATTCTATATGTACAGCTCTAGTCGAGAAACATACAAACACCCCAACGTAACATTTTTGCGTTTTGCATCCCCGTCCTTTTTTATCTTTCAACAAAAAAGGACCAGCGTAATCAACACCGACATTTAGAAATGGGCTAGAAGATTGCACTCTCGCAGTAGGTAAATTGCCCATTAAAGGTTGAGCAGTAGTAGCATTAAATCTAAAGCATCGTAGGCATTGTTTCACCGTGCGACGTGCCAAATTTCGACCAGCTATAGGCCAATAAGTTTCGCGTATAGAACTTAAAAGTAGCTGTGGACCAGCATGCAATAGACGCTTATGTTCATACTCAAATAGCAATTTTGAAAAATGATGTTTAGAATTTAATAAAATTGGATGCTTTTTATCGAAATCGTATTCTGAATGCTTAAGCCTACCACCTACGCGTAAAATTTCGTTTTGATCTAAAAACGGAGTCAATTGTAATATTCTATTTTTATTGTCTAATTTGCCATTTTGCTTAAGTTGATGAAGTTCATTAAAAAAGCTTTGATATTGACAAATTTTAATTAAAATAATTATGGAATCGTTTAATTCCTGCACCGTAAGAGCATTCTTCCTCTTACTGTCTTTATGAAGACAATTGTATTTAAATCTTAGCATATAAGCTAATACTCTTTGCATTTTGAAGAAGTTGGAAAATTTTTCGAATGGGAATTGTTGAAAGGCCTTTGAATTTTCCATTAGACAAACAGTTTTAATTTCAGGTAATTTATCGTTTGATTGCGGTCTTTCTTTTGGCCATTGGGAGGAATCCTGAGCCAACCATATAGGGCCCTTCCACCAGATGCGTGCGTTTAAGATTTGGCTTGGAAAGAGTCCTCTGGACACAATGTCTGCAGGATTGTCATGGGTAGATACAAATCTCCACTCTGCCTGTTCTGTCAATGAAAGAATTTCCGAAACCCTGTTCGCAACAAACGTTTTTAGCAAGCTTGGACAAGTTTTAATCCACCCTAAAGTAATAGTCGAATCAGACCATAGAACTTTTTTACTAAATGGGACTTTTAGAGAAGTAACTACTTTAGAATATAGGCGTGCTAGTAATAGAGC
Organism: Altica lythri; assembly: GCA_964028335.1. NCBI lineage: Eukaryota > Metazoa > Arthropoda > Insecta > Coleoptera > Chrysomelidae > Altica > Altica lythri. The sequence goes on along the minus strand of OZ034809.1, from coordinate 24,279,460 downwards.
AGCACATAGCTCTAGACGTGGAATACTTACAGTTTTAATAGGTGCAACCCTTGATTTGCTGCACAACAACCTGACATGAGCATTTCCTTGCACATCAATGCTTCGCAAATAGATGCAGGCTCCATACGCCTTCTCCGAAGAATCAGAAAACCCATGTAATTGTATGTCAACTGCATCCTTACAAATTGCTTGTCGTTCAATTTTTATATTGTTTATTAATGGTAATTCGCTTTGAAACTTTTTCCAAACATCTTGACACTTTTGCGAAATGACGTCATCCCAATTTAACTTTTCCTGCCATAAGCTTTGTATTAATATTTTGACTAAAATAGTACATGGACTTAGTATACCCAAAGGATCAAAGATTTGTGCAATTGACGATAGAACGAGTCTGCGAGTAGGTTCGCTGTTTTCGTTGCCCTGAACAATGGTATACATAAGTTTATCGCTATGCGCAGCCCAAATTAGACCTAAAGTTTTTGTTTTTTCATCTGGAGAAAAATCAAGAATATGGTGCTCCGCCGTTGAATCTATGCTTTTTAATATTGAAGGATCGTTTGAAATCCACTTTCGTAGCTGAAAACAACCACTGCTTAGAACGGAAGATATTTCGTGACATATTTTTTGTGCGTATTCTATAGTTTCGGCTCCTGTCAGCAGATCATCCACATAAAAATCGTGCTTAATAATATCGGCAATTTCTGGCTTCTCATCTTGTATTTCATTTGCTAGCTCAACTAGGCATCTTATAGCTAAATAGCTCGACGAAGTTTGTCCGTACGTAACAGTATTTAAATTGTATATAGTTAATTGTTCATCAAAATTATCTCTCCAAAATATTTTTTGTAAGCATCGAAATTCCGGTTTAATCAACACTTGCCGATACATTTTGGCAATGTCGGCTGACATTACATAGTTATGCTTTCTAAACCTTAAAATTATAGATAAAAGGTCATCCTGCAAAATTGGCCCTACTGCTTGAATATTGTTCAATGACAAATTATTGTCAGATGGGGCTGATGCATTAAACACTACCCTTAACTTTGTTGTTAAGCTAGAATCCCTGCATACTGCCATGTGTGGCATGAAATACTCATATTTCTCATTAATATTATTTTCGCTAACTGACATATGGTTTAGCTCACAGTATTCTGACATGAAACGTTTGTAATCTTGGTATAGCAAGTCGTTTTTCATAAATCGCTTTTCCAGTGAGTAAAATTGTTTTTCTGCTGTTTTTCTAGAGTTTCCTAAATTTGTCGGAGATAGCTTTAGAGGAAACGTAACCATAAATCGACCATCCGCTTCTCTTGTAGTAGTTTCCACAAAATTTCTTTCGCATAGTTCCTCTTCTGGAGAAAGAATTTTTGTTTCCGGCAACTCCTCAATTTGCCAAAACTTAGTGATAGCCTTCAGCAATTCCTGATTGGTACTTAAACAGCATTGTACCTTTTTTTTGTCGTCTGAAATTCCTAATGGACCTGATACCACCCAACCTAGCTCGGTTTCCTGCAAAATCGGCATATGTTTTCCCAGAGATATTTTGCCTGATCCTATTATGCTCCAAAATAGATCTGCTCCAATTAATATTTGTATTTCACCTTGCTCGTTAAAAGTGGGATCAGCCAATTGAATATAGTTAGGAATTTTAAAATATTGTCGTTTTATAGATGCACTTGGCATTGGTCCCGATATTTCTTGAAGAATGTAACAATTGATATCTGCCTGGAACGACGTGTGCAATGATTGAACTGAGATTCTGCATCGCTCTTTTACTTTGGAAATATTGTTGGAAATCCCGAAAACTGAGAGATTTGCTTTTTCTGTTTTGATCCCTAAATTTAATCGCAAATTATGTGTAATGAATGAAGTTTGAGATCCACAGTCTAACAGCGCCCGTACTTTTTGCATGTTACCGGTTTGACTTTTTACTAAAATTGTAGCTGTTGATAATAAAACTTGTTCTGTTACGGATTTTTTCAAACTAATTGCATTTAAAGAAACTGTCCCTGTTTCACCTACCAAATTTTCTTCATATGTGTTTGTTTCGCTTTTATTTTCATGCAAAATTGAATTGTGCCACGCTTTACATTTCTTGCACGGCCCTAACCTGCAATTTTTAACTGAATGCCCCTGTCGCAGACAATTATAGCACAAATTGGATTTCCTAACAAAATCCTTCTTTTCCGATATGGATAACTGTAGAAATTCATCGCATTTATATAATGAATGATCTTTTTTGCAAAACTCGCACGCGTATTTGCTTGTAACGAATGATTTTACATTTTCCTTTTTAAATTCCCTTTTAAAAAATTTCTGTTCATTGGATGAATGACCACCGATTTTTCCAGTGTTAATAGCTCCGGTATATTCGAGTTTGTCAACCCAATTAGCGCTTTTTTGTAAAAACTTTAGAAATTGATCTATAGTCGGAAAACCTTGCATGGAATCCGCTTTCTTTTCCCATTCTCGCCTTGTAGTATTGTCTAATCGCGTTGTTATAAAGAAAATAAGTAGAGCATCCCAATTTTCTGTATTTAACCCTAATTGCTCTATACAACCTAAATGTTTGTAAATATCGTCTACTAAATTTTGTAGTTTTTGAGAAGTAGCTTTAAAAATAGTTTCTATCGAATATAGTGCTTTTATATGCTCAAAAATTAGTTTTTTCTTGTTGTTAAACCTATTGCATACTGTGGCCCAAGCTATCTCATAACTGTCTTCTGAATATAGGATTTTGGATATAGCTGCCCGAGCGGTACCTTCTAGCGCACCCCTTAAGTAATGAAATTTTTGAATATTTTTTAGTCGATTATTGCTATGAATTAAACCCTCAAATGAATCCCTAAACTCAAGCCAATTATCTAATTTACCGTTAAATTTTGGAAGTGAAATTTCAGGTAACTTTAGTTCAACTATATCTTTTTTCGTTATGGTCTCGGTTGATACTAATTGATTGTTAATATTTTCACTGTTAAATGTTTCTAAAAGCGATTTGGCAGAAGCTATAGCATCGTAGAATGAATTTTCGAATTGTTCCCTGTCTTTGAATTGCGCATCTATATCAATCGAATCTAATAATTCTATTTCGTTTTGGTATTGATTAAATTCATTTAATAAATTTTCTGCTCTTTGAATACGTTCTTTTAATTTAATAATTTCTTGTTGCGTTACTTCAGCTTGTGCTGAAAAATTGTCTACAAATTTTGAAAAAATTGTTAATGCGCGTTTAATGCTAGATTTCGATTTACTTAATCGTTTAAAATTATTTTCTTCGTCCGCTTGAGTTTGCCTATTTAACTCTTTTTCCATTTTTAGTGCTAACACAATATTATCACAAAAAAAACTTAAATGTTATAGGAATTGAAATTAATGGAACGACTCACCCCTATTGTTATTGTTTTGGTATTGCGATCAGCTGTTCGTCGATAGCTGTGCTTTCTTGCGCTGCTGCCTGGCTCTCGCACTTCCGAACTTCGACGACTGGATCCGGCACCGACTAATGGCGGCTTTCACGATGTAAAATGTTAACTTTGCTTCTTAAATTGTCTTTTAAACCCTTAGTTATCACTGTTTCTATTGTATCCGGATTGATGGACCATGTTTTGAATATTGATTTTATCGTATTTTATGGTGCTACATGTATTTTAATCACAGATTATAGAAATAAAACATGCAAGCCGAAGTCAACTGGTTTATTGTTGGACTGTAATTCTTGAATACAATTTTGCCAATATGGCGGTACTCGACGTAACAACTGAAAGCGCGGTTGCCACGTTTAGTCAATAATAACCAAAACAAATAAATTAAATTTCACCTACAGTTATAAAACAAAAAAAAACACAAATAACAGAGTAGCTGGAACAGTCTCTTTAAATAATTCAAAGAGATTTCTTAATTATAAATTTATAAGTTCAAGCAGGAGACTTTTTTGATTGGATTGAGACCAATTTTTCTCTTGAAATTAAAAAAAAAGTTGTATATTTGATGAGCCCATTCAATTAGCTTGGCCTAATTAGCTTCTGGAACGACCCATCAACAACACTGCAAAGTAACTTCGGGGCAATGAGATTTTGTAGTGAATTCGTTACCATTTCGATATCAGGATTAGATTTATTTCGCTGGCTTAACTTAGAGATTTGTTATAAGTTTGTACAAATGGTGCTTTTAATATTAAAAAATTAAAGTATTATTTTAAACAACAAAAATTGCGATAAAAATCAAATCGACAAGCCTGATTTTAGTAATTTTTTAATTCATCTACAGTTTTTCCATCGGGAACCCGTAAAGTAAAAGATACTCTGTTGACCTTAAATAAGCTAGAAGCATTAACATATGACCAAACAATGACAGGTGACAAAACAGAAATAAATAAAAAATGTAATTACAGATGACAATATAGTGACAGGTGAATAAATAACACATAACCAAACAATGACATATGACAAACAAAAAAAACAATAACCACTGAAAAACCAGAAAAAGAGAAAATGATGACGTAAAATAAGACAGAAGCAATAATAAATAACTAAACAGCAGTGACAGATAAAAAACAATGACACATGCAAAGCAACGACAGATGCAAAACAATGACAGATCCAAAACAATGACAGTTGCAAAACAATGACAGTTGACAAAACAATGACAGATGACAAGACAGTGACAGATATTATCAAATGACAAAATAATGATAGATGACAAAACAATGACAGATAACAAAAGATTAAATAACAATTTTTAAGACTTTTTCTTTTAGTTTTAACAATTTTTAAATTATTAATTTTTTTTGTCACTAAAATAAAAAATAAATCGAAATTTGTCAAGGGCTGTCGTTAAAATCAAAAAATGCTAACAAAAGTTTTTAATTATAACCTTTACATTTATTTGTATAAATTTAAATAATCTATTGCTACAAGTTACTTCTTCGTCTTTTAGTGTCTTGTTTGTTAAAATCTGCAGCTTTCTTGTTTCAAGCATTTGTTTACAATACACAACAAAATTATCTTCGAAAAATCAATTATCCCTATCTTAATAAGAGAAAGGCCATAACAAGAAATCAATTAAAGCCATCGGAGACATTCATTCGGGAATAAGGGGTCTGATAGGAAGGAAAACCGGAATATGTGTAGACAAAGAGTCAACATTTATTACTTCTTGGCCATCAATAGGGGTTTGTATAGTGATTCTGGGGGTAAAAGATGTCCCATGTGTGACGGCCACTGTCCCCAATATTCTGCGTTTAGTGCGTAGTTTTCGAGAACTGACAAGGGAAATTGTTTGTTTGGGGACATTCAACCAGAATATTGGTTTTACTTAGTAACAAAATTAATAGAATAAAAAAGCTTTTTTCTACAACCGTGCGTAAAGTATTAACTTTACGCACGGTTTAAGGTTCGTAAAGTTTAACTTTTTTTCACTAGTGAAAAAAAAAGTTTTTTTTTTACTAGTAAAAAAAAGTAAAATAAGCACTGTTTTGTATAAGATTATGCAAATACCTTGATGTGTGTTAGTGGCCGAGGTTTTAAGGTATATAGCTTTTACCGAGATGACCCGGGTTCAATTCCGGGTAAGGAATTTTTTTTTTATTATTTAATTGTGCAAATTTGTGTAAATATATTTAATTGTTAAATTATTGCAGTTTAATACATACAAAACTAGATATTATATTCAGTAATTTTTAATTTGATTTTTAATATGACAGAAATATCAGTTCATGAATAAGGGAAAGTATTTTTATTTAAATGACTGATTGACATTTCAATTAATTTATAATTCAAGCATTTCGCGTTTCTACGTACCGGTATTATAAGGTGAGATTAATTTAGAAAATAAAATATTTTGTTATCTAAAATATGTTTTAAATATAATATTTTTTTTTTCGCAGTAAAGCGTAAAAAAAATCAGGCCTATACTTGTATTTCTTGTAAAGAAATTCGGTTGTAGAAAAAATATTGTATGCAACTCGTGCGTAAATGTTCCTTTTTTGACTCATGTGATTGTCGCATTCGCCTGCGGCTCATGCGACAACATTCACATTCGTCAAAAAAGGTAACTTTACGCACTAGTTGCATAAATAACTATTAACTAGCGCTGTGAGAGAAAGTTATAAATTAATATTTTGTATTGCAAAATAAGACTTTTAAAATTTTTTTAATCTATACCTAATTTTTATATACTTCTCGTGTAAAACCTACGCATTATAATCTTTTAAAATATTAATAAATTCAATATTTCATTTTCTAGTAAAAAGTTGCTAATCACTAAATTAGATTTAGTTGCTTGGCTTATATTATTTTACCCTATTCTGAAGATTGATGAAGTAATAGGCTGGATTCCAGTGGGTATCAGACATGTATTGATGAAGTCAAATTCTTCGCATCCCTGCAGGATTACGTGCGGTTGAACGCAGGAATTTGGGATGAAGGGCCAATTTACCATGTCAAAATTCAATCCTTAGAAAGTCAACAATGAATATAATATGTGGGTACTTAAATTTTCCTTTAAATATCTAGCAAATTTTGTATTCTAAAGTAATATATGGCAATAAATAAAAGTTTCCATTTTAATTTATATCTTTGTGCTTATGAACTTTTAGTTCTGGTTTTTAACTTTTTGATACAAGTATATGGTTGATCTAAAAGACAAAGAAGCTAATTTTGTTTTTTTTTTTACTGTTAAATTCATACTTTAATCACATGTATTTAAAAATTTTAATGCCTTATCAAAAAAATTAATAGCTGCATTTTAGCCATATTTTGCTTTTTGATATAAAACCTGAGTTGTTGCAATCCGAAAGCAATCGAAAAAAGAAAACATAGCTTTTTTTAACTCTCTTAAGTAGTTTTTCAACTGAAAATATATATAAAAATACTAGCTGACCCGGCTGACTTCGTGCCGCATAAAATTTTTACGATTTTATTTTGTTTTCAATTATTTTTTTTTGATTTTATCGTTTTTATCATATTTTCTCGTAACTTATCAGGTTTATACTATTTTCTTATTATATTTTGTAATTTATCGATTAAATATTTTAGGTAGCAACTGCAACACCTTACGTCATATTATTTAATTTAGCAAGAATTTGTTGAAATATGTAAGATATAAACTGCGCCACCTTCCGGTGGCGTCATAAACCTTAGGTAAGAATTGCTCGTTTAAATATATGTGATATTAACTGCTCTACCTTACGGTGGCGCCATAGTACTTTATTAAGTCGTAATTGCTAGTTTAAATAATGTATTAACTGCGCCACCTTACGGTGGCCTACTCAGTGTTGGAACATCATTACTGAACCGCTAGATGGCGTTGAAGAAGCTAGTTTTTGAGACTTTTTTAAAACCATTTTTTTTATTTTTCGTAAAAAATAAAAAATATTTTTTTTAATAAAAAGTATCCTTTGTTACTTCTAATACATCCAAGAATATGTGTAAAAAGTTTCGTGATGATCGGTTGAGTAGATTTCGCGTGAAAGCGTAACAAACAAACTTACATTCACATTTATAATATTAGTAGGGATGTGATCACTTGCAACTACTTAAAATCACTTGCAATTACTTGCGAGCACTTGCAATAAAGCTATTACTTCTAATCACTGAAAATCAGTTGCAATCACTTGAAAGCAGTTGTAATAATTTGTGATTAGTTAAAATTAATTACAAGTTTGGGACGTGTCATCATGCTCTAAATTTAATATTTGACCAAACATACGTATGACGAGAAATAAAGTGACGGTCGGGTCGTAGCGTCACATTTTTAGAGTATATAGCGATCCAGTCTCGTACCTTACTATATCAAAGCAATATCCCCAGAAAGGTAAAAATGTGTTTTTTAAAAATTATGTGATGTATGTATAGATGCAAACCGCCAAACAATTATTCGTAAACCTGCTGCCAAGTGTTCAGCACATACCTACTGATCGGGCTCATATAATCATTATCGTAGTTTCCGTATTTAGATTAAACCTTTTGGCCCTGAATAGTAATACTTTATAATTTTGTTTCTTTTTTCGCATTTCAGATATTCATACGATATTTAAAGAGGGGTATAAACTGTAAAATATTTTTTGCTTTACAGGCGAGGTTTAGGGGATGTGGTATACATATATACAAAAGATTTCAAGATTTTAATGAAACATTGTAAGTAAAAAAATGTATGTAGAGCTACAGATTAGTAAATAACACACATATGTTATAAAATTGATCATTTTTGATCGTATAGCAGTTTTTGCATAGAGGTATTCCACAATCATTGCACATAGTTTTTGTGCGCTGTTGTTCCTTGTGCAACTACTGGGTCTAGAATTTATTTTGAAAAATAAAACACCTTTTATTGAGTAAAATTCTTACGTATAAAGGACACTTTAAAGTATGTGTTTGCGAAGTACATCCTTAAAGAAAAGGAAACATCCTTAAATTGGTGTCAACAAGTTGCAGATTAAACAGTGTTTCTTTCAATTTATTTAACTTTAGAAATCTGAAAATGCGACTATGTTAAAGTTGCTATTAAATTCAGATTTTATCTTTTCTATCTAATTTGTCTTTGGTTGATTTCATTCAGTACCATAGATTAAAAAATAATTCAGTATTTAACTAACCACAGTAAGCGACTCATTGCTGTTTTTGTAAGCTGTTTCCTTCATTTTATTCTTTGGCTATTTAACTTTGTGGATACTCGCAAATATCTCACTGAAGAAAAGTCTTTAATTCCATGGCAAATCGCTGGATCTTATATACGACAAGATACTTTCACCTTCGTTTCAAGTTGTTTTTTTGTAACAAAATAACAGAAATGTAAATTTTCGTAAATATGTTACCATTACAACACAATTCCTTTTAACCTTATCTTAACCAATTTTAATATAAGACTTATGATCTAATTACTGTTACTATAAGAATTCAGCTTTCCTATGTAGGTACTTTGTCTTTTTCTAATTTCATTAATTACCTTAGATTAAAAAATGTTTGCTGTCTCTTTTCGATCAATAGATTGTGTTTTTTTTTATGACTCCAATAGTTTTAATAATATCTTGTATGTAACAAACCAAAACATCAAAAGATCCTATTAGATATACCTACCTACTTAGTTGTACCTATGTGCCAATTCGATATTTCAAAATTAATGGGCCAAGAGAAGAAATCCTACCTAATTATAAATGTAAATATAAAATTTATGTTGCTAATTTTGCATAAAAATTTCTGTTAAAAAAGTTAAAGAATTTAACGGGAGCGTGCTCCTACGTTAACGATAACGTATACATTGGATGCGATCCGTCGACTTTGATCAAGGATCAGCTTTGGTAACGAGGCCGACTATGATTGTATGAAATATTAATGAATCGACTGGTAATGGAATAAATTAATTTCTAAAAGCAATATTTCGACGTTGGCGATGGCTGCGGATTAGGCGAAAGCATCGGCATCGGAACTGCAAGAGGAAATTAAAGAGAATAGCTAATCAACATAACGTCAGGATCAATATATGAGTAATTGATTTCGTTGACGGATAAGTAAGCAAAGGGGATGTTTTTTTTTTCTTTTAAACTTTGAATTACCTCTGATTTGTGATTTTAAATTTAAATTTAAACTAAGTGGAAGAGCGGAAGACAGTAATTTTCTGAGTTTGTTAAAGGTACACGTTATTTACTTTTTGATTAGTTAGTTCGCTATGTAAAAAATGTTTCCAGTTCTCTTAATCACTTACTAAAGAAAAATACGAATTTACAATTAAACTTAATTAAAATGTTCATTATAAAAGTATAGACAAAGATAAAGCAGCCAAAAACTTATTAAGCAAAATAATTTAAAATAAGATAAACTGAACTTAATAATGTCCAAAAATGCATACCTACTAAAGTTTAATAGATAAAAAGAAACTATAGTATTTGGTTTCGTTTTTCTGAATGGTTTTCACAGTATTCGATAAATTTCTTAAATTCAAAACATTCTAAGCTACATTTTAGATAGAAAAAAATATAATAAAGTAAATGAGAAATGCTTCTAGGACTAAAGAAAATTAACAGACAAAGCTAAATACAATCTTGTAATGCGCAATAGAAAATACTTTAAGATCTTACGAATCTAAACTGATCATGATTAATACATGGACACAGTCCTAGTCAAACTATTGAGTTCTTAAAGAACTATAATGTCATCTTTAGACTAGTATAAGATTACTCAATATTTAGACGACCTAGTTTAAGCGCTAGAACATAATGCAGTACAAGATAACCAGGAGGCTCAGAAGACAGCAAGGATAATTTACTTTGATTTACGATCCAGAGACAGTTCTAAGGACATAATAAAATACCGTCTGTCTCCGTATAAAAGGCTAAATCTGTAGACAACAGAAACATTAATCGGAATAACTCAATGGTCAAAGCCTGTAGCAAAATGTACAAAAGATTGAAGCACTGCGTAAAACAAAGCAAACATTAAGTAAGAATCAATATAGGTTTCCTACTAGCCATACACTTGTAAAAGGACATTAACATACTATACCATATACAGACAAATAGGACCTTTCTGTGCGAAGCCTTTACAGTGTTTTGCACCATATTGCGCTTCAGGTTGCCGACGTTTTTTGTGAAGTTTTGTGAGAACTGGTGAGCAATGATTCCAACTCTACTGATTTTTCGGTAGATCTACCAATTTTAGGTTGGCAACGTGCTGGTGTGTGACAACGACCGAAATGCGAACCGAGAGCTGCGGCGGCTTGTAACCAGTTTAAGCAAGAGTGATCATATTATTCTTGTCTATATACGGTGCTATGGGTATTGTAGACTAAGAGTCCAACTCATATTGCAGTATGATGAGGTACTGGATCAATCTTTGGAAACTTTAGAGAGACTTCGCGAGCATATGGTTCCCATCTTCCAAGTTTATACAAATTAGAGTATGGTACCAATATCCAGGTACCTGAATAAATAATAGTATTATATCCCAATTAAGATACATTACGACTGTTGATAATAAAAAATTATTGAAATAATAATATTAATTGAAAATCTCGTTCTGTAAAAGTATCAAATAGGTAAACGCGATTTAATTTATATGACGTATCTATTTTTATCCTAGTTTTTAAGGTCATATAGATACTGTATCAGATTTGTATACACATAGTCAATTACCTGTAAATTCCCATGTTACAGTTCTCCCTTATACCTAAGACAATCCCGACTCCGACAACGTATAAATCCAAATCTAAAGTCATTGCAAATAAATCCATAACTCCAATTAAAATTCAGATTTCGGTTGCTCCTGCTCGACGATGAGCACTAACGTCACAAAATAATTGAGATACGACTGGGACGGCCATGTTGTGCCTTCATCAATAATAATCAGATCTATTGGTAATTATACGGAGACGTCACCTTGGAAACTGACAACAATTAGGATAAATTAAGGATCCAAGGCAAGAGGAAACACGGTGTGGTTGTTAAAGTGGTTTTGGTTTTGTAGCGATTCAACAGGGAAAAATGGAGGTCAATTTTATAGAAGTTGAATCGAAAATTTATGACCTGTCACTATAGCGATTATTGCTGTAGAGTTACATCAAGACATACACATAGACATAGATATTTATTGTTTTCGAAGAATTACATTTTTCATAAGAAGAAGTTCTTTTTATATTTTGTAAAAAATAATACTTACGCAATTTCATTACATTCCACATGTGATTGAAAATCGACTTAGCAATTTCCAGGTAATGTTGTTAAGTGAATCTATAAGTTCATTAAGATTTCTTAAACACTTTAAATTAGCAGGTTCTGTTGCAGAGTATAGGAGGCAGTCAATAAGTAGATGCATTATATTATATATCTGATGAATTTTGATTGCAAACAGAGCAAATCTCATTAGGGTTAATTGAATAAATATAACTTTTAATATTTAATTCGATGTTGTATTTATTACATAGTCGAAGATAGGCAATTACCTATACACAACTCAGATAAATCCGTATTTGAGTTCTAAATATCATTGATAGATAGAATATAAAGTCAAGGGATTAAGAAAATTTGCTGTAATGCTAGTCAGTGAAGCAGTATGTCAAATTGTCTACAAACTGATTGATCCAATTATATCTTGTCTCAGTAGCGTATTTTAAATGAATTAGATGGTTTAGGCATATTTTTGGCAGCCTGTCCCCGTTCATCGTCAGAACTTTGATTATCCAATTTAGCAAGTGCTTAAACCCAAAATTGTATATACTTTTATCCTTTCAGTTTCTAGTCCTACATCAAAATCAGCGGTATTTTCAGGCAGTAATAAAATTCTTTTAAAGAAAACCAATGCGTTACAGAATATCGGTATATCGGACGCTCCAAAATGGTACACTCGTCAGTAAAGAGTCGAATAAACGTAAGACACAGTTAAATTTTTTTACACTTTATCTCCTTTTGCCCAACTTGAGCGTCGAAGTAGCTGGTTTGGTTTTTATCTATGCTCTGTTAATCCAATTTTCCACTCTGTCTGGTCCTGTGCTAATCTTTTTATTTCTTGTAGTGTTTTTCCTTTTGCTTCACCTATTTTTATAATCTGCGATATAAATGTTTTTCTTGGCCTTCCTTTTCTTCTTTTGCCTACTCTCTTCATTTCCAAAGTTTTCCTGGTTAACATGTCTGTCATTCTTAGTACGTGTCCATACCATATCAGATTACTTTTATGTGTTTTCTCTATTATAGATTCTGATTTTAGTAGTTCTCTAAGGTGTTCATTTGGTATTCTGTCTAAGCGTATTTTTCCCTCTATTTTTCTAAGATGTTTCATTTCTATTGCTGTAAGTACGGACTCATGTTTCTTCTGTAAAACCCAGGATTCACATCCGTACGTGTTAAGGTCGGCACGGATATGGCATTAAATATGTGAAGTTTGAACTTGTTTTCTATTTTTTTTTTTTTTTTTTGGGAAATTGATTTATGTAGGGAAAAGTAAATTTTGGTTGTTTTGTTTATTCTGTTTGTTACTTCCAGGTTAAATTTACCATCTTCAGTTATAATTGCTCCTAGGTATTCATATGTCGTAACATTTTCTAGTTGTTTTCCTTTACAAAAGAGTTTGGTGTTGTTTGCACTGTTTTCCTTTTTTGGCTTTTATTATCATACATTTGATCTTTTTTTTGTTGACTTTCATTTTCATTTCTTTTATTTCAGAGGTCCATAAGTCTACTAGTGCCTGCTTCGTCTTTCTGTTATATCCGCTATCAATACTATGTCGTCTGCGTACATTAATCCATCCATTCTAATTGGTATAAGTTGCTTATATCCTACTGTTGTTTGCTATCGTTTACTGGTTTCTTTAGTTAAAATTTAAAAAAGTTAAAAAAACTGAATTTTTTAAATTCTTATAAAGGCAACATACCAAATACAAATACATGGTTTCGATTTTCTACCCAAATACAAATGAGAACAGAGCTCAAAAATGTGGCCAAAAATGTGGCTTAGAGTTTAATGTTTTAATTCTCGTTTTAAAAAATAATCTCTTTCTCTCTCTCTCTCTCTTATTAACCTCATGCTTACATTTGTTAAGGAGAAAGTGAGTAAGTATCACATGTGATATCAGTAAAAAAATACAAGCACAACGCTGACTTATCACTAAGGTATCTAGGACTGATGTGGCTAGAGCGTTACCGCGAATAGGTTAAGTTGAATGTTATACCATACCTTGTTTTTTAAGTATCATGTAATGCATGAAAAAAATAGTCTACAGAACAAAAATTGTTACATTGTTTTGTATACTATTACTGATTTTTATATTGGCAGGCGAAGTGAACGTAGAAGAAAACAAAAACTACACGCATATAGAAATTAACCGCAAGAACGGCTTATTATTATATACACATTGTGCACTTGTACGTATATTATGAGGCGATCTGGTGATCATGCAAAACCTAAAGAGAGCATTAGATTTTTAATTACAATAAACTTTATTACATAAAACATTTTAGAACTAAAGCTAAAAATATCAAAAAACGTATAAAAAAATAAAAGAATTATGAAAAATTTTAAAATTAACAAACATTGTTATAAAATTTGAAAAACAAACAAAGTTTACAAATTTAAAAACTTTTGTCAAATTGGAATAGAACGTAATACACATCTTATTATACTTTAGCAATTGTTCTGCAAGGTTTTATAAATTACATACCTATATTTAATCAAAGAAGATTTTTATAAATTTAACTGCAGATCTAATCATATGAACTAACACAAAGTCACGATAAATGACTATATTTACCTTGGATTTAATTCATTTCTATATCTAATTAATCAATTTGTTTCTAATCCGATAGTCCACATGTTGATCTGCATTGACAATGGAAACAATGGATGCCAATAAATCGTTAGTAAACGGCTGGTTATATCCGGTGATGATCCGCCAAATAGTTCGACGCTTCTGTACAAGCGCGAATGTGTAGGATTAAGGCCAATTGCAATTGGTTCAATTGGTTGTGGTTTGTCATGTATCCCGTTGAGACTCAGCTGCCTGTCGATGACAATTGGCGTCATTTCGATGACTATCTAAAGTTATTGTTTATGAAAGGATTAGTTGGTGGTTAGAATGCTTGATGTACTATTTAATACATTAATAAATTGGAACAGCATTGGTAAACCAATTTCTAATAAAAATAAAACTGCAAAGAAAAAAGATTGGTTTATTAAGAAAAGTTAAAAATGTACGTTAAGAACTAAAATGCTATTAAAAGATGCAGTAAATAAATATCAAAACCACAGCAAAAGTTGGGAAAGTATTAAGAAAAAACAAATAAATAATAAGCTAAAATATAAAAGAAGGCAATTTAAACCATAATAATATTAATAATAACTTTAATATCATTAAGGAAGTGCTGAAATAAGTTAAAACTTGGCTCTTATGATTAGAAATTTTTTTAATAATGTGCAAACCTTAATAATTTTTTATGTGTGTACGTAATTAGGGTTAACATACACACCTGCGACCTATATATAGTACTATTGTGTCCCCCTTTTCTTGCTATAATTTTGATGTTTCTTTAAATTTATAGCAGCTATTCTAGTATTTCTTAGAAAGTTTAGGATATTGGTTGGCTTCAAGTAAGGTAGATCTTTCGATGAGGTTTCGTCCCCTTTCTCACAGAATCTGCACTTTGCTTCATATACCAATCCTAGTTTCTTTATGTGTCTTCTTAATCGGCAGTTTAAAATCAAATAAACATAATAGATTTTGATCCGAAAAAATTGGAATTCTAGCCTGAGATCCAAAACCCTGTTTCTCTGTTCAACTACAAATCTTAAACCAGATGATATCTCGGAGGGTCTGTTAGATTAACTTTTTAGGTTCATCTTTTGCTATATCAATCTTTAAGGTCATTAAAAAAATACTATTTTAAAGAATTAACCAATATAGACTCACAGGTGCTTAACAACCTTTTCAATAATTTAATTCAAACGCATTTGATATTTAAGGAAGAGACATGTCTTTTCTGATTCGTTTGTGTTATATGACTTTTAGTAAGTTGGCATCTGATAGTTGCTTAAGTGAGTATCTTCCATTAGTACAAAATTAGGGAAAAGACAGAATTTCGTGTGTTAATAAAACATAGTTTTTTAAAGAACAATTCGACGCAACGCGTGAGGCGTATTATACATAAGAATTTAAATGCTCTGTTCCTAAAGGATGCTGCGCACCAGATGATATCACGAAGGTCCTGTTGGATTAACTTTTCAGGTTCATCTTTCGCGATATCAATATTTGAGGTCATTAAAAAAACTATTTTAAAGAATTAACCAACATAGACTCACAGTTGCTTAATAACCTTTTTAATAATTTAATTAAAACGCATTTGATATTTAAGGAAGAGACATGTCTTTTCTGATTCGTTTGTGTTATATGACTTTTAGTAAGTTGGCATCTGATAGTTGCTTAAGTGAGTATCTTCCATTAGTACAAAATTAAGGAATAGAAAGAACTTCGTGTGTTAATAAAACATAGTTTTTTAAAGAACAATCCGACGCAACGCGTGAGGCGTATTATACATAAGAATTTAAATGCTCTTTTCCTAAAGGATGTTGCGCACTTTCGTCATCAACCAAAAACATTAATGTGTCGAATATTCAAAAAACAGTTTGACAGTAATTCGGCATAATTTTCTACGCAGATTCGTAACCAATCGACGAAACATGGGTTCAGTACTATACAGAGGAGTCCAACAGATACTTTACAAAGTACCTAGTTGGAGCTTTATAGAATAGAAGCCGACCAGAACGCAACAGCTGAGAAGGTTTTAGTAAGCATTTTTGGTATGGTCATACTGCTAATTGCCTATTTTGGGAAGAAACACAGAGATTTAATAGACAAAAAAGATCGTGTTTTAACCACAAATTCAATATAATCTGATTTTTAAAAACCCTCAGTTTTATTATACTGTATAATAAAAGGGATCGCTTTGTTTACATACACATGAAATTTTAAAACAATCAAAATAATTCGTTTATTTTTAATATTTTTTTTTAACTTCGATATGGATAATTGAAGAAAAGTAAGGAGTGGCACGCCTATGGGACACGAATTGTTGGAACGAACTTCCCTTTCGGGCGTTACGATCAGTTACGACTGAGGCTAGGAGCTAGCCAAAAAAAATTCATACCAAAATTTGTCACGACACGACACGACATACGCATGTTGTCTCTCTCTCTCTCTCTCATAGATAGATATACCTATCTTTATTTAAATAGGAAACCCTATACATAAATAAATACAAATAAAAGTACAATTAAAAAGACACTAATTTAAATTAAAAGAAAATACTGTAGAAAAAAAATAAGTACCTATAATAGTATTATATTATATTTCATCCTGTTTTTATAAATTAATAAATTCATAAACATTTTAAAAATAGTTCTTAACTTGACTAGTTAGGTACCTTAACTTAACTGTCAGTTACTGTCAAATATTTTAATTTTAAAATTTTGTATTAAATTGTTGATTCCTGTTTTAAATTAAATTAAAATAAAAAGTAAACCTATGGTATTGTATGAATAGACACTTTTGTTAAAAGAAACGAACTGTTGAAAATATTCAAGTGATAATGGTTTTACTTTTTTCTATTTTGCTTTGATAGTGTAGTGTCGTGACTTTGTTAAGTTTATACAGGTTTTTTTGGGATAATAAATAATAAAATAATACAAAATAATAACAATAATGAATCCTGACAGTGTTTCTGTTCTGCAAAAGTTCCGGACATTGCTGATGGATTTAGGTAAGAAGAGATTTAATACAGACAATAATAAATGCTTATGTATGTATAAACACTCTGTTTTGTTTACAAATTACAATTCCTTCACTAATTAAGCGAAAGGAACTTCGTTCCATCCGGGTGTCCCTTGACACCTCTCACTTTTTTTATTACTTTATTACTCTCTCATTTATAAAAATAGACTATACGACATATACCATATTCGCTGGATTCATCTTCTTGCGACAATTTTTTCTTTAAAAAAAAAATGATTATGATTTCTGAGTAGCGTACGTCAAATTAGCCGTAACAATAGTTTTTGTATTATAAAAATATCACAAAAAATACAATGCTAACTTAAATTGAACGTGCCCAACGGTGTACTCATGCAAATAATTGCTCGTTTTTTATTTTTATTTGAAAAGTTTTTTTTTCAACTTACTATATTTTACATAAAATTATAAGCTCTCTTTTGAATCTTCCAACTCATAAGATTTACATGCTTGGCAAGTCTTAGCAGGCTTCCACAAACACATCGTGTAAAGTAGGTGTTTGATTGGATGTGAAGAGCTTGTTTCTGATCCAGGCCAGTGTCAGTTTTGGAACGAAGATCAAAGGAAGCTAACAACAAGCGGTTGCGACGTATTTACACGTCTACGTCTGCCATGTTTGCCTGTCCGGAACACACTAACGCACTCCCAATCGTGTAAATGGCCTTTAAGCGTTTGTGCAGGATTAGAGCTTGTGGATGCTTGCGGACAAGTGCCAAGCGTGTAAACCTACCATAATAGATTTCTGCCAACACAATGTTTTTATAATAGAAAACCAATAAATGCTCAACTTGTCCTCTTTTTTCTGTTTGACGATTTTATTACTTTATCTAAATATTTTCAATATTAATTTCAAATATAAAGAAGTTTTTTGTACGTATAAATACTCATAATCATACTTGTACTTATTATATTTGAATAAGATTAAAATTTAATTAAATACAAATTGTAATATACTTTAACTAAAATTCGGCACATCTGTTCATTAAAACAACAATATTGGCACGTAGTCATTGAGGCGTTGTTATTGTCACTTCGAAAATGCCGATGGGGAACGGAACATCAGCACAGAACGACAGAACAGCGAGAACAGAACAGGAACAGACAAACAGACGTATCGATAGAATTATATTACACGGGACGTGTGTACTATTGGCGATATTGCGGGCAACAGGGCGCGAATTCATTTTATCCTACAGGGGGTATCAAACTTAATTTTAATTATCACAAATGTATATTGTGAAAATAAGTTACACATGAGTCATTGCAATATGGAACGTGAAAGGTTGCTAAAAATAATCCTCGAATTCTCTATATCATAAAAATCTTTTTATGTGAAAGG
This sequence comes from Altica lythri, assembly GCA_964028335.1. Classification (NCBI taxonomy): domain Eukaryota; kingdom Metazoa; phylum Arthropoda; class Insecta; order Coleoptera; family Chrysomelidae; genus Altica; species Altica lythri. The sequence continues at coordinate 24,260,860 of OZ034809.1, read as the reverse complement.
GACGGCTCCAAGACAAATGAAGGATCAGGAGCAATGGTTTTTGGACCTAGAGCTAAATATTCGGACAGCCTGGGTGCATCCCCAATAATTTTTTAAGCGGAAATCCGTGTAGAATTTAATATTGATAAATAAACAATTGTAGTCATCGCACTGAACTCACACACATTCAGTTCAAAGATGGTCTGGGAATAACACTGTGATCCTGTGGGTTCTAGGACACACATGAATAGAAGGAAACGAAACAGCAGATAAGCTGGCAAAAAAAGGAACTGAAACTTAAGACCAGAACCAACTTGTGGACTCAGCATAAGTACTGTCTAAGAAAAACTGTGGTTATGGTAATGGGTATTAAAAAATGCTGCATGTCAAATCCGCTTTAAAACAATATAAGATTTAACATACAACTGTCATTAAAGGTAAAATAACACCAGGAGCAAGTTAGGAAACAATTAATTCGCATAAGGTGAGTTTCCTTATCCACATTAGATGTTGTTTAAAAAAACATTTCTTTCGCCGATGCATATTTGATATATACTTATTACGGATTTAATCCCGATAATTTATAAGTTAATCACAAGATGTGCCACCCAAGACAATAAAGTAACAAATTTTGTATCCATTTTAACGTGATGAAAATAAAAAACACGATCAAAATTGTCACTTTGATATCACAATTTCAACAGTTTTATTGCATCTAAAAAACGTGAGAAAACGCGATAAAAGTTGTCACTTTGAAAAATCGTGTTTCCATAATTAATATACGTAGGTAATCACTAAAATTCTTTTTTAACGCGTTAAAGTGACGAAAACGCTCTACACACCGCACCGGTACACACACCGCACTAACTTTAGCAGTAATTTAATAATAAAAAGTCGTCTTATTTTATGTAAACGGACCTTACAGAAAAAAGGGAATCCAGTCACACTGCGTACATTCATAGAAAATCTCCATGAATCGCCTCACTTTATATCACTAACCTACATTTCTTTGTATAGCTAGTCTCATAAAGGATAACAGCATTGTAAAACGTAGTAGTAAAAAAGATTTATATTTTTAAAAAACAATTGGATAAGTTTTGTCGAATTTAGATTATCCAAAAAGATCTTACACACCTGGTGGATATAATTGTGTAATCAAAATTCTTATATTGAGTTTAAAGTGAGTTTCTCTGGGCCACTCTGTAAGAAGATGTAACAGCTGATATACCGTTGAAATGATCACACATGAATCGTGCCGCAACGGCACCGGTACGGTGCCGCACACTGTAGCTGCCATTTCGGGCGCACGCACCCGCACAAAATTATTAATCAAGCACCACCGACCGTTCAATCGTGTGATTGAATTTCAGTGCAACGGCGATTTACACGACACAATGCCCGTTGGAATCGTGTCAATCCACCTATTAATTAACATGGAAAAGTCAGATGGATTAATCTCACTAGTTGAATTTACGATTGGATAATTTCTGTTTTGTTTGTTTGTTGGTTTATTTTTATTTGCAATTGAAAAAAACTTTAATTTGAATTTTTTTCTTACATTATGTAACAAAACTTTTAGACTTAATTATATTGCAAGAACTTTTTAGATGCTACTAAGAACATTGACTGTATTTATTTTAATTAATTATTAATAACCTTTGTCCACGACTGTTCTACAGAACGTTGAATATACTAGTGCTTCTTAAAGAATAATAGTACCTATTATTCACTAGTAAATAATTGTTCATTATTCACTGCATGACGTCACAACAGAACGTATGTCCAAAGTTGATATGAGAATATTACTTTTCATATCACATGCATTGAAACAGCTAGTTTTGATCTCTATTTTGCCAGTCGAAACAAGACAATTTTAGACCTATGAAACTGTCAGTAAGAAACTGACGGTTGTTTCTGCCCTAGGGGAGGAACAACATTGTTTCTGCCCGACACATTCATTTATTTATTATTGGAACGAAGTTCCCTTTCGCGCGTTACGAACAGTTAACGACTGACGCTAGGAGCTAGCCCAAAAAAATTCATACCAAAAGTTGTCACGACACTATGCACCGACACAATGCACCGACAGATGCATGTTTCTCTCTCTCACAGACCAAAAAATAAATAACTCTCTCTCCTTCTCTCTCATAGATAGATATATTACAATTAAAAAGACACTATTTTAAATTAAATGAAAATGTACATTAAAAAGAAAATACTGTAGAAAAAAACATAATTACCTATAATAGTATTATATTTTATTTCATCCTGTTTTTATAAATTAATAAATTCATAAACATTTTAAAAATAGTTCGTAACTTGACTACGTCAAATTACCTTAACTGTCAGTCACTGTCAAATATTTTAATTTTAAATTTTTTGTATTGAATTGTTAATTCCTGTTTTAAATTATAAAAAGTAATTTTAAAAAGATGTGTTATTTAAAGCTCTGTTATTGTATAAATGGACACTTTTGTTAAAAGAAACGAACTGTTAGGTAAGTAGAGATTTTATACAGACAATAATAAATGCTTGTGTATGTATAAACACTCTGTTATGTTTACAAATTACTAATTCCTTCACTAATTAATCGAAAGGAACTTCGTTCCATCCGGGTGTCCCTTGACACCTCACACTTTTTTTTATATTTTCACCGTGTTCTTTGTCTCTCTGCGGAATTTTGTAATCGAATTTAAACCTATTACCCAACTACCTAGAGCTCTGAAATTTTCAGGATAGCTAAGATCTGGATGACAATGCATGTTTCAAATGTGTTTAGCATTGACATATTAATACAAATGGACCGGCCGCTTCCCATATTCGCAACAGCTGCTTCTGCGGCCAACATTAGTAAGAGAGATCCGAGAGAGAGACGGAGGTAGGCCGGGCAAAACGCACATTGTTTAAATGAGAGCTTAAGGGAAATACATCTTTTTATAACGTTTTATGTAAAAAATAGTATATTATATACTTAGAGTGAGAAGTGAGCTATTATTATGTCAATATCTTAAAAATTATAGAACTGTAAATATTAATTCTCGTTAGGGGAATGGAGTAAATAATAGCAATTTCTCAGGTTAGTAGTGAAAAAAAGCTTTTTCATTTGTGGTTGTTCGAAGTATTTGATGAAACTTAAGTTTGTTAAAATTTCTTAAGTCAAAATAAGTGAGAAAAGACTCTGGTTTTATGTTTAGGTGTACTTATTTGAGCAAAAATAATATATATTACTTACAAAACAATTATTGCAGGCTCAAAAACTGTATTATTTTATACAGGGTGTCCCAGAATTAACTACGGAAACTTCGTATACGTGTTCCTTGATGACAAATAAGTAGGGTCTTTCCTATAAAAAAAATTTTTTTAGAGACTCCTGTCAGAGTTATAACCCTTTAAAGAGGGGTGGTAAAATACGGTTTTAATTTAATATCTTCTGATTGGTCCAAGATAAAAAATTAAAAATTTGGGTGAACATCATTTTAATAAAGACGCATTTCTCCTGCCACTTTTCACCTGCCCTACCCCATTCTAAGGGTGCAAATCAAGGAACCCCTCTTAATTTTTTTTGTAACTTTCTTAGCAATTAATATTTGCAATAACAAAAAATTATTTTAGGAAGTTTTGATTATTTAGAAACTTTTTTGTTCCTTGTCGTTTTTTGCGAAATCGTTTCGGTTTGGAGTAAAAAAATAAAAAGTAGGACCATGTCAATTGAGTATCGTGTATCGCGATCAAGTAGCGCACATTTGCAAAGTAGGTTATAACTCTGACAGGAGTCTCTAAAAAAATTTTTTTTATAGGAAAGACCCTACTTATTTGTCATCAAGGAATACGTATACGAAGTTTCCGTAGTTAATTCTGGGACACCCTGTATACAATAAATACCAATTTTTTTTTAAACAGTGAATGTGACAAAAAATTGTTGAATTCAAATAGATAATTCAAAAATGCATTAATATTTCTATCGAAAAATACGTCAGTACAACTGAAGATCATATCGTAATTTTTTATATCATGGTTCACACTATATATAAGGAGACTGATACATTAAATTTGAAAATTCTACACCTAATATATAATAATAAAACAAATAATTAAATAACTCTTCTTGATTATTATATGAAATATAAACTTCGAAATTATTTATTATTATCTGTTGATGAAATATTTATGTATCCAAAAATATTTAAGAGTGGCAAGTATTAATTATAGTTAAAATGACTCTAGACACCAACTTAATAGGTTAATAACTATAAAATATTATAGAGTGTGTGCGATATATTACATAGTTTATAAATATCACTATAAACACAGTCAAATATATTTAATTTATAAGATAAACACCAAAAACATTAAAAATCAACGTAAATCAAATGTAAATTAGAAGCTTTCTGCCCGACCTAGCGCTATCCTTCTTATCCGTCTCACTCTGGAATCAATTATTTCGCTGCACAGCTGGTCCATTTGTATTAATATGTCAATGGTGTTTAGGCATATACATTAATTTCGAAATTTATACTGAATTGATATGAAATATGATATAAATTGTGTATACATGTTATCATTTTGAAAGTTTTTAAATATGTCGTTCGTAGCCTAGTTGATTAAGCGTCGGATATGAATCAAGGTGACAGTTCTATTATGTTATCATAATGGGATCGACTACGCGAGAGAGAATTTTTTTTTTGTTTTACATGTGACAACAGTAATTATTATTTTAACTGTTAATAAAATAACTAATTTAGAAAATTTTTAAAAATTTGAGACTATACTGTCGACTATGCCGTAATCTATCTTGTAAAGCGCTATTTGCCAAGGGAGTAATAATTTAATAATAGTAATATGACTTATAAATCACCAAAAAAAACTTTCTACTATAAAAAGTTCTTTAATAAATTGTGATTATTTCATTATGAATCCAATCCTTTGTTTTGTTGCAATTGACCATTGTTTACAAATTTAAATAATTTGTAATAAATAATGTGTTCAAATTAAAAACTCCTGAAGACAGCAATCAAAGATTTGATAATTTATTTGTTTATTAATACAGTTCGTGAATACTGATGTAGTTTTATATTGAATAGGTCTTAGAATTTTTCCTTTAGTATTTTGGAATAAATAAATCCTTTGTTCTGGTTTTAATTGGTATGACTCATTAATTTTGTACAAAATTTCTATACACATAGGAATAAATAAGCTTCAATTTTTACCACTAAGTAAAAGGCTGGAAGGATCGGGATGAAATTTGGTACAGGGGACAGGGGTAGATTATGGTCTGGAACTAGATAAACGGGATATATCTATATTTATCCTAGTTTTATTATAAGCAAATCATTACAGTTGTTATTGAATCTTGATCTTGAATCGCGCCAAAACGGCTGAACGGTGTAGGATGAAAATTGAAATAAGGATAGATGGTAGTTGGGAATAGCACATAAGCTACTTTTCATCCCACGGGAACAGAAAAAAGGAATATAATTATATAGTTTTATGTTATCATTTTTTAGGAATCTCAAATTGTATTAATTTTTTTATATCTTTTATAGTTTTTAATATACGAGGGAATTATAAAATCTTTTTTGAAGTTGTAATTTACTCTAATGACTGGGCAACAAGTTTTTGGAGCGATTTACGTATAAATATAAAAATTATAAAATTGAGATAATTGTGGATTATCTAAATTATCAATATTAAAGAGTGTTTCAAGTCACCGTCCAGCGGGCGGTCAATAAAAGAGATCTCTCTCTCTCTCTCTCTCACACTCATAGATGACTCATAGATGACTCATAGATGACTCATAGATGACTCATAGATGACTCATAGATGACTCATAGATGACTCATAGATGACTCATAGATGACTCATTGATGACTCATAGATGACTCATAGATGACTCATAGATGACTCATAGATGACTCATAGATGACTCATAGATGACTCATAGATGACTCATAGATGACTCATAGATGACCCATAGATGACTCATAGATGACTCATAGATGACTCTAGATGACTCATAGATGACTCATAGATGACTCATAGATGACTCATAGATGACTCATAGATGACTCATAGATGACTCATAGATGACTCATAGATGACTCATAGATGACTCATAGATGACTCATAGATGACTCATAGATGACTCATAGATGACTCATAGATGACATGACTCATAGATGACATGACTCATAGATGACTCATAGATGACATCACTCATAGATGACTCATAGATGACTCTAGATGACTCATAGATGACTCATAGATGACTCATAGATGACTCATAGATGACTCATAGATGACTCATAGATGACTCATAGATGACTCATAGATGACTCATAGATGACTCATAGATGACTCATAGATGACTCATGACTCATAGATGACTCATAGATGACTCATAGATGACTCATAGATGACTCATAGATGACTCATAGATGACTCATAGATGACTCATAGATGACTTATAGATGACTCATAGATGACTCATAGATTACTCATAGATGACTCATAGATGACTCATAGATGACTCATAGATGACATGACTCATAGATGACATGACTCATAGATGACTCATAGATGACTCAGAGATGACTCATAGATGACTCAGAGATGACTCAGAGATGACTCAGAGATGACTCACAGATGACTCAGAGATGACTCACAGATGACTCAGAGATGACTCAGAGATGACTCAGAGATGACTCAGAGATGACTTAGAGATGACTCAGAGATGACTCACAGATGACTCACAGATGACTCACAGATGACTCAGAGATGACTCAGAGATGACTCAGAGATGACTCACAGATGACTAACAGATGACTCACAGATGACTCAGAGATGACTCAGAGATGACTCAGAGATGACTGTCAAATATTTTAATTTTAAAATTTTGTATTAAATTGTTAATTCCTGTTTTAAATTAAATTGAAATAAAAAGTAATTCTAGGTAGAATATACAATACCTCTGGTATTGTATAAATGGACACTTTTGTTAAAAGAAACGAACTGTTGAAAATAATGGATTTACTTTTTTTTTCTATTTTGCTTTGAACAGTGTAGTAGTGTCGCGACTTTGTTAAGTTTATACAGGTTTTTTGTAGATAATGAATATTAAAATAATAGAAAATAAAAACAATAATGTATCCTGACAGTGTTTCTGCACAAGTTCCGGATATTGCTGATAGAGTTAGGTAAGTAGAGATTTTATACAGACGATGATAAATGCTTATGTATGTACAAACTCTCTGTTGTGTTTACAAATTACAATTCCTTCACTAATTAATCGAAAGGAACTTCGTTCCATCCGGGTGTCCCTTGACACATCTCACTTTTTTATGTCTTTGTTTCAAGTGTGTCAGAATGGCATTTTTAATAAACAAAATCGAATATTCGAGAAATGGAAAGTAGATACCAAGGTATATAAGGGACGAAATCTTAACGGTGAACTCATTAAGTGATCGTCAATATGCATACCAGCGGGGAAAATCCACAGACCTAGCGCTGGATGACTTAAACAGGCTATTATCAAAGTCAATTGAAGACAAAGAAGTAGCCCTAGCGGCGTTTATTGACATCGAAGGAGCCTTCAGTAATGTGGGACCCGAGTCAGTGACCGACGCACTTTCTAGGAGAGGGGTCCCCCCACTAATATGCCAATGGGTATATGCCAACCTAACGCATAGGATCGAAGAGTCCAAGTTAGGTGGTTTTTGAACTCGTAGTGGAATCACAAATCCGGTATTATAAACAGCTTTCAATTAAAAGACGCTGTATCTGGATATGAACTTTTGGTTGATACTGTAATCTTTCGATGGAAACGGTGAACTTTTGTTGGAACCCGGTAAATTTTTTGTGGAATCAGAGAACTGTAGACTTTCTTGTCCAATCTGTATGCACCTAAAAAAAAAAGATCTAATCAACAAGACAAGCATTAGATAAATAATCCTTAGTAGACATTCAGCCAAAACTTAAACCATACTTGACTTAAGAAAAAATACACTGTTCCGGTAATTCTAAAATTACCCTCGTACCATCGTTCATTCTGCGAAGTAGGTGCTTCGGGATTATATAATAATATATAATTCCTTGTACTAGAAGCTCATTCCAAAACTTATGACGCAGTAACTTTTTTATTCGATTTATTTATAAGATACTTATAAGACAACACATTGGCTGAGAACATAGTATAAACCTATAAGAAATAGTCCGTAAATCACAAGAAACAACAAACTAGAACACATTAGTGGATGGACATTATTTTACAGACTTCTAACTTTGTACTACTGCAATATTGTAGGGAAACTTATCAATTGCTCCAATACAAATTAAAAAAATTAGAATGTACAGAAAATAAAATCTAGAAGTTAACCACCATACTTCATATTCTAAAACGTATTCCTTTGAAGCAAACCATATTTGGTACTTTAAATTTAACAAAATTATAGTCAGAGACTGTAACTCAGAAAACTATGCTTATACTGATGTGCAAAAATCGCTTTAAATAGTGTCCTTTAGGGTTAATCTCCTTCTAAAAAAGATCTCATTTTTTATTATGTATCTACGATACATAACACCTTATGGTAAGTATAGTAATACATGCACAAATGTATGTCATTTTTTAAAATACGAGTATATCGTTTTACTTATATTTGAAGACATTATTAAGTACCATCGAGGTTCTTCATAATATCGGCTTGTGTGTCCTTTCGTCCATATGTCCCTCCTTCCGTGTGCGCTATAACTTCTGAACGGAAAGTCAAAATTTTGGTACATAGAATATCTATATTATGGAGAAAAACCATACTCATTTTGGTCCAAAAAACATAACTTTAACGGAAAAATTTGTGCACTATAACTTTTAAGTGGAGCGGACATGAAATTCGGTACACACAATCCACCTGCTTTGGCATTGAACCCTATTGACTTTTTTCTAGATCGGACAACTCTAACGGTCAAATTTTAATGGTTTTCTGGAAATCGTGTATATAATGCATATTTTTCTCCATTTTGTCTCCTCTATAACTCTTCAACGAAATGTCATAGGGCCATTTAGTACATATATAAAATCCTTAAGTCATGGGTAAAATCCTTACTAATTTTGGTCTAGATTGGATAACGTCAACGGTAAAATTTTAAGGTTTTTTCGAAAGTCGTTTATAGATAATGCAAATGTATAAGTTCGATGGTACTTCTTGTATAGGCGTTGTTAGTACTATTAAGAATACGGGTGTGAAAATTAGCATATAATTTTTAAAAATTAAGACGTTTGCCACAAAAAATATGTGTGGATATATTTGGTAAGTCTTGTGACCAAGAATACGAGAATATAGATTTCTAAATGAAGTATTCAAATCATGTAAATCTTTCCAAAAAAATCTGGTTCCTAAAGTTCCTGCATTCAAACAAATAGTAAATCATGAATTATATATTTTGTGAAAAGTTTTCTAATTAGAATATTAAATGAAAAAATAATATTTTTTTGTGTTTAATATTTCTGTGTGCACTTATTCTGCTAAACATTAATGGGTCTATGTTTCTAGCAAATCTCTAAATAGTTGAAAGCATAGAGAAATTCTTTATAAGTCCAATTAACAATTGGTCTTTTCCCAAAGGGTCGTAATATAGTATTGGTCTTCATATTTCCTGCTTATTACATCTTTAGGGTTTTCCGCGACTGTGGCAATAACGGCACTATCATATTTATTGCCTCTAACCATATTTACGGGATCGCATTAATTTTTTCCACCCCAAAACACAGTTTCGCCACTCCAATATTTTTGGAGTTTCTAAGTATCTCCACGAACTAATTGCTGATAATTTATTGGTTATACATTTGTAAATTATGTGGTAGCTGGAAAGGGATCATTAAACCTTTATTTTTAATGCAGCTTTCGCCTTAAGTGCTTAAGCGTACGGTAAAATAATTGTATTTTCTTATAATTAAGCAAAATTATCAGAATTAAGATTACAGAAGGAGTTTATGTCGCAGTGGATTTTTTTAAACGAAATTTTTAATACGTTATGATACTTTATCATTATGGATAAATAAACCTCTCAAAAATTACTTTAAAGTGCGTCTGTACGGCTATAAATTTACATTTTAAGCTATGTTTTAAGATATCTTATAGGTTTTCCAATTGAAGAACGTGTAATAAATTTAAGACAAAAAAAAACGATATATTGGCTACTTAACAATATCATTTAATAGAAGAGTCCATCATGTATTTACATATCTATTGGAAACTGACGGTCACACCAAATGACGTTAAACTGGTTTCCAACGGAAAACTAGCGCTTGATCTGCAGCAGGTGTACAACTTCTTAAGAGCGATCATATTGAGCAACTTTATGGGCACTGAAATAAAAATCAGTAGGACGCGTTCGGTTTACCAAGTCCAGATTTACTGCCTAAAGATGGCAGTAAAATAGTATGGCAAAGACCAAAAAAGCGTTTTGCAGAAATTCCTTTAAGTGTTAAGGTATACTACAAAGGAGCTCAGACCTGCCAGATCTTTTTTTAAAGTGCCGTCCATCTATCCTTTTATAAATATCTATTAACCCATTCGCTGCTACAGTGATTGTTAGAGGTTCACCAGAAGCGGTCCCGTATATTTTTAAAAAAATGTTGTTTTTCTATTAAATATTGAACATTTATAGTTAATATTATGTCTGTATAAAGAGTTTTTAGTATTTTTTTTTAAATGTCACTCATGTGTGCCATGCGCACCCAGCCAAGAATTTGTTGTGCAGTGCGCATTGGCACGCATGTGTGACGATTGGGTTGTGACGTTTTAAGGAATATAAAATATACATAATAAAAGAAATATAAGTTTATTAAAAGAAATACTAGACATATGAACTTAAAATACGAAATACATACATAAATATAAATGTGATTCTCTGTTTTTTTCCTTGAGACGGACCTGCCTCATTATCACTCATGATAAACAATAAAACCACGAACGGGTGAAAATTTTATAAAATATAATCCTTTTGTTACACGCTCACCTAAACACAACCTTCTAAATACAACGCTAACAGTCAAGTGGTAGATTTAGTGTAAAAGTGTCTGTGTCACCGATGTGTGACGTGAGCACTGTGATAAGAACCGTCCTGTCACTCATGCGTGCCATGCGCACTGAATGGGTCTATTAACTGTAGCGTTTTGCAGTACCTGGAATTCCCGAGTTTTTGTCCATTGTCGTATATTTTGAAGACAGGATAGCTTTCTTCTCATCTTTTTCCTCTCTCTAATTTAACATGGAGAATTAGGCGTTGGAAATGATACCGTTCTCTGTCTATGTGGTATATTACCAACGAACCAATTTTTCTCCTTTTAACATCTTTAAAAAACTTCCGATCCACTAAAGGAGCTCTCAGCAAAATATCTTTCTTTGTCACATGATCAACGATAATCTCAACATTCGGTACAAGAGAACGGACCAGACATAGCATTTTACCATTCTATATCTAAGGATGTAATGGTCTGTTAAAAAATTGTTCAAGTCTTAAGAAATTTGAGCTTGTTCGATTTTGAAAGTTAAATAACATCGAAGACAAGATGCACCCTTGGCGAACTTCCGCTTTTTGTTCCAGTCCCAAGTATCCAAGAAATGATATGGAGAGATCATGTATAACATCGTTAAATGCCTTCTCGTAGTCAATAAAGCATAAAATTTTATCTTTTCTTTGATCTTGGCAGTTTATTAATATTGTTTGGAGACTGAATATGGCTTCTTTTGTTCCAAACTTAATAAACTTGTTCAAAATCCAATTGACTATCACCACTTACTTTATCCTATAGATACTTGTTTGTAGAACTCAAAGGAGAAGTTTAAAGAAATGACTAATTAACTAATTAGGTGATAATCTTTACATAAGGATAAGCTGTTTGACTTGAGAATTGTAATAAAGATAAAATGAAGCCAATGCTTAGGAATATGCTCAGTGTCATATATGTGGTGAAAGAGTCTGACAATGATTTTAAAGTTTTTTTCGTTAATGTACCTGCCTGGTCTACTATTATAGAAATGTTAGGCAGTGGCCAGAGATAACTCCTTTTTTAAAAGGTGGGAACGAATGAAAACCCAAAGTGTGAATTTCCACAATTACAAAACATTTTTTTTACGAATAAAGGTTTAATTGTTGTTAGAAAACATTTAAAACATGTTGCTTTGTTTAAATTAAAAATTATTTAATAATAAAATTTTTAGAGTTATTAAAAAAAGTAACTGCTCTGTTTATTTAGAACACAATTCGTGTTATCAAAGATACAAAATAATACGTTAAGTTTTTTGTATGTCTACATACAAATAACGTATGCAGACTTTATATTTAGGTCTGCGAAGCACATGTCTTCCTAATTATTGATTTTTTTGTTTCATCTTCGAACATTAAAAATAACGTTCAAGTACTGAAGGTGGGTGGTCCGTACTCAAAACATTTTATGATCTCTCCCGATACAGATCTTCCAAGATATATGTTTGCACGGTTGATCATCGTCTGTTGATGGGCGTAAAAATATATGTTTGTAATTATACCAATCTTAAAATACCTGAAAGCATATACATGAGCCGATTTTATTAAACCCAATATATAAATTATATATAAGTTTTGTAAATTGTAGAATTAAGTAAAATATTACAGTTTTTTTGATCTATATAAATCTAGTTTAAAAAAAATAAAAACACGCTATTAAAGCATATCGAAAACAAAAAATTACTAGATTTGTTGTAAAAAAAGGGTGGGAGCTGTATGCCATTATTTTCGTAAATATAGAGGCCGACGCTTTTATTTACAACAATTCTAGTATTTTTCGTTTGATATGCTTTAAAAGCGTATTTTTAAATTTTATTGTCATAATAAAAAAAAAACAATTTTTGGAGTGTTACTCCGTTTTGAGACAAATTTCATTAGTAAGTTGTTAGTTGTAAGTGGTATCAATCAAAATTTCACAATATCAGAGTTATCGAAATTGCCTTATTTTTTAAAATCATTATTTCCTTGACAACTTATTTTTTTATATGTTTGACATAGCTATATTTTTTCGCTACGAACTAAACATTTATAAATGTATATACCCATACGTATACGTGCACCTATATGAACACCAGTATGTATCAAATAATAAGCCAGTCATGCGATGAACTGTCGATTGAGCGCTCGTTTAACAATGTATTGGTTTTCAGCCTTTTTTTACTAACTTCTCATTAATAGCATATTTTTTAAAATTAAATGCAAAAAACCTGTTTTTTAGCTTATGGAAAGAGAATGGATATTTGTGAAGGTAACTGTATAACCAAAACAAAAAAAGATATACAAAGTAAGGGTAAAAAGTTTACCACAGATTGTCTCACATTTCACAATCACTTCTTTATTTTAACTATTTTTATTGAATTGTCAAAAACTGCTTGACACGAGTTTGCGTCTCTGAGCATACGATCTTTCACCATACAGCATACAAGATACTTAGTTCGTATTTATTACCTTTTTATAAAAACAATTTGCGGAGTAATATGATGATAGTAATAGACAATAGTACCTACATAACCCAGGTTTGCTCTGTTCGTAAAGTGTCAAGTTTTGTTAGCATCTTACTGTAGCAGCACTTGTAAGACGAGCGGAAACCTGTTTATATTTATGATTTTTTTAATGATTCTTGATTGCGTGCAGTTTGAGAAACCTGACCTGTTTGTGTTTGATGACGATTTTGTTCAAATTTTACTGTATAATTTTGTTTTAATAAATATCTACTTGATATTTTATTATTAATATAAGTAAACAGTTAATTTTTTTTGCTTTAACCTCAAACATAAATAGCTTTAGCGTTTTTGTGTCAACTAAAAAAATATTTGTACCATTACTACTTACTAGTAGATTTCAGTAAAAGTCATAATTTTTAGTTTATTGTAGTAGTTTTTCTTTGCCTTAAAACACAAATAAACCGATGTTTTTTAAAAATAAAGCTTGCTACGTCGATTTATAGCCCCCGAAACCCATAAAAATCAATGGAGTTGTTTCCAAAATTCAGATCAAAAAGATACACAAGAACTGCTGTTCGTATATTCGTTATCAAAACTATCTTCAATTACTATAAAAAGTTTAGGTAATGGGATTTATTACAGTAAGCATATACCCTAACAACCATCTTAGAGTGGAAAATGATTTTGGGTGAAAAAATGGAAAACATAATTTTTCCCAGACGTGGTACCCAGTTAGATCGATTTGGTGCCCCCGTGTAAATCTATATTTCCAATTTCAACGAAACTCTTTAATATGGTAAAGGATTCTTTCCGCTCCTTTACTTGGTCCCACTTTTTTGGGTCCTTATTCTGTGGTGTTTGTCTAGTGGGATAGTCTTTCTTTGCTTCTTTTTTTTTGTTTTTTCTTATAGTAAGGATTTTATTTACATATAAGACACAGTGATACCATAACAATATAAAGATAAAATGCTTTTCTATATAATTATTAAAAACAAAATAATTTAATTTTAAAATCAATCCAGTTTCTTAAACCATTTTTTTATTCCCGTACAATATCTAGTCTTCATCATCTGCACCGGAAGAAGTTTTAAATTCAAATATTTGAACTCATATTTAACCCTGTTGAATATTCAACAACTCCGTAAGGCGTAAACCATTATTGGTACCTTTATGAGTTTTTAAGTAGGTACCATTGCCCGCCACTGTATTTAACCATGTTCGTAACTCTATTTGAATGCACATTCGAATTATAATCAAGATCTAGTTATTTATTAGGCATTCAAATCTCGTGTTACATTCCATTAATTTAAAATAGTGTGCGAAAGCATCGTTTTTTTTTCTTTTACTCAGTGCTAGCCACCTGCTCAATGGAATATTTAACATATAATTAAATTAGATTAGGTTATCTGTTTGAAATTTGTATACAATAAATCTAATTTAAAATAAATTTTATTTACTATTGAGTCAAATTAATTAATAAATAGAGTGGAGCAGATTGAATATGAATAAGTTTTTATGTAAAAAGTTGATGAACTGCTACAAATTTATTTTAAATGAACCAGTAAAAAGTCGAATATTTGATATACCATATGCCTTATTATTATTTTTTTACTTTTTATTTTAAAGTCAAGCCAATCCAAACGTGTCCATAATTTCCTTAAGTCTGATATATACCAAACAGTATACCTACAAAAGCAATCAATAAATAACATATTTATAAAATTCCAATCAGATCCTAAAAGCTTCTTATTGATGCCATAAATAATGATTATTTCCAACGGTAATCCATCTATATTGAGAAAAACCATGAAATCAGTAGCGCAACAAAAAGATGTTAACTATATTTATTGTTATTGATACATTTTTTGATACAATTTTTTTGTTGACACAGTTTTTTGATTATTGTTGGTTTTTATTGTTGGTTTAAACATTTTGGTTAACGTTTTTATTGATTAAAACACTAACACAGCCAATCTCTTTAAAAAAAGATATCGGAATATTTATATTAATACCAGGAAACATAAACCTAGCAAACACAACTCCAATCACACTTTTCGATACCTCTTCTTGGACCTTAGATTCTCCTGTTGTGGATACATAGCTATCGAGTTACAAGAAAAATGAATATCCTACACCCACATCCCTTCTATGTTCTTCCTTACTAGAAAGTAACAATACTGACTCTCACCTCATTGCAATATACACACTGCGGAACTATAGAATTTCATAAAAGCTCTTAATTCCACAATACTGTATAATCCAAACTTGTCAATTTGTACAACTCACTATCTTTCATCCACTCGATAAAAACATGTACTCTCAGAATCCACTTTTCCTACCATCAGTTAACCATGAGAGGCACCCACGTAACATTCATATTCGTACTATCTCACACAGGCAAGTGATTCCCACCTCGAAGTAAAAACTATCCAACTCCACCAAGATCTCCCAAGCATAATCAGGTCAATGTTAGAAACATCCTGACAAAGCGATTGGAGTAGAGCTTTAACTTAACTTTATGGAATCAATCCAAATATAGCACCCTCTCGTTTCCAGAAAAGAGAAAATTATTATAAGAAGACTACGTATAAGTCACACTTAATGGTCCCATGAATACCTGATTTCCCGTGAGTTCCTTCCCGTTTGTGAACATTGCAACACTCGTCGCGCTGTTGAACACCTCCTTACCCAATGTAAACTTTATTAATCTTTCCGCAATCGATACAACATCAATGGAAACCTCAAGCAGATACTTAGTACAACTGGAAGTTATAGTGCGGTGTTATAGTTTTTGAAAGAGTGTCAGTTTACCACTTATTATGAAAAGAGGAAAACAGTAAAATCTCTGTTGTGATTAATTTATAACTTTGATTAATTATCTCTATGTAATGTTTAGTGTACAATATATACCTTATATAAACCTTTTGTAACCGTGTCAATGGCCTTTAGAAGCCAAGACATACTAAGTTTTATAAAAAAGTATTCTGTCAATATCGCTATTCTATTCTAATTGAAGTATTAAGTATCACGATTCTCTCAATGTAAACATGTCCCAAAAATTAAACTTTACGTTGCTTTACAGATTTCAGCATTTGTCTTTCTGCACCACATCTCTTTATAACTTCTTCATGTGCAATGTTAAATGTTCAGATGATACAAAGTCATTAAAGAAGTGTCTATAGTTTAAAAGTTCTACAAAGTCTACAAAGAAGCAAGTTATTTAATTTGAAAAATTTTCTTTGTTCAACCTATTGGTAACAATCACATTTTCATATAAAGTAGCAACAAGATATATAAATTTAGCAACACGTTTAATTATCACCCTTTTAAATTTAAGAGGAGTATTGTGTTGATGTCTGCAGATCACCATCAACATACTTTTGCCATTATTGACTCGTTGACCTGTTTAGTTGATTTTATTTTAAATTGTTTGTAGGTCTTTAATGTTGTTTGCAAGTATTGTGGTCAAATCTATATAAAGGTGTTTTATTTGCTACTAAATTTTATTGACAATAATTTCTTCCTAATTTGAAGAAGTCTTATTTTAAATTTTAAATTTAAATAATTACAATCTAATTTAGAAGTACATAGTAGGCGGTCAATTCAGAAAAAAAGACAATGCACGTGTTCACACAAGCTTGTTGACGATGGCTAAAAACACAAAAAATTACAAATAAAGTAAGTTGAACCGTACAACACTGTCTTGAAAATTGTTCACTTTAAAAATAGTTCACATTAAAAATAGTAAAATGAAATTTAAAAATTTGCTGTAATTTACCCTTTCACTGTACCACTGTGTACTCCCAAACTCTTTGTACACTTTTTTTATAGGCTAATGCCTCCCGATGACTGCCTGTGTTACAATAACAAAACTTAATCTTAATAAATGATCAAGACTGGCATGGAGTCATAAAATCAGGTAGCTCGATGAAACGCGTTCTGTAAAGGGGGGTAAGGAGCGCTCATAATAAACATCCTGTCTATTGTGAACAGTTTGAAAATGTTTTATTGAAAGTCATGCTTACTGACGAGTCAAGAATCGAACATTTTTTAATCGACGAGACGCTTTATGTTATGACTTAATATCCTTAATACAATCAACAGATTTGGGTAATAATAGATGTTTCATAAAGGTGATGATGCATACTCACGTCACTCGAAATATATTTAATATTCAGTTAATATAGCAGATAACTATTATGTTAAGTAGAAAAATAATAGTAAAGTCTGGCTTTATGAAACGTGTACATAAATAAACTTATACAATTATACAAATTGGTACAAATTAAGTAATTACACAGTTGATTATACTTTCTTCAGAAGGACAGGTTTTGTATAGAAATATTTATATTTTAGTTTCTTCTCTGACCAATTTATCAAACAATTAAAAAAAAATACATATTTTTGTTATATTTCTTATGATGTTGATGATGTTTAAAATAATCACGAACTTATTTATGATTGGATCCATGATAGATCTGCTCCTGTTTTTTTAATTACACAGAATATCTGCAAAGCATGTACCCAGATTTAGTGTATAACAAACAATCTTCATTTAAATTGCCTCTAATCCAATATGCAGTTAAGCACAAGATAGTCTACTTTATAATATCTTTCAATGTTCAAATATGCGTCTGAGACTAAATTGGACAATATTTTTTTAACAGAAATATTGTACTGTGGGTTTAAGTTAGGTAGTTTAAATGTTACATTTTACTGTTGTTTAAATTGGCTGAGTTGTACTTTCTTTAGTTGATACAAATAAAATAAAATTTTTGTTTTATTGTGGATCCTCTTTTACTGTTGACAAATATTTTATAAAGAGGCGCTTATGAAACGTTGTTGATAGCTGACGTTATTCTCAGATAGTTGAATGTTGATTTCTTATTTTTGGAACTATACTGTTTTTCCTTATGATGTTATACTGTGAATATCAACAAATACGAACATGATTATGCTTTGGTTATTAAAACACTTAGTAGCAAATCTTCTAGTTAAGTTACTGAAACACTTAGTTACAAATCTTCTAGTGAATCAATTCCTGCTAGAGAACAATTTTTTTTTAAATAAGATAACTAAAATGATTTTGATTTAGAAGGTTTATAACTGTCTCTGTATTGTACAACAAACCTGATCAACACCAAGTTAACTACTTGATTGATTTCATGAGTGCTTTATATTTTTACACGATTCTAATTAAAAGAAGAAAGTGTAGAAGTAGTGAAGATGAATTTATTAAAATTGTTATACGCATCGAAGATAAAGCATAATCTAAAAAATTATAACTGCGAACTGTTTGCAGACTGTCAACCAGGAAGCAACTTCTAAAGATGCCAACCGCTCGTGTTGGCAAAACGTCAAGTCAGCAAGACAATCGACGCCGGCCTAACAGCCCAAAAACCATTGATACATTAGACTATGGCCGCGAAAGCCTTTCACAGTTCACATAAATTTTGTTGACAAAATTCCGGTTTTATCCAAAACAAAAGCTGCTTGTATAAAAGGAAAAACTAAAGAACATTATACAAGAGCCTTCCTGTTAAAAAGGCACAAAAAAAATGTTGGCAATATCTGGTTTGCTACAATTCCAAAAATTAAATTCTGGATTCTTTTTTTATAAGCTCTATTATTTTCATTGCTGTATGACCTGCTGTCATTTGAAGATATAGCTACAATTTTAATATCTTTCTGCTTTATGTAAGAAAATTGGCCATAGCAACTGTATGCTCTGTAAGAAAGACCATTTGGAAAGTTTTTTCTAAAATAAGTTGATTCCTCTTTTAAATAGATCGAACTTGGGTCGAGGGAAACCTTAGAAAACCTTGGCCGTGGTATGCTACTGCGAAGAAGCTAAGTGGTAATAGTTTAAATTGTTGGTTCAAACAATGGCAATTGTGAGATTTGTTTATTTTAATTTTAATAAAAATTGTAAACTTTTTTAATAATAACTTTAACTCAAAGGAACCTACCTTTAAGGAAAAAGTTTTATAATCAATTTCAGAAGAATTTTAGTAAATTTTTAAATAAAGCTATACCTCTTCTTTATTTGGATGTTTGCAAAAAGTGGGAATATCATATTTAATGTAAGAAGCTCATGTAAATGAAAAACATTATTTGTCTTAATTTAGTATCTAGTTCAAAGAGTATTTATGTTTCATCTTTTGCCATAGACAAAAACTATGTAAGGAAAAATTTATTCATAGTGGATGAACTATTCTCACTATCGGTGGCCCGAGTAAAGAGTCTAGCGTCACAAGTGATATTCATCAGTCAGGAGTTGTGTTCCTTAATTCCTGAATCATGGGTAGTAATTCGTGGACCATCATTTTCGTCAGGTTTCGGGCTCATGGTCAATGGATACTTTCATCGAGGGTCATAAACCATGGTCCATAGTTCGCTTCAAGTGTTACGAGTCGTGGTCTTTAGTCCATGTACGTGTCTGGTGTCAGGCACCTTGGTTCTTGAATGCTCTCGTTGAAGGTGGTGTGCCATGATCCAAAGTTGTCAAACATCACGTCAGGTGTTTTAAGTCGTGGTCCGTTATCCATGGTTTGCGTCAGGTGTCAAGCGTCGTGGTCAATGTGGACTAGATCCTTACCGTAAATGAGCAAGGGTTGAATCGTTTGGTCCAGTATCTCGTCAAAGAATTTGTCTGACATTCTCCTGTATACTGGTATGCGTTTAGCTAATTATTCACAAACTTCTTTTAGAAAGAACTGTTTGGTTTTCAACGAAATTAAACCTATGACCCTTGCGATGTTTATTGATGGCTTTGTAAAAGACCAGAATTTAAGGATAAGTTGTCATTACTATTAGATGTATGCATGCTGGTCTAATATTTTTGGTGTTTTCAAGTGCCTATATAAGTATAGGTATCTGAAGTTCTGATTGTTTTAGTAAGTATAATGCTTCATATTCATTTCCTACAAATTTCAAACAAGACTTTTGTAGTTTTTGCTTTCACATTAAGTTTTTTGGTAGGAACTAAATTTCATCCAAGAGGTGATTGATAATGAACTAAAATATTATAATCAATGATTTTTTTTTAATATGTTTAATTTCCTTAGGAGTTTTAGTCTTATATATAACCCTCCATTTGGGATCAGTGCTTATTATTGATAGTGCATGTATGACTTTTTTTTAATTACTGGCTTATACAAGAGCATCTTAATTTTCTCTGTTTAAACACTAAATAAATCTATAAATATACAAATCTTTACCTGTATATGAAATAACTATTCTACGTATATGCCCTTACCAGTGCTTTCCAAAACAAATTAATCAGCTTGAGTGTTCGAAATTGCTCTATTACTCCAAAACCGAAACAAATAGAGCCAAAATTCAATGCATTTGATACTCTTCACTCTCGTCAGGTAGCTGAAATGCGATAAAGTACTTTAAAATCAATTGAGTCAACGCCAAATATCTGTTTCAGATTGCCACCAATAGCTGAAACAACTATAAATAACGAACATTCGTTTTGGAAAGTAATTTTGAGCCCGAAAATAATAGTCAGGGAACGCTAGGTTGCTGTTGTTTTCGAGATGTAGGAATAAACGAATACTCTAAATTCGGTAAGTCTATAATCATTAACTATTTACTGTTTTTTGGTTTTTGGTCATTTTTAAGGTTTTTGTCTTTTATTTAAAAAAATCAACAAAAATTATTTCTTAAACTCCTTTATAACTTCTTACGATTACATAAAAAGATTGTTACCCAAGGTAATACAGATGTGCTAAACGAGTTTTACCAATACAGAACTATAAATTTAAAAAAGGCTTCGTATTAATCTTTGAGTTTATACCTTTAGGCAGCTTTAAACGCAAACCAAATAACGACAAAGAAATAAAATGAAACTATACTTATACTCTTTCTTTTGCACCTAGTTTCCTTTAGTTAAAAAAAATGGAGAATTAACATGCTCAAAACTATCCAATAAAGAAAGATAGCACACAAACAAAGTTTCAATGTATCTCTGTCTCTGTCTTGACCTTGCGTTTAGAGCATAAAACGCTACCTCTAGTTAGTATATGCTTGAAGTACATTTTTTGACTTAAATTACTACATATATAGATACATAATTAAATTTTATGAAAAACTTTTATTTTCCTTGACTAATGTCACAGTTTCCTATACTCAACTCAAAATTAACTACCACCAATGTTTCAATTTTCAAGTGGATATTATTCCCGATTCATAAACAGCTTTTAACAAGTCAATTGGTTTATTTTGAACAGGTTATTGGTTAATGTAGAAAGAGCCTTATTTGTGGTGGAAATTGGAGTGGTTTTCCGTTGAAAACAGGTCATGATTTATCTGATCTGTCAATTACATTTGGCTCTTGTGTTTCGGATTTGTTTTTGGGAGTGTTCACAGTCATGTGTGGATTTTTGATTTATTGGCATTAAAAAAATCTGTGTTGAAGTAACGGGAATAGTATTAAGAGTTTGTTTCGGAAACTGATTTATATGGATAATTATTAAAGCAGTTTATATATTGAACATCTTTGATAGTGGTAGTAAATTGTGCAATATTGGACATAAATCGATCAAAGATTTATGATTGTTTAATAAAAAAAATGTGAATTGGAATAATAACATAAAAGAGCGTTTCTTTTATTATTTCAATCAGTTCTTTAAAAGAAGAACAACAAGTTTTAATACAGTGGACTGTATTACTTCTTTGTAGTAGGTTTATATATTGGAGTTGCTGACACATGCTGCAAGTTCGAATTCGCTTACACTGTCATGGGTACCAGAAGACCCAAAGTTTCGGGGCAATAAGAAGGCTGATAAATGGGCTTGCAGCTAATATCCCAATAATCTGCCCGGAACCATCTCACGGGTTTGCTGACACGTTCAGAAATGAAGGCTCGAGAAGGTCCAGGAGTAGTGGGTAAAATCACCGGACAAGCGACAAGCCACAGTCTTTATAAAAGGACACTCAGCGAAATTTACTACAGAAAAGACTTTTGTCGATTCTGCCAAGAGGAGAAAACCTCATTTCATGTCCTAGGCCATTGTGAAGATCTTGCGAGGACGTAAAGGGGCCACTTTTAAGGCTATTAAATCTTATTAAGAGGACAGGACTAGACAAGGTGCTCTAATGCCAATCAAGCGATAAGGGATATTCACAATGGATATGTACAGCCAACCCAATGAATATCAATCTGCAGCTAAGATACAATAATATATTCAGTGCCTTTCTTTTCAAAATGTAGATAAAATTTTCTTGATATTAAAAAAATTGCATATGGTTCCCAGATATCACTACGTTATTCTTTTTTTAACTCAATAAACAAATTTTTTTATTAACCACAAAAAACACCAAATTGCATTAGGTGTCATTTATAATTACCGAATTATCTTTCATAAATTATATAAAATTCTACACTATTTCCTACTTTGCTTATATACTTCTATAATGGACTTCCTGAATATTTAAATGTCGTTCCATCGACAGTGATGATATGACACGAATATTTGCATTCAACTAAAAGCTTTACAAACACAGAAAACATTCAAAACAAACTCAATCGAAGTTCAAAAGATCCGAAACATTATCTTAGACGGAAATCGCACGGTAATAATTTGCTGGGATCCCCACACACACAGACACGCTGTATATACAGAGACATATGTTTATACAGTTTCGGATTATTAGTCTAATATAGTTATAAATAAAGCATTCAAAATATAAAAAAAGGACATATGTGAGGATCGTAGGGTAGGTCAGGTATATTGTTTCAATTTTCATTAGCGTAGTGTTTAGGATTAAATAATCACAATTTATAAAAAGAACTTTTTATAGTAGAAAGTTTTTTTTTTGGTGATTTATAAGTCATATTACTATTTGTAAATTATTTTAAATTATTACTACGGGCAAATAGCGCTTTACCGATATAGATTACGGCATACTCCCAGTACAGTCTAAAACACTTTTTATTTTTTTTTAAATTAGTTTATTTTACTAACAGTTAAAATAACAATTACTGTTTTCACATGTAGAACAAAAAAAAACCTGGACTTATATCCGACGCTTATTCAAATAGGCTACGAACGACTTATTTAAAAAATTTCAAAATGATAATATCTACACACAACTTATATCATATTTAATATCAATTCAGTATAAATTTCGAAATCTATGTATATGCCTAA
This sequence comes from Altica lythri, assembly GCA_964028335.1. Taxonomy (NCBI): domain Eukaryota; kingdom Metazoa; phylum Arthropoda; class Insecta; order Coleoptera; family Chrysomelidae; genus Altica; species Altica lythri. The sequence goes on along the minus strand of OZ034809.1, from coordinate 24,237,237 downwards.
ACACACTTGAAACATGCATTGTCATCCAGTTCTTAGCTATCCTAAAAATTTCAGAGCTATAGCTAGCCGGGAAATAGGTTTAAATTCGATTACAAAATTCCACGGAATGAATAATAGACAAAGAACACGGCGAATATATAAAAACTTTTTAAAAATAGGACCTTCATCTGTCATAATATTTTTTTAAATTGAATATAATAAAATATTTTACGTTATTTTTATTTCTTTTTAGGATTTAAAAGTTTTTTACTAGTTAAAAACTCCGTATACCCAAAATCTTGATTGTAGAATTAGGTAAAGCGGTGCTATTTCCTTTTTTCATAAATTATTGCAATACCATTTTTTTTTAACTTCCCGCTAAAAAAAATTAAAATTTTGTTTAAAATCGGGAAGTTATTGGTTTCACCCCATTTTTCGAAAATCGAGTTTTCATCGGATCTCAACGTTTTGAGGTCTTAGGAACCTCCCCTGACTATTTTTACGATGGTGTCTGTATGTCTGTATGTACGTGTGGATGTGTGTGTGTGTGTGGATGTATGTAAACCTCTTATAACTTTTGAACGGCTTAACCGATCGGAATGAAACAAAAAGCATTCCAAAGAGTTTCATCTAACTTAGATTCCCTGTAAATTTGAACCGATTCGAGCTGGTAGATTTCGAGAAATTTCAAAATAACCGAAAAAAACAATTGGTAGAAATAATGTTTTTTGGGCATATCTTTTTGGCTATTGCATCGATCAATTTCATAACCTAATCAGCTCTCAAGCTTAAAAAGCTACGTCGAATGCCGTTTTGCAAATTAAAATCGGTTGATTCATTCGTGAGATATCGTTGTCGAAAAATTTCAAAAAAAGTGTTTTTTTTTTCAATAACTTAGAGATTTTTTGACTAACCGGTTTTGCACTTCCGGTAACATTTTTAGGTCTTAAAAAACTGCGTCGAATGCCATCTTTAACATCAAAATCGAATAAGGCGTTAAAAAGTCATGGCTTTTTAAACATTGCAAAAAAAGTCAAAAACGTCAAAATACGTCACGTTACTATAGCTTTGCGGTTAAAACTAGCGGGAAGTTGCAAGGATGGCCTTTAAGGTCAACCTCTTTTCGAATTTTTTTCGTTGTGCAGCTAATTTTGACCCTATTATTTTAAAGAAATTAAATTAAACATAATAACGCTAAATTAGGATACCGGAACCAGAAAAAGTAGGTTTTGTTGCTACTTTATGAGGAATTACTTGCTGGTATGCAGCACACACAGTTTTAAACTAGACTATGTTGGATATGCATATGCTGCTAAATGATATTATAACTAATTTCATGCCTTTTTATAAACCATTACAATAAACGCTACCTAATTTAACAACATTATGTGAAGTTTATGATGATGGCAAACGACATTGACTATTGACTTCGTCCAGGATGCACCACTCCTTTACCATCCACCTTTATCATCCATCTTCCAAGCGACCATCCAGCATCCGGCAGTAAGGTTTCATTTAGAATAATGCAATAAAGGCCATTTTAACCTTTTTGCTTATTTTTGCCTGAAGTGTTTTTAAGTGGGCTGCACTGAGTTCATTTTTCCAATTATAACCTTGATCCACAATGCGGCATTTTGGGATGCCACAGAAAGATTTAGATTCGATAAAAGAAGTACTAACTTCTTCTTTTGCAAAACTGCCAACAAACCCCTTTTCGACAATCTTTTCATGCCCCTACCTACAGAATAATTACTTTGTTGTGATTAGCCAGTTTTTTAAGAGAGTAAAGTAATACACATTAATAAAAAATATGTTAAACGCACCTTTTTTCAAATTTATACATTCTTTGTTTTTAATTATACCTATATCTATGTTCATCCAAGATCCAAGTACTTAAGTGGTTTATCGAAATTTTTATATTCGGTTTATACACATAAATCACTAAAAAACAGTAATAATAGTATCATAAATTATTATAGTGTGTGAAAATTAGCCTAGATTAAGGATGTAAAATAGATGGTTACTTTTATAAGAGATATAGTCACAGTCCTTATAAATACACTATAGCATTATATGTAAATTGATTTGGGTTAAGACTAATTATTTATTGTAAGTAACAGAAAATGTTAAAGCCACTGAACTGAAATGAAAAATTTACATTTCACTAAACCGGAAACAAGATTAGGCTGATTATTATCGGTTTTTGAATAATTACTAACTTGTCAGAGAAAGAAAGCTATAAATTTAAATCACGTCACAAATTCTGTTAAACATTGTTCCTCATTTTTGTAGTTTAAAAAAACTGGTTTTTTATTGAGTATCGAAAACAATATAAACCACCGTACCCCATCAATAAAAAACCCCTTTAACAAGCCACTTTTCACCACCAACAAACTTGATAAGGGTCTGTAAAGTATTCGATAGACCAAGGGAATTTGAAAGAAAAATCGGCGAAGCTGTGAAACCAATTGACCTGAAAATTCGATGTAGAAAACTTTTGAATCAGAGAATTGAAGGGTTTGCTTACCAGGACCGGTTTCGACTTTCTTAAAAATTATCAAATTTTTATAAGATTAATGTAAAAATGATATTGTTAAATACGCATTTATAGAAAATAAAACTTAGCTAAACAATGACAGGTTTGTTTGTGAAATTATAACTTGCTGCAGGCAGCCTATCATTTTTACAATAGAATGAAAAACATGTTTGCAGAAAATAGTGTGTTATCGCCTTTATACAATTTTTGCACAACATGATGCTTCCAACGTCCAGAAGGAGTTTAGGATTTGTTAAATAAGATGTAAAATCCATTTTAAAATTGACGTAAAAAACAGAACATAACAGTAATTACGTATCTAAGTAGATCTAATTTTTAAAAATCACATATCTATATTAGATTTAACTTGGAACTGTAAAATTTTAGACTTTACAAGTAATAGTATCTAGTAATTAGGTAAGTTTACCCTATTTTTAACAATAGTTTAGAAGCAAAACTGTATTCCTATCTATATCAGCTCCAAGTACGGTACAAACTATCACTTACATAGTCTAAAAAACTTGTTAAACAACATTGAAAATACTCGCCCCTAACAAAAAACAGATAAAAAGACGAGCCAGGTATTGAGTCAAAGCTGTTCGTTACTGTTCTCGAGTATGCAATAAAAAGTTGATATGGCATCATAAGAAATACTCATCTGCAAAAAGACACAAGTCATCTACGGTTTGCAGATGATAGCCTTTCCTATTTCATAACAATCTACACGAAGCGAAAATATGCTACTTACCGATAAATCATAAGAAATTGGATTAATTATAAATGTTAAAAAAACTCCTAACATGATTTTCAGCAATAAGATATCCAGATCCTATCAAACAAACGAAATAAAAAAACAAATTTTACAGAGTTGTTTGTTTTAGAGATAAATAACAGACATCTTTAAAGAAAACAATGCCTTTTGCTTTTTTTGATCTGTAGTTTAATGACTATATCTACCAAAATTAACCATGAAAAAACTGAAAGTTACGCAAATAACCTTTCAGAGATTAGTATTCTGTCTCACCTTAAACGATAGAGGAAGAAATAAAGGCTTCAGATAAGAGGGGGACCAGAAATAGAGATGAGTCATGGGGTTCCTAAGGGGTCAATTATTGGGCCACTATTATGGAAACTCCTGTATGATGGGGTACTAGGGCTGGATCTTCCGCATGGATGGCATATGCGGACGATTTTTCCTTAATTGTCCGGGCCCAGAATGTAAAAGCTACTAAAGAAATGGTTGAAAGCCTTTATTTTAATGAACGAATGGCTTCTGGAGGTAACCAGAAAAAGAAGTGACGTATACTAAAAGGTCGAAGACAGAGAGAGGGGATTGTCTTTAAGTGGGTGGACACCAAAATACAGCCAAGTAAACAGGTCAAATACCTGTGCGTATGGCTGGACCATAAGCTAGTTTTCACTAAGCACGTAAAGCAGATGGACACCAAAATCAACAAACAAGCGGTGGTTCTCATAAGACTGCTTCCAAACACTGGTTGGCCTTGGTTACCTTAAAAAGAGGCTACTAATGGAAAAAAAAAGGCTCCACGTAATTGGCAGAAAACCACTGTCGCAGACAAGAGAAAGAAAAGGGAAGTGACATTGGATAAATGGGTGCGGAGATGAAAAAAATAGAAGTAGCGAGATGGACAAGGGGCGTTATTAATAATTCAAATAAGTGGATGAATTGCAAGAACCGAGTAATTGATTACCATATCACTCAGCGGCTAAGGCACTACGTGTGTTTCGGATTACACCTACATTAAATTGGAAATAGAACCATCGCTACAGACTGGACTGTGGCGGAGATGTAGATGATCTAAGCACATTGTACTCAGATACAGTAAATGAGTGAAAATAAGAAGAGGGGTAATGCTTGATGTCCAGTCCTCTGCAGAACTATGGGACTAGATGATGACGAGCTTAGGAAAATGGAATGTAGGACAAAACGCAGTTAAAAGCATAATCACGGAGAAAGAGGGCTCCTATACAATTAGGAGATAAAGTTTCAAACAAGCAGAGCGGCTGATGAGGGGTTTCTTTAGTGGGTATTTGGGGAACCGTCCTTCGGGATCCCACACTACCTGGTCTACATACTGTATGTTTTCTTCCCCTCCGTCCGCATCAATGTCGTGAAGACAGTTCAGGACAGGGCCACAACATAAGGAAACGAGCAAACTGTAGCTCAAAGAGTATATATACCAAAAATATACATAGAAAAACTAAGAGATACACAAAACACCTTGAACGATAAAGGAAGAAATGAGATAGATTGTCTTCTGTTGGACACATTTCCATAGTAAAAGACATAAAATGGACTAAAATGGAACTCAAGGGCCATTAAGCTTAGCTAGAACAGACTTCTAACAGAAAAATGACATGAACACAACATTAACAGCTAGAGACACAGAGAATTAGAGAGGTTTGTAGAACAATGAGATGCATGAGGATGATCATTTATCTCCAGCTATATTTTAAGTTATTTAATCCTCATATTAATCCAGACCAATTTTTATTTTTCATATATTAACAAACACAAAACCATTTACCCAAAGAAACTTACGTAATAAGCCAATATAAACTAAGACCGAACCTGTATTATCAATTCCTTGAAAAGTCATCCCAGATTTTTTCGGACTGGTGGTTTCCTTGAAATTTTCACAGTTTATTTTTCGGTAACAAGCTGTAAAAAATGATCTGCCGGTGTCGATTGGAACGCGTGAGATGAATGGGAAATTGAATTTTATGGAAACCGTTTAAAAATTCGGTAAAGGGGAAAAGTATCTTCATTGATAAGTCAATGAAGGGCGCGGAAATAATTTTAAAGGCGTCCAACCGTGAAATGATTTTTAATTTTCGAAAGAGATTGTGTTTTAATTTTTAAAGAAAATGAAAGGGTTATTTAATTTTTTGATAAAATATTTTTTTAAGTTAATTTTGTTATTTTGCTAATACTTTGCCTGTAAAATAAAAATATTCATTAATATAAGTACATTGTTTTCTGGAGTGATAGGGACTTACTTTAAAAATTCAATTAGTATTTAAAAAAATATTGCCCCAAAGGTACGTACCTATCTAAACATTGTTGAGAAGTTTACAATAACGTACAGCTTTGGGAATGTTATAGGTAGGTAATATAAATATATTAATTTATAGAAAAAAATAATAAAAACAAAATTAACTCTAATTTCGTAAAACGAAACAGCTGCGATGATGGGCTTGAAGCTAAAAACGAAATAACGACCCAAAACAATGAAATAGCGATTTCGAAATTACGTTTTTGTTATCTTAGAATGGAAATGAAAATGATACGTGCCAGAGGCGTTTTTAATTTTCAAGAAATGATCGCGCATGTTAACAGTAATAAGAAGCTTCAAGATTTTACAATAGATTCCCATCCCACTCATAATACCTGTTTTACGCACGGTCTCTGTCTGCATTCAAACAGGAACGGATTGAGTCTTAACGAAATTTTAATTCTTCTTTTAGAAATTGGCTTTTTGTCTTCTTCTTCGAGAGCTAGGTACTTATTTTAGAGTTTAATGATTGTTGAGTATATTATCATTAATAGTATTCATAGATGTCGAAAAAACTTGTTATATTTTGTTATCACATTCTTAGCTCTTTGGATACTCTTTGACCCACATCGAAAGTGGTATATTGGTGCACCTTTTTCTCCTTTTTCGAATATTCTTTTCTGTTTTTAAGGGCACTGAACAAATCCACTATTGTTTTTAGCCCTGTTCACTGTCTCACATTTCTAAACGATGACATTTTCTTTCTACCAACTCCTCTCTTCTCTTCGATATTTTCTTCGATTTATACATACTTAATTGGATACTTTTGCTAAAGTTGCTCTACACAGTATATTCGAAACAAAAGATTGCTTTGTGGATTTATTTTTCAAATTCCTCCTTTTGGTTAAGAAAAAATGGTAGAAAATGACATTGTGTCGTATTCGCTGTTTAAGATCTATTTAAAAACCATGAAGTTCTTTTTGAATGGTAATAAGGAATGTTTAATATTTTACAAAAACAACTTTATAGGTTTTTGGAATGGCTATTTTTATACATCCTCTGATGACTTGTTAGAGATTATAATAGTTTTTTAGACATATTTCTTTTGGGAAGCTAGAACGTCTTCGTCTGTATTATATATTCTATGGAGTACTTTAATTTGCAGTTGTGTAACAGTTTGACCATTTTTGTAGTTTATTATTTTGATTGTATGCATGCGGTCGTTTTTTAGACCAATGCTCTTCTCAAGTCTGTTTTTTTAATAATTTTTCCGATATTATCCCGTCTACCTTTGTTTCTGTTTCTGTTTGAAATGCACTCTTGCTAATTCTAGTGGTATAAGTGTTGTTTTTTGCAAGCTTGTCTTACATAGAAAAACCCTAAACTTTATCATTTTGACCTGGAATTTACAGAAAAGTCTTCAGTACTTTGTGTGACGTGATAATAGTTTTCAGATAAATATTGTCCAATTTATAAATGGTTCATGATAAGTTCTGTCCGAATTCAGAATCCATGACACTCCACCACAAGAAATTTCATCACGCGACATCTCCTCACTGACATTTCATCACGGCGACAATTTATCACTGCGACTTTTCATCACATTTCAATTCATCACTCGGACAACTTTATTCATCACAAAAAGTATTTATCACACCAATTTGAAACAATTCATAGAAAATGAAAGCGGAAATTACCGATTTGGCATTTTCAATATTTATTCACTGTTCTTATCTTACTTATTCAATGTTATTATTCTTATAGCTACATTTTAAATCTCATATCCTTGGGTACAGGCGCACAGTTCTCAGCCTTTCTACTCCTTTGTAGAGTACGTTGAAGGGTGGTTTTCTTTGGCAAGCATACCTTAACTCCATCCGACAGATCTTGCGTGACTTCAGCCATAGCTCGCTTTGGTATCATACAAGGTTGAGCCATCAACTCTTTCATTTCCGCAATGGCTTTACCAACCAACGGCTGAAATGGTTGGATATCGTGCGTGTGATTGATAGGATGGCGTACAATTCTAGTCCCTCTTGTATGCAAGATTGACTTGCATTTTGCAGCTTGATATTGTCTACAGCGCCAATGTGTAACACCTTCACTTGTCACTCGGTGTTTCACGTATTCACGAGACCCGTATATGAGCATCTGACCTCTTCGAGAAGTTGATCCGAACGAAAAGGTTTCGTTTTCCATTTCCGCGTGTTTTCGAAAAAATTTAGAAATGAAATGTAAGTTCGCGAGTGTCAGAAAACACTGAATAATTGTAAAATTTTGGCCTGTATTTATATAGAAAATTCAACCTTCTTTACCTCTTTAATTGACTTTATTTATCATAAATCTTAAATAAGCCACCGATTCTGTGAAAGGGCGCAGTCAATCTAGTCGTTTACACTACAGGTATATTTTTAAGTAATTACCCGTCCTTTCTACATAAGTACTGCTAATCACATAATAAAGGTATAATGGAAGTTAATGTAGCTTCAAAAATAATAAGATTGAATAAGTGAGATAAGAACAGTGAATATATATTGAAAAATGCCAATTCGGTAATTTCCGCTTTTATTTTCTAGGAATTTCAAATTAGTATGATAAATATTTTTGTGAAGAATAAAGTTGTCCAAGTGATGAATTGGGGTGTGATGAAAAGTCATAGTGATGAATTGTCGCCGTGATGAGATATCGCGTGATGAAATGTCGTGTGGTGGAGTGTCGTGCCACCCCGAATTCATATCTGTTTTAAACTATTGATATAAGCGGCTGCTATTTTTATTTTAGAAGTTTTTTTTATCGATTTCGAACAATTTTGTTTCCAGAGAGTAGGGATAGGAATTATGTGAGTAAAAAAGTAGATAAATGTAAAATTGGTGGTAAGAGGAATAGAGGAAGAATGAAAATGAGATGAATAGAATCATCTGTAGCTAAAGTTATAACAGGCGTAACCGACTTTAGGTAAAGATTGCAGGTTCATGTCCTTCAGTATGTGACAGTTCTTCGATTTCGATTTAATGTCATTTTCTGGGTCGTATAAATTCTAAATCTGGCGATCTACCGATATTTGTATAAAATTAATATCCACAAAGTATCTGCATCTTTAAAAATATATAAAACCTAACTTTAGACAAAGAAGAATTGATTTATTTATTTACAATAAAATTGTATCCGGATTCCGGAAAGACTACAAGAAGCCGTTGTCCAAAAAGTAGTTTCAATTCTTGTCTGTATTAATACTTTGGTAAAAGCTCCATTCAGCAGTAGGTAACATCCTAAAAACCCAATCCACATTAAGCGACCCTCACACGCTCTTTTATACTTAAACAAGAAAATGTTTATCCTCTTTAGTATACAAACTTTTAGTTCTAGACTAGATCCATATCCTATTTACTATGGATATTTATAATATTAGAAATATTTATAGAATCCGGTTCTGTAAGCTGTGATCAGGCCGCTTGTTTAATATCGCCCTCGGCCGATAAAGTAGGGTGCAGTATTAAGGTAGAGAGAGAGCAATAGGAGACACCTTTTACGCTAATTGAAAGTCTTGGTTATTTTTCGCAATGATGAGATGCAAGAAAAGTGAATACGGATGATTTTTCAATATATTTCCCTGTAGCTTTCTAACTAAGAACTACTTACGTTAATGTCAACAGCGACACCTACTTTTAATAATGAGAAAATGAATCTTTTACACAGATTTTGCTTTAAACATGAAAAAGATTTTAATAGTAAAGATTGGCAAACGAAGTTAGTTATTAAATTACAAAGTATTGATAAAATGTAATGTAAATTACTAATAATTTATTCCTTATGAATTTAGACGAGTATAAAATTTGCATTCTAATTTAAGTTTATTTTAGTGAAAGAAATGTGCAGAAGAAAATTAAAACGAAAAAATCAAAAACACAGCTTCCTTTTAAACAGCTTTAAATCCGAATCAGAAAAACGAATCTTATCGTTAAAGATTCAAATTCTTATTAAAATTAACTAGAGACAAAACGTCCATTCTGTTTTCTTGATTTGATTTCGTTCGTTTCATTCGAGATTAACCAGTGACAGAGGAAACTGTTTTTTTTTCTTAAGAGTTTTCTACAAACCTTTTTTTCATTAGAAATGTCTTTGAGATATCAAATACCGGTAGGTATTACAATTTATCGTGAAAAAATTCATCAATTTATTCAAAGTCACTATTTTACATTACATTTTTTACATTCGTCCGACTCAAACTGTCTATTCCATTACACATTAACATGCACAGACACTACGTTACATAATAATTTCGGTATTTGATATACCATGTAGTAAGACCAATGTCTCAAATGTCTTCGAACAAAAACTGTTTCAGCTATTTGACTTATTTACTATTTTAGGTATATATATTGAAAACCCATCATCTGTAGAATAGAATTAGAGTACCTTGTTTGGCCTCGCCCTCTTAATGAGACTTAATAGTCTTGACAGTAGTATCCTCACCACGTAAATTGGAATAGCCGGTTTCTCCTCCCCAATACTGGATAACGCGTCCTTGCAATGTCTTCACATTGACATTCTCTTCTTAGCAGTATCGACAGATGTCTTTATTTGCCAAGTTCAGCTGACTCAGATTTTTTCTGAGCCGACAATTTCTTTTCAAGAGATTGACAATCATTCTGACATCGTTTCGTCTTTGTGATAAACGCTCTGCAGTAAATTTTGCCAAGTGTTCTTTTATGAAGACTTTGGCTTGTCGCTTTCCCGGTGATTTTTCCCACTATTCCTAAGCCTTCTCTAGCCTTTATTCATTAATGGAACGTGTCAGCAACTCTACCGAATGGTTCCGGGCAAATTATAAAGATATAAGCTCCCACTCGGGCCAATTCATCAACCTTCTCGTTGCCTCGAAACCCTGAGTGTTCTGGTACCCATGCCAGTGTCAGAGAATTCCGACTTGCGGCATGTGTCATGCAGGGTTCTAACGCAGCCCGAGTATATGAGTACGGTTTTACCTGACTTATGATCTCAATTGCACAGTAGTATATGGCCATTTCTTAAGCCTGAAGCACTGTAGCATAGTCTTCTACTATTTATACCCGACTTAGTGCCTTTGTAAGTATTTGATTAATCGCTTTACCAGGTTAACTCTCCTTGAATTGGGGAGCCATTATTTCATAAATCCCTTTTAAGTAATTCTACTCGAAAGTTTCTCGCAGAGATATACCTGAAAACCATCCTTTTCTGAGGCACACTTATTATTTGATCCACCTTAACCCTATCATATAGCTCTGCTTGCTCTTTTACCCTCAATAAGCTTATGGGAGCCTGGCCTTGTAGCAGCCTGTGAGCAAATAAAATTATGTTGTGTATGAAACTTATAGTTAATCAATAAGTTGTTTATGACACACCAATTACCATTTAGCAATTGTGTGGAGTGAGGAAGTAATAAGTAAGTGATGTAATGAAAGATTAAAGATTTAGGTCTCTATATTTAACTGAAGCTCTTCTCAGTACGATAAGTTTAATTTTTTTTTTTTAATTAGAAGCTTTCCTAAAAGTGTCTTAAATCAAATTATATTCCATAGATGTAAGTATTTTTTTTACTGTTTTTTGTTGTCTCTGGTACAATGTAAAGCTGGTCATATAGCAGAGGCAAAAGAAAACCAGAAAATATCGTTAATAATATCTTGCCTTGTTAATAATTGATCTCTCTGTTGCAAGAAGTAGTAGGAGTCTTAGTGGTTATTCAGAGTATAAATATGATTAATTACATGCTTTCAGGGGTAGAAATAGCTTCTGAATAGTTGTTTTTTTAAATTTAACTCTTAATCCACTAATTTTATTAAAGTTCTTCTCTAGGTAAAACTATGTTTTTTTACTCAACTATTTTTACACCTTTTCTAAAATGTTATGCTATTATTTTTGCAAGACTTACTAGTCGACAAACCCGATTTTATTTTACTTATATATATTTATTTAAAATTAAATTCCTGCGCCCATGAGATGTTAAATTAGATTTAAATTAAATATAGCGAATTTAAGAGTTTGTTTCCAATTATTGCAATGTCAATGTTAGTGACAGACGGGCTACGACTGACATCTTGCAAATTAGAGATACCCAATGCTCTGTTGCAGTTCGAATACTCAAAAGTTTTCGTCATTTTGTTATAAGAAACTTACAAAATAAGATAATTTTTACATATTTATATTAAAAGTAAACACTTCATATATCAAAAGATATTCGGTATTCTATACGTCGCTACCTATTAAACTTTATAAGTAATCTAAAGCTCGTTACTTTTAACTAGAAAATGAGGCACAAGATAAGAAAACTACATTATCTCGAACGAATGTTTAAAACAATGAAATACATTTATATTCATTTCCGTAATTGTGTACAAACCCAACAAGCTGTTTTCGTTCAGCTAGTGAAAAATCGTGAAGTTTGTGATAAAATCATCTGATTTTTTTTACAATTATATACTCTATAAATTACCCAAGTAACTGTGAATGCTCATGAAAATACTTGAATCGTAGAGACAATTGAAGGCATTCTATACTTATACAAAGCGATTCACTTAATTATCAGATTGTATTTATTGTAGACTTAGACAGAAATGGTAGAAAGTTAAATTATTTTAGGTCAATAAAATTATAGAATTTCATTTATTATTTATTATGTATTCTATGTCTTGGTGTATTTTTAGAAGCATTTTTAACTTCCAGCTAAAAAAAATTATTTTTTTTTTAAATCGGGAAGTTATTGGTTTCACCCCGTTTTTCGAAAATCGAGTTTTCATCGGATCTCAACGTTTTGAGGTCTTAGGAACCTCCCCTGACTATTTTTACGAGGGTGTTTGTATGTCTGTATGTACGTGTGGATGTGTGTGTGTGTGTGTGTGTGTGTGTGTGTGTGGATGTATGTAAACCTCTTATAACTTTCGAACGGCTTGACCGATCGGAATGAAATAAAAAGCATTCCAAAAAGTTCCATCTAACTTAGATTCCCTGTAAGTTTGAATCGATTCGAGCCCGTAGATTTCGAGAAATTTTAAAATAACCGAAAAAAATAATTGGTAAAAATGATGTTTTTTGGGCATATCTTTTAAGCTATTGCATCGATCAATTTCATAACCTAATCAGCTCTCAAGCTTAGAAAGCCACGTCGAATGCCGTTTTGCAAATTAAAATCGGTTGATTTGTTCGTGAGATATCGTTGTCGAAAAATTTCAAAAAAAGTGTTTTTTTCAATAAATTAGAGATTTTTTGACTAACCGATTTTGCACTCCCAGTAACGTTTTTAGGTCTCAAAAAACTACGTCGAATGCCATCTTAAACATCAAAATCGAATAAGGCGTTAAAAAGTTATGGTTTTAAAACATTTCAAAAAAAGTCAAAAACGTCAAAATACGTCACGTTATTAAGCTTTGCGGTTAAAACTAGCGGGAAGTTGCAAGGATGGCCTTTAAGGTCAACCTCTTTTCGAATTTTTTTAACTAAAATAGTGGTAGTAGTCTCTTTCTCTCTGTTCGCTTGGATCTTTGATATGTATGAACTCCGAAAATGTGTCATTACGACCGTCACAATACGTCGTCACATCATATGCATGTTCGGTCTCGATAATTCGTACCCCATGGGACCAAGCGTTTTGTACGGATTATGGAGAAATACGAAATGTGTATCGAAATTACAAATAAGGGAGGGTTTTATAATGGAAAAAAATACGTTTTGTGGAGGTTTATTTTATTAATACGTATGTTTATTTGAACATAATGTAAAGTAGTAATTAAATATAAAAAAAATGTATAGTAAGAAAGTTACATTAAATAAAAATTATACTTTTTATATTCTTTTTAAGTCCTATAAGCATATTTTTTCTGTTTATACTTTCGCGCCCTACGTTGTGTGGCTACTACCTCCAGGATACGTCGTCGCCAACTCACCTGCTGTCAAGAAATTACATATGTCCTTCAAAGGGACTTTCACCATTGAAAATTGGAGGATAGAGAAGACTCAGGAGTGGTGGGAAAAATCACCGGTCAAGCATCAAGCCAAAGTCTTATGTACTGCAGTGCTGTTATCACAACGATGAAACTATGTCAGAATGAATGTCAGTCTCTTGACAGGACATTGTCGGCTAAGAAAACACCTGAGCTTGGCAGATGACGACATTTGTCGATACTGCCAAGAGGAGGAGGAAACCGCATTTCATGTTATATGGCAATGTGTAAGTGGTATCTAGTATTGGGGGAGGATAGGGCAGGGCTAGGCAAGGTGCTCTAATCCTATTTTAGAGATGATGGGTGTTTACAATAGATTTGTAAAGGTCGCAGTAATACTACTTAATAGTCAACACAATGAATATCTATCCATCTTACCCGGCTTTTGCTTGTTCGACACTGGGTGGAGAGGCACTCCTTTATTGTCCATCTAAATCTTGTTCCTCAAAATCTTTAGCCAGGATTGCTTCTTTTGAAATGGTCTTCATAAGTGCAATATCTTCATATGCCGTGATATAGTCGGTAAAAGTTATAGGATTGTCTTCGTTTTAAAGCACCAGAAGATCCCACTAAGCGTCTGGAAAAAATGCGTTCCTCTTTCTGTCTCAAATTCCATGAACGGTCCTTGATAAAACCTTATCAGCAATGGTCATTGCTTTTAACAGGCAAATTCTGTACTCCTGTCCTTCATCAATCGAATCTATTATTCGTAGTACAAGTTCTCTCCTGTAGCTTTTAAAATATTCAAAAAGTGCCTGAAGTTTTACCGTCTTATTCGACTTAAACGTTTTTGAGGTATGCAATTTAGAAAATAACTCTGTCACAATACGTCATCACATCATATGCATGTTCGGTCTCGATAATTCGTACCCCATGGGACCAAGCGTTTTGTACGGATTATGGAGAAATACGAAATGTGTATCGAAATTACAAATAAGGGAGGGTTTTATAATGGAAAAAAATACGTTTTGTGGAGGTTTATTTTATTAATACGTATGTTTATTTGAACATAATGTAAAGTAGTAATTAAATATAAAAAAAATGTATGCCTTTTTTTTGATCCGATAAATCATAGGAAATTATTACATGTTCTTGAAACACTTTAGGTGTGCAGATTTCCCTACCATCAACGACTTCAGATTCTCGGAACCGTCCATATTCGGGGTAAAGAGAAGTACAACTGTACAATTTTTTTGTCAATTGCATTTTTCATTTTTGAAGGACAATGAGTGGTCCGGCAAACACTTAAAAAATAAGCCAGTTTTTTAGGCGTTGAATACATTTTCCAACTAGTAATTTTCTATGACTTCACATAGTTTTTCTTTAAACTTATTCTTGTAAAGCTGTGCTTTCTTCACAAATATTTTTAAAATTGATGCTTTACCTTTTCTTGAATTTCTTGAATCACACTTCCCTAGCTTTAAAATTACTAATGCCTAATTTGACAGCAAACGTCTTAGCTTTTTCCTGTAAACTAAGGCCACGTATGTATACATTCAGAAGCCTACTTCACCAAACATTTTTCTAAGCTTAGGTTACTGACTGGGTTTCTGCCGCGTTTATTTACTGCAAGTAGGAGCTGCCAATAAACGTTCCTTTTTCTTAAAAATTGAAGTCAGATCGACCAAAAGGTTTTATATTGTTAAGCAAGATCTTTCTGGTTTTCCCCAGTTGTCACTATTAGCCGAAAAGGTATTAGCAAACACTTTTTGAAATTTTATTTTTGGAATCATTTTAATGGACTACCTTTAAAAGAAACATAAAATACAAGAACCTATTTGTTCTTGCAAACTGGCTAACCGTAACAGCTACCTAAGCCGACACTTTAAAGCTCAGGGCCGTAATAGGATCTATTTTAAACCAGTAGGTATCGACTGTTCTTATCAATTATTTTACTGAACCACGGCATAAATTTATTAATTAGCATAATATAAATTTATTAGGGCAAATATTAAAAATAGGTATTAATCATGATGATAACTACATTCAAGTATTCATTAATTAAAAACAATGCATAATACAAAATAACAGTAATTATAAAAAAAGGCACTCATAAACAACAATAGTATATGTAGAACAATAAATATCGACACTAAATAATAGAAATTCTTCAAAAGCTACTGTCGACGACAATTCTCGAAAAAAACTAGAATTTGTAAATTCATGAAAATATGAAACATAAAACCTGTAAAGTTCAGAAGCACGTTATATAATACAATGGAGGCATTAACCAGCCGTCGTTGAACCCCCATTATGATAAGATACGTCAGTCCACACAAACTTGAAACTAATAATACATTTACTGAATTACTTAAGAGCTAAAATTACAGAAAAATGCCGCATTTAACAAGAAAAAGATTCTTGCTTCACAAGCTCAAAAGGCAAAATCGTCACTACTGAAATTAAACTAACTGCTTCCACATCCTCTGTATTCCCAAGATTTGGTTGCCACTGATTAATACAATGTCAAATTCGCAAAGTAAAGCTTATTTTTGAGTCTTAACAAAGCGTAGGTACTATACAAAAAATATCCAAATAATAAAGAATTATTCGTCGATGTGTGTGTGACTTTAAAATAAACCTTTGTTAATCGTATAAAAATCATTTTCAAATACACTATTTTTTTTTGTTCTCGTGACTTCCTACCCAATGTGTTTATATAAGTGTTTTACTTTGTATATAGGAAACCTAATTAATTTACTCACATAATTTAAATAAAACTACCTGTAAATAGATTGTATCTATAACTAGATCAACGCCTAACTGTTTGTAAATTTTTACGAATCAAAAAGAAAAACGGTTTATGCTTATGGGAACTGACTTAATACGAACATTAATGTGTCTAGTCATCGCAATTGTTAACTTTAGGTAGGTATTTTTAATATTTTATAAGTTAAAAGATCTTCGGTTGTGATAAACAGACACAGTATGTGAATACGTATATAAATCAAATAATTCTCACGTATGTTGGCGTACTCTTTTTCGTAAAATTAACAGTTTCTGAAGAGACCACATACGGAGGTTTAGTTTGAGTATCTAAAAATATGTTGTATTTATATTAATATTGATTTCTACCTGTTTGTTTCTGAAAAAATTATATTGTTTGTCGCTGGTGCTTAATCTCAGATTTTCCACTTCTATTCTTTTGCTGTGTACAAGCGTTAACATTTAGTTTGAAAACAGATCCTTTCTGATATCGCTGACACCCTAATAGTGATTTACAGGTTGTCGATGTTAAAGTTGCCTTGTCCCTTTTTCAAGAAACAAACTGTTATACCTAAAAATGCACCACCTGTTGATCGAACACCGGGACGAAGACCCAGAATCATGTCGATCGAGTCCATTCAAAATGTGCTATTTATTAGAATTTGATTTCTGGGTATGCACTCGATCTCTTTTGATATATTTTTTCATTCTTTTATGTTGTAGGAGTTTCTCACGGTGATATTTTATTTTGAATTGGGATGGATTTATTGATACGCTTGAATTGGTTTGGATGATATTTTTTTGTGACATGTCTTAGACTAGCCAATTACACATATCCAGTATAATATTTAGGCAGTAATTTTATTTGTTTGCCCGTTCAAATAATTTTAAATATTTGATATTTACTAATTGGTATCTTGAGTTTGTATACGAAAGTATCTAATTCGTAGTACCGTGGCATACAAAAAAATATTTAATATCACAAAAAGAATATTTAAAAATAAAAAACAAAATATAAAAAAATATAAACTTTAACTTATTTTAAAGTATGGGAAAATATATAAGATTATTCAAATACTAAATTAAAGCAGGAAAATATGCAAAAAAAAAATTGATAAAAATAAAAAAAAAATACAATAAAAAATCATTTTATTCTTATTCAAAAATATAATGTAAAACTTTTAAAATATTTTTTTTATTTTGGAAATATAAGAATAGTTAATATAGAAATTTTATAAATTATGTTTACAAAAAAATTGATCTCAAAAATCCGTAATTTAAAAAATATTTTAAAGCTCCACTAAATTCAAAAAAACATTTTTTGTTATAGTAAGTTATTTATTTTATCTACTAATAATTAAATATATTTTTTTTTATTTTTTTATTTTTATTTTTTTAACTAATTTAAAATATATATATTAATATTTATTAAAGCTCATAATATTTTAACTTTATCATTTTTTTTAATTTTTAATAGTTATAATAATACATTTTTTTAAGATTTGCTACAAACACAAAATATTCGAAAATTTAAAAAATACATGTAACAATTTGTAAACAATTATACATTATTTTTAATATAATATAAAATTTAAAAAATCTCAATATATAAAGTCAATATCAACATTTTTTTCAAAAGTAACAAGAAAAATGTCGAAAAGTAGATCAGTTTTGAAAAAACTCTAAATAGAAATATTTATAGTTTATTTAAATTTAATTATGTGCTTATTATTACTGATATTTTTTTTGTACTTTATTGTTTTATAATTTTTAATATTTGAAATAACATATTTTAACAATTTCTAAAAAGCAAAGATTTAGAAATAAAATAGTGTAATTCTATATCACTATACGTATACGTAAGCATATATAACTGTAGTATGCGTGCATGTGTATCACTTACCTCGAGAATTAGATATATTTCGTCTAATGCTTTTTGTGTCGTTAAAATTTCACCGTTAGGGTTATCTGATCTGTACCAAAATCAATAAGGTTCTTTCTCATCACATGAGAATTCTCTATACCAAATTATATGATCATGCAACTTTTCGGAGGAAAATATGAATTATATACACGAGTTTCGAAAAACTGCTAAAGTTATCTGTTTTAAACCAATGTCAATAGGGTTCCACTTTATGACATTAGGATTCCATACGTTAAATTTCATAACCCTATGGTCTACCGTTTGAGAGTTGAGTACAGAAGGAAATATGTTTTATATACACTAGTTACAGAAAACCGCTAAGGTCTCGACCAAAAGCAGTAGAGTTCTTTTCCATGATATGAGGATTCTATATACGAAATTTTATGACCCTGTGATTTTTAAAACCGTTAAAATTTTACCGAAAGAGATATTTTATCTGAATAAAAATCAATAGAGCTTTCTTATGAAATAAGTATCCTATATACCAAATTTTATGATCTTGTGACTTTCCATTTAAGAGTTATAGCGCATATAAACAGAGGGAAAGATATATTATATACACGAGTTTCGAAAAACTGTTAAAGTTTTACCGCTTTCTATTCTTTGTTTTTATTTTTTAAATTTTTCAAGATTTATGCACTTTTTACCTTTAGTTTGTCGTTCTTTAAAAAGCATAGCCTTAAAAATCAAGAAGAAAAAATAAATAAAAATTAAAAGCAAAAACTTCTGTGATGACTGATGACTCTGAGTTTGAAAGGTACCTAATAGTAAACAAAAATAATGAAATTATTTAATTATAAAAAAAGTGAGAGGGGTCAAGGGACACCCGGATGGAACGAAGTTCCTTTCGATTAATTAGTAAAGGAATTGTAATTTGTAAACACAACAGAGTGTTTATACATACATAAGCATTTATTATTGTCTGTATAAAATCTCTACTTACCTAACTCTATCAGCAATATCCGGAACTTGTGCAGAAACACTGTCAGGATACATTGTTATTGTTATGTTCTATTATTTTATTATTTATTATCTACAAAAAACTATAAACTTAACAAAGTCGCGACACTACACTGTTTAAAGCAAAATAGAAAATAGTAAATCCATTAACACCTGAATATTTTTAACAGTTCTTTCTTTTAACAAAAGTGTCCATTTATACAATACCAGAGGTTTAGATGATATACATCTACCTAGAATTACTTTTTATTTTAGTTTAATTTAAAACAGGAATTAACAATTTAATACAAAATTTTAAAATTAAAATATTTGACAGTAACTGACAGTTAAGATAGTTCGACGTACATAACTAGTCAAGTTACGAACTATTTTTAAAATGTTTATGAATTTATTAATTTATAAAAACAGGATGAAATAAAATATAATAGGTACCTACTTATTTTTGTTCCACAGTATTTTCTTTTTAATGTACATGTTCTTTTAATTTAAATTAGTGTTTTTTTAATTGTAATATATCTATCTATGAGAGAGAGAGAGAGAGAGAGAGAAAGAAAGACAGACAGACAGAGAAACATGCGTGTGTCGTGTCGTGACATATTTGGTCTGAATTTTTTCCGGCTAGCATTTAGCCTCAGTCGTAACTGCTCGTAAAGCCCGAAAAGGATCTTCGTTCCAATAACTTATAAATAATTAAAGCTATTTAAAAGGTTTGAAAATTCTCAAACAATAAAGCAAAATATTAGAAAACCCTGAAAATTCGAATATTAATTGTAAAAAAACTATTTTGTCATGCTATATGTGCTTGAGGAGACAGTAAGTAAGTGTCACATAGGCATGAGTAAAATCTAACGATCAAAAAGGGAAATAATTATTAAGCATTCCTACCTAGTTGTTAGTTGACACATAGAGGCGTAGAGGTGGTGGGTTCAAGTCCTGCAGGATGCGACATTTTTTTCAATTTCTCCTTAACGTCATTTAATATATTAATCCTCTGGGAGATATCTCAAAATAATCATTTACTAAAGTACCTTTATTTTAATTTCAATGATAATTATGAATTTTATC
Organism: Altica lythri; assembly: GCA_964028335.1. NCBI lineage: Eukaryota > Metazoa > Arthropoda > Insecta > Coleoptera > Chrysomelidae > Altica > Altica lythri. Next base: position 24,217,077 of record OZ034809.1, on the reverse strand, counting down.
GTTTCGTCTTCTGCAGCGCTTGGGTTCTAAAATTTATAAATAACATTTGACAACAAATCTAAATCTAAGCTAATTAAAACCATTCACTTGAAATCCCCTGTTTATGTAAAATTGACCAACCGGATCATCCCTAAAAGTTGTTGATTCGTTGATTTGTCATAAAAAAATCATATATTAAAATAATTCATTTCTAGTTTTGATATTAAGTATATCAATATTTTCTTCTATTGCGGTTATAATTTCCCACGTTGCTTTCGGTAAGTTAGTTGGTATAGATGCATAATTTTAATCATTTTTTAAGCGTCATACCAAACAATCAATAATATAAGTTCAGGTATCGCTAAAGCATCCTAATATGATTATAATGATAAGTTATGTCAGACATTATTGATAACCTCCTTCCAAGTGATCGAAAGGGGCCGGGAACGGCCCCAATCAATCAAAGCATGCATTTTCCCTCCTCTAATATTGAGAACATCCGTTTTATGATGTTGTTTAGTTATTTTTGTACAATTAGTTCAGCTGCTTTTATTACGACACGCTTTTTTGTATACAGTGAATATTTAACAAAACATAATCGGTACTAGTCTTTTTTTTATTATGTGAGCTTAGACCAGTAACTAGGGATCTATAAAGGTTTAGCTAATAATTAATAACAGCGGTTATACTAGTAATAAAAGAGACATTATTGTATAATCAGTTACTAAGGAATTAAAAAGAGGTTAAAATTTTATTTTTTAAACTATATCGAAAACTATAAAAATACTGGAAAAATCGCAAGATACATTCATTTTAAAATACAAAATTGCATTTAAAGAAGTTAATATAAAAAAATAATTATACACGAGGTGGGGACACTAGCTTATGACATGTCTCAAAGTAGTTTCCAATTTTTTAAATAATAAGCTCTGAATGTCCTTTCCTCTTATTAAGGTAGTCCTGGTAATCTTTTTCCGGTATCGACGTTAGAGCGTTAATCGCTTTAGTTTTCATAATTTGGTTATTCTCAAAACAGTATTATTAAGTGGCGTTTTTATTTTGGAAAAAGCCGAAAAGCATTATCAAAATTTTACAGAGACTGACAATGCTGTACAATACAATATTTTGTCGACTTAGAGACTTGCGCTTCGTACTATTTCTCATTCACAAGAAGCGCCGCCGCACTATATAAAAAAATTTTAAACGCTATTTTACAAACTAGTTAGTTAAAGCTTTGAAAATTCGTGTGTTGGTTTTAGATAAAGCATTCTTTATGAGAATTTTTAAAAAATCTGTATTTCGCATGATCTGTACGTCTCGTAGGTGACGGTGAGCGACCAATACTTTCTTAAGGCTTTAGATTAGATTAGATTAGATTAGATAGAATATTTTTTGGGTTGGCTGTTAGCCTGTACCTATTACTGCGACCTGTGCAGATCTATTGTGAACACATATTATCTCTTGAGGTTTTACTGTTTACGTTTATGTATAGGTAGCATAAACACACTTGCTCGAAGGTATTACAGCAGCGAAGAATTTTTTTGGACCGATCTCGTTCTTATATTACATACCATTTTGCATGTATTAAATTGTTGGAATTTGTAGAGCAAAATGATATCAGTTTAATCAGTTAACACATCATTTGCAATTACTTGACATCATCTTTTTTTATCATTCCATTTACAATGTGCGCAACAACTGAGAGAATAGAGCTAGTTTTAGAACATTAATAAACAAAGTTTTAATAATGTCAGCAATCATTAAAGCAATAGTAAAATAATTTCAAGTTTTAAAACAACGAACAAAATTCCATTTTTACCAAAAGCTATTGCTAAGAGTATTTTTCATTAAGCAATTAAAACCGTTTAATATAAAATTTTAAAAAGAGATATTAGTAAAGTAACCCCAAATCTAAAATCTGTTTTTCCAAAACCATGTGATCATGTTAGCAGTTACAAAAGATAAACGAGATGGCATAAGATGATTTCTGTTTTTCACTTAAATAAATCTGCCTAAATATCAAAAAAAAGTTATACTTTCTATTAGAAATGAGCACAACGTAATAACATTTTCATAACAATCAAAATTAGTTTTTTGTCAACGATATTAAACCCTTATCCCTCTTAAACGGTACGGTTCTTTCATCAACGTTCCCTTTAACTTGATATTGGTTTTTAATAACACAAAAGTTAAAAAGTCCCTTCGTTTACCGGTCTAGTACGGCAGAGTGAATCGTTGCTTTGTCAATTTATAACCTATCTGCCCTTTGGGCATCATCAGCGTAAGGATTTTTGATTTTTGTAGGCGGTCCAGTCTCTCAGTTACATCGGGCCTTATAATTATAATCGCATTATAGCGAGGAAACAAGTTTTGAGGTTGTAAATATTGCCATTGTTTCCTTTAGACTTAATATTTTTATTAAGAACTTAAAACAGATTTTATTCGATATACATTTCATATAGAGTAGTATAGTTAATACATATGCTATTGAGAATATTCAAACCAACTAATACGGTCTTAACTAATGTTTACTTACCACCCAAGTGCTTTGATGTTTAAAATAATTTATTATTAATTTCTTCAAAAATTAATCTGGTCCTAATTTTATTTTAATAGATAGTGTAGAAGGTACTGCACACAGATAAATACTTGTTAGTAAACCGATGAAGATTCTTGACGTTTAGTACGGTTACTTACGAAAAGATTATATGATAGTAAATTACTTTTTACTAATAAAAAAAATCACGTAATGAGATTTTAAAAATTAGACAAACAAGAAATAGCCAGTAGCGCTTATATACTCAGTGACATTAGAAGTGTTACACCCAGAAGGAATAATTTCTTAATCTTAATTTTTTGGCAAAATGGTAGATTTACATCAAGAATAAAACGATAACATTTTCAAAAAATTTTTAATAACGTATAACAAAAAAATTAATTAATAATGTGTTTGGTGACCCCGTAACTGAATACACTAATATACACGTCTAGCCATTGATAAAATGAGATGATTTGTGGTATCTCGTTCCATGCAACTTGAACTTCATGGATTAACTGTGCCAGAGTTTGTGGAGGATGCTGTAAATTGGACAGTCTTGTCCCCATCATATCCTACACATGTTCGATGGAATTTAAATCTGGTGAACGGGGTGGCCACGGCAAAACATTAACGCCAGCTTCTTAGAGAAAGTCCATAGTTCGACGATCAATATGGGGACGCGCGTTATCTTGCTGAAAAAGGACGTGTCGACGGCCGTCTAGATAAGGCAGTAAAGTGGTTTGTAAGACATCATCAACATAACGTGCAGCTGTCATACTGCCTCAAATGAACACAAATAGTGATCGGCTACCATAGGCAATAGCCCCCCAAACCATTACTCCAACTGTCCTGTGTACATGTCTTTCAAGAACAAACCCGGTAATTCGTCGCTCTTACCCTTCTACGGCCATCGTGCATGCCTAAACAAAATCGCGATTCATCGCTGAATGCTACATTATGCCATTCTTCCACCCATTGCTGCTGTTCTCTGCACCAATTCAAACGTTGATGGCAATGGTCATGGGTCAAAGGTAGCACTAGTCGTGGGCGGTATGAAAACAGGTCTACCTACCTCTCCAAACCATTGATCAGCGATTTGACGCGTAGTAGCAAAACGATCTCGCAGAGCAAGTAGTCTGAAACGCCTATCTTGTCGCTCTGTGGTACGCCTTGGTTGGCCAGTTAGTCTTCTTCGTGTTCCTCTACCTTCGTTTGTCCACACACGACACACACGCATTACCGTCATTGCCGTACAATTAACACGAAGGGCAATTTGGCGATACGACAAACCCATATCTTTATAGGCAACAATTCTACCCCTGTCAAAATCGCTAACATGGGGGTAATTTTGATGTCCTCGAACTCGAGGCATTTTGTTACACTGAATACAGTTAGACTGAAGAACAATAATTAAAAATTTCTTTACCAACCGGTCTTCATAAATCGTATTTTAGTAGATTTATATCTACTATTCAGCTGGTTCGCATGTCACGACTTCGGGAAAATTTCACTACAGTTTTTCGTTTTGGGCCCCCCTGACCTCAAAAACACCTTCCGTTCAAAAGTTTATATATATATATATATATATATATATATATATATATATATATATATATATATGTATATATATATATATGTATGTATAGTTCCGATATAACGAAATCTGTGGACACGATAGCGGTCGCATTTTTTAACGGATCGAAATGAAATTTGGTACAAAAATCAATCGTCCAAAAATCTCGGTCGAGTTCGTTAATGGGCCAAATCCGTACAGCCGTTTTGGCGTGACATCAAATCAAAATGGAAAAAAATTCGTAACTTTTTTACTTCACCCTGTACAAAAAAATGTTAGGGGACTTTTTTGTTTGTCTCAAAAAGACCTACAACTTTTATCCAAAACATTTTTTTCTAAAACGTATACTTTAAATGATATAAATTAATATAAATCTACTGATGCGCCTGGCTTACCAAGGGCCATTTTTTTTTATTTTAAGATATAATTTTATTTTTACAAAAACTATTAAAGATAAAACATTATTATTGTTATCATAGCATTCTTTAAATATAGGTAGTCATTCTGTTGTCAAAAAATTAAGATAAAGAAATTATTCCTTCTGGGTGTAACACTTCTAATGCCACTGAGTATAAATTTAGGCTAAAAATTCATTAGGGACACTACAAATAAAAAGTAAAAAAAATGCAACTTACATGATTACAGGTGTATCGTTATTTTTGAAGGATCCCAAGTGTAAATAAAAAACTAAAAAAATCTATTACGTTTAAATGATCCCCCATAATCATCATGGGAAAAGGCTCTAGGTGGATTATTCTTAAATTTTGCTGAAAGATAGTTTTCCGTATGCCGATCAAAAGTCTCAATGGGCAAAAACTCCTAAATGGACAGTGAAAATGCTGCAGACAATAATATTGATTTAATATCTGAATATTATTGTATATGTGAAAGTAAATGGAACATATACACGTATTTTGTAGTTTTAAGGGTAAGCAAGGCATGTAGCCCATGTAAAATACCCAAATGAATCCTTGCTTAATACAACATTAGATGCCGCGAACAGACATTAACCAGAACAAGAAAATATTTAGGATATTGATGAATGACTTATTAATCACTGCCTTAATTAGCTGGGTGACTGCTTACTTTGCCTTAACCGGCTGAGTATCTTATTATATTACCTTAACCGGCTGGGTATACACAACACCTTGCCTTAACGGATTGGGTGTACAAACACATTGGTCTTAGCCTGCTAATGATACACAACACCTTGCCTTAACTGGTAGAGAGAAAACTTACAACTCAGTAAGTATTGCTGCAAATGGGTTTAATTTATATACTCGGGGTTTTTGGAGTCGCTGACCACGAATATCACGATTCCGAAAGTCTCCGCAATACTTGGTGTCTAGCGTATTTACCTCTTCTCCTTGGGTTTTATGTAAATTCTGTACGAAATCAGTGCACACTTGGTACTCGGTGGTTTTTTGAGTCGCTAAATACGATTATAATAATGGCGATGGTGTTCGAAACACCTGGTGCTTAAGACGGACCTCGTCCCCAGAAATTTTATGCAAATTCGATACAAAAAGAGTGTGCACTCGGTACTAGGAGGTTTTTGGGGTCGCTTACCACGAATATTATATAATGATTTTGCTTAATCATTCGCATATAAATTTATGAATCCATGCACGTATGCAAGTATAACTTCTGCCGGCAGTCCCGCTGACTGCCACACTAGTTGTTTTATTTCTAACTGAACTATTCAAACTTTTAGGTGCACTGTTTAAATTTTCATCGGTACTGTTTAAACTTTTATCTGCTTTGTTCAATTAAAGTTAAAAAAGCAAGTTGTACTGTTTAAACATTTAGCAGAAGCATTTAAACTTTAGACAGCTTTTGTTAAACTAAACTGTATTGTTCAAATATATAGTTGCACTTCTCTGTAATAAAAATGTATAAATTCTATGTTCAAACTCTTGTTAAAATAGTTGGAAACCAACTGGTCTAAGTTATTTTATTTGTTAGGGTTATGTAGCCAAATGTTAAAAAAAAGGAACCCCTATAGATGCGTCATGTCTGTCTGTATATCCGTTCATATGTCACATCCACTTTTTTCCGAAACTTTAAGAACTATACTGTTGAAACTTGGTAGGTAGATGTATTCTGTGAACCGCCTTAAGACTTTACCCAAAAATAGAAAAAAAACTGGTACTCAATTTTTTTTTATCAAACCCATACGTCTGAGGTATCTATGGATGGGACTTAAATTATGATATGTAGGTTTCCAAAATCATTTTTTTTTAAACTGAATAGTTTGCGAGGAAGGTACTTCCAAAGTGGTAAAATATGTGTCCCCACCCCTGTAATTTCTGGAAAAAGAGAATTATCAAACTTAAAAATATATATGATGTACCTGTATATTACCATGTAAACTTCCACCAAAAATTGGTTTGGCCAAAATCTAGTAAACAGTTTTTCTAAACATCGGTCAAAAATACAACGAACTATAAAAACTTTTATATTGTTACTTGCTGCTACGGAACCCTTAATGGGCGACTTTGACTCGCACTTGGTTGCTTTTTTTAAAAAGTTTTAAAATAGATCAGTTTAACTCGTCCTGCACGATTTAAAACACCTTTTTTACGTAACCATATGAATGGTCTGTTTTTGTCTTTGCAGAATGTATTATAAAGCAAGACGACTATGTAGTATAATAAACCAAGAGAGGTAAAAAGTTTTAGCTGTAATGTTTAAATTTTAGGCTGTTTTCGGTAAAAATTATGCTGTTAAAATTTTACTGTACTTTTAAAACTTCAAGATATTCTTAAAATGGTTTTGTAACCACCCTTGCATTTAAATTAAAAGTTTTTTTTTAATGAAGCAGAACTCGTAGTCAATCTGTTTTTATTTTTTTAGATTGTATTGTATTGTAAAGCAGATATTCTATGTATCGTAAAAAACACAGACAAATAAAAAGTTAGCTGCAGTTTTTTAACTTTCGGCTGCTTTCGATAAAAGTTAAGTTGCACTATTCAAACTGCAGCTGATGCACTATTTAAATTCCCAAAACATTGTTTGAATTCTTAGCTGCAATGTTAAGACTTTTGACTGCTTCGTTAATAAAATGATTTAAAACGACGTTTCTAAACAGTCTTGATCTCCATCTTGATAAAAAAACAAGATGCGTTTCTTAATTCAATTTATCAAACAAATCCATTTAGAAACATTGATTTATATTTTCACGAACCTAACATTTATTTACTTCAAACTTTTGACTTGAGTAATTCTTTTTTGTTACTGGAGTCCATTACCCTTGTTTTCTTATTTCGAATAATAATTAGAAAATCAAATTAAATCGACAGTGACAGCAGTAGTAGCACTGAATAACCCTTTTTAAAGAAGGATATGGAAGTTTGCCACAAAAACATCTAAGCATTGAGGCTAAAAGGAAAACAAAAGCAAGTAGAACGAAACAATCGAGTAATTCGGAACGCTGTCGATTCGAATTTGTTTCCCTGGGCGATTTATTCCATTTCTGAACCCACCAACACCACCTCACCCTTCAATATGAATATACAGGGATGGATTGTAACGACTGTTGTCTTGTTAAAAAAGTACGATAACTTTTCAATAACTTCAACAAACTTTGATTAGCATATCGAACCAAAAAATAGAAAATGTTTTATATATCATTGACCATCGATTAACTCAGTTTGACCATAGCCTGACCATGTTTAACACCGATTGTTTTTATTTTTTGTTTAACAAACGTCTTAATTGTTAAACAACCAATTTTTAAATCGTGATTTTAAGTAACGGGTAGTAAAATAAATAAAAACTATTGATCACAATGCGTAACCAGTTTGTTTAGGTCTCTTTAAATCGTTTTCTTTAAAAGCAGTTTCTTCTGAGTAGCTTCAAAGTATCTATAGAAGTATGCAAAAGGTGATCAAAGTCGGTCCATCGTTTCTAAGCTTAGGTAATGTATATAAAGTTTATATGCTGAAAAATGTGTGCGAAAATGTATAATATATAAATATAAAGTATTCTTAAACATGGTTTATCGGTTTGTTTGATTTGAAAATCTTTATGTAATAATCACACCGACCCTGTAAACTTATTCAATCGAGGAAAATATCTAAAACAAACCTTTAGCTTTGTAAGCCTACTTTGTATGGAGTGTTGCTTTACAATTAGTGAGAGATATACATTGTTTTCATTTTACATTCGCCATACCGATAGGTGATCGCCCCGGGATATTAGCTTAAAATTTCCTAAAAGGTGCAGGGAATATGTATACATTTCGCCAATCTGTTAAACTAAATTGATGGAAACGCTAAGTGTGGTTTTCAGTAAAATAAGCAGATGTTATTTTAAGTTTTTTAAGAGACTATTACAAGTAGGTAGTTCGAAAACAGTTAACTTTATGTAAAAAAGTTAATTACTTTCGAGCAAGAAAAATATGTACCGCTTACGTTCGCTTATCTACAATAACAAAGAAGGAAAACAAAATAGCTTAAAGAAAACCATTAAAATTAAGCACGGAAATTTGGTTTAAAAATAAATTGATTCCACAAAATACGGTTTGCTCAACATTTCCTAAACCTCTTTACCTTTTTTAAGGTGCGCCTAACGTTCTTTAGCTCTTGTCAACACTTCTTATATAATATCTTTTGAACTTTCCTTAACATTTTTTTAAATCTTCGCGACTTTTCTTCGAGTTTTCTTAACATTTCTTAACGTTTATTTACTCAACATTGCGTTTACGATTACTTTCAATTGTCATAAAAAAGGTTGCTTACCAGAAGTTATCGTGAAATTCCGACAAAGTAAGACACAGCGGCAAATCAATCTACAACAGGACAATGCAAGTGCTCACACTGCGCAAAGGACAATCGAGTCAAGTTCTTAGCCCATCCATCGTATAGTCTCGACCTTAGTCCCAACGATTTCTTTACGTTTCCAAAGATCAAGAATTCAATGCGTGGGCAGCAATTCCAGTCGCCAGAAAAAGCAATCGATGCCCTTTAAATAGCGATTTTGCAAAATGAAGACTGACATAACCTTTTTACTAATTGGTTTGAACCTATACAAAAGTGTATCGATCTTGGTTGGACCTATTTTGGAAAGGCTTCAAGTCATTATATTTATTGTCTTTATGGCAACCATAATGGTTGTAGCGCCCTTGAATGTAATATATATATATATATATATATATATATATATATATATATATATATATATATATATATATATATATAAAATTAGATTTTATCAAAAAACTGTTATTCACTAACTTTTTAGTTAAACTGATATTGTTTCCTTGTATAACAGAAAATTCATTCAACAATTGTTAACAAACAAACGTTCATTAATCTGATCTTGTTTGTGGTGATTAGTTTGTTTTTATGGTCTCGACCTATTCATTTGTGTTCACATTGTAGTTGTTTAACTGTAGCAAAATTATTGTCTTTAAAATAAATAAATGTGCGAAACGGCGTGAGAATCATGTCTGATTGCAATTTTTTCTGTCTCATTTTATGATTTTATTTTTACTGATTGCAACTGGATAATTTTTATTTATTTTTGTTAAATAACGTTAATGCTATTAAGTTGTATTTTATCCTAATAATTATCTTGTCTGACAGTTCAATAGGTGTAATTAAGATTTATGTTCGATTTTGTTGAAATTAATTATATATGGAATATATACAATATCCTATGGGATTTTTGAAATTTAAAAAAAATACAAACATGAATATATTAAATAACATTAAGGAGAAAGACAAAATTTCGCACCCGGAAAGAGTGGAACCCGCCATCTTAACTTTAACAGTGTGCCACTCCAAATACTAAGCTATAGATGCCTTTATCATTAGTCAGCGTTTTGGTCGTTAAATTTAACCCTTGTCATATGAGATACTTACTCACTTTCTCCTTAAGCTCAACTATGCATAATTTTAATTAGAGATAGATTATTAGTTAAATCAACAATTGAAACACCATACTCCCGGAGACCGGAACCATAGATTTTTATGGAAACTAATTATTTACTAAAAATCTCTGATGAATCTAGATTTGCCATAAATTCAACCGATGGTTTTATTACAGTATGAAAGAGGCCGGGAAGGCGTTAAGCAGAATCCATGACAATCAGTAGGGAAAGTTTTGTACCAGTTTGAGTATAAATTTTATACTGCCGAAAATTTTGAACTAAGTAAAGAAACAATCTGAAGACGAATAAAAGAAAACAGTTTCACCAGCAGAAGAACTGCAAATGATCCCTTATTGCTACCACATCACAAAAGACCGAGGTTAAAATTAGCCTGCAATCATATTCATCCGACCGCCGATGACTGGAAGAGAGTTGACTTTTCAGATGAATTCAGATTTCCTCGAAATCCATCCGATGCTCGTATGGGGGATAACCTTATAGCGTTATGCAGAATGAACGACAATCAGTAGGAAAAGTTTTGTTCCAGTTTGAGTATTCATTTTATATTGCCAGAAATCTTGAACTGAGTAAGGAAACATTCCAAAGAATAATAAAAGAAAACAGTTTAACCTGTTTAACTAGCAGAAGATTGCAAATGGCCCCTTATTGCTACCACTTCACAAAAGAGGGAGGTTAAAATTTGCTCGCATTCATGTTCATCGGATTTCCGTTGACTGAAAAAAATTCTCTTTTCGGATTAGTGCTGATTGGCTCTAAATCCACCCAATGGTCGTATTAGAGTATGGAGGGGACCTGGAGAGCTTTAAGCAAAATGTACGACAATTAGTGGGGAAAGTTTTGGTGCAGAATGGTCTGGAGAAAGATTAATCTCCAAGCTAAAACAGATCTCGTTCTTGTTGTGTTCTCCTAAATATAATATACATTGGTACAAAACTGAAATATTGGAACCGCACGTTTCGAGGAAGATAATTTTCTTTTTATGCAGGACAGTACTCGTCCATATATTGCTAGAAAGGTAAATAAATACTTTAAGAAAGTCCAAATTCAAAAATTAGACTAGTCTTCAAAAAACCCACCTAATTAACCAAATCCTTAAGGCTCTTAGCGAAAAGTGGAGCAATTGTATCACGCAATGATCCAAAAAGTAATTCAAAGCATGCCTTATAATGTTCACAGTTAGGCTAAGTTCAGATGCAACGTACGTTAACGCACGTTTTCGAACCGCACGTTTAGATAGCATAGTGTTTATTTACAAACAATCACATGAACGCACAAAAACGGACGTTACCGAGCGGTACCGCAAGCTTACGCAAAAAATCTCAAGACGTTGTCAAACTGACGTTTCACTTGCGGTTTGAAAGATCAACAAAACCTATATTGTTGTTCAGTTGTACGCGCGTTTCTGCAGGTATCACATGGTTTTTGCATACATATCGTTTTGGTTTTTGAGTGAAATTGGATATCTGATGGCGTTGGGAGATGCGAGTTCATCCCGGATGCATTCTAACAACTCGTCAAATGATTTGATAGACATTCTGAAGTAAATAAAGAATATAGATATATTTGTTCTAAGTTTAAGGGTATAATATTGCAAATAAACTTTTTGACAGTCTGTTTTGCAAAACTGGGTGAACCCAATATCTCCGTTTTCTGGTATTTTTATTTTTCTTGTAATATAACCAGCAAATAATTGCTTCTTCCACGTCCATCTTCCAGGCTCGAGTGAATCCGACTTACCGCACCGCACGTTCGATTGCCATTTGAACTCATCGTAATTTGAATGTACGTTGACGTGCGTTAACGCACGTTGCATCTGAACTTAGCCTTATTCAAACCTGCGGTGGTAATATTCGGTACTAGAAGTAAGTCTAAAGTGTCAATTTTAAAAAAATAGTTAGGTTTATTAACATTTAATGTATTTTGTGTATTATTTGTTAATTAATTTTTATTTCAATGTTTTATATTAGTACTGTTTTCTAATTTTCATGTTAATTTATTGTTTTCTGGCTTGTTTTTGAAATATTAAAATTATTGATCATACAAAACCTTTTTTTGTAATGCGATCAGAGTTAGAGCGTTACTACGTTAAAGTAAAGGTTCCGGGTTCGAGTCCTGCTTACAATTTCTCCTTAATGTCATTCTTGTTTGTATACTTTCTAAATTTAAAAAACGTCATAAGACACATCTCAAAAAATAATTAGATTTCTAAAAAATCTATCGTTCCGGTCTCCTAGCCAAATAAAAATATAAGATGAGGCACAAAATTAGTGACTTTAAGTTTGATGTTCCAATTGTCGATTTTACAAATAATCTCTTTTATTAAGGTCATGTATATATGTGCTTAGGGAGAAAGTGAGTAAGTTTCACAAGTGACATGAGTAAAATTTAAAGATCAAAAGGCTGATTAATGACTAAGGTATCTGAAACTAGTAGTTACAGCTTTACCTCGTTAAGGTAAAGGTTGCGCGTTTGCGTTATGCCAGACATTTTTTAAATTTCTTATTAATAGCATTTAATACATTCTTGTTTGAATAGTTTCCAAATTTTAATAACATACAACAATTTATTATTATAGATTTAAACATATCTACCCTATGTATCAATACTTACTCCTCCTTTTACTAAAGTAATCTACAATCGGACATACCTATACATATTTGTTTTGATGAGTAAGCAAGACTGTGAAGTGTACTCCTATTAAAAACGAATGCACCTTAAGGCTATAAACGGAGCTATTTAATACTTAAACAGAGTTAACTGGTGTCCTTTGTCATTGACAGCATTCAAAGGAGTAAATACAGAAACGGTAGCTGATGGTAGTGACAGAAAGACTTAGTAATGACCATGGCAGGGTCGGATTAGGATATAAATTAATCTTTAGAAAAAGTTTAATTTTAAAAAATAAATAAATTCGAAATATTTAAGTATTTATGTGTTAAGGCATTAACTTTTGCACGTCTCAGAAAATGGTTGATGGCAGTGGTATTCTAGTTTTATTAATTTGTGTTTCATTTATATTCCACTTCTACTTTTTTTTTTATAATTTCTTGTTACACGGTTAATTTCTTTTCACTTCACTGTTTCTATTACTATGTCTATTTCTGGCACTAGAATTACGAACCACACTGTTTTTATGTAATTAGTCATTTATTGGTTAGTATCATATCTAAACTACAGATATCGTTTAGGAACTAAGCAAATACTCAAATTAATCTACGCTACTGGTGTGAGTTTTCTCGATGTGACAAATTTTGCAATTTTTGGGATTTATTACTTTAAATAGGAACTTTGGATAGTCATCATCTTGCATTTTAAGCAATCGTAGTTTTGACGTTTTCCTGGCTGAGACGATTTTTACTTTTTTACAGATTCATTGAATAGAGTTATCTAAATAATCAGACCAACGAAGCCTGTTTCAGATTGGCTGCAGAATTCCATATTTGTAGGAGAAGACTGCTTTTGTTCATACTCTAACTATTAATGAGAAAAAATAATGTTTTGCTAAGAAGTGTTCAGTCAAAGACATTTATTCTAATCTTTCATCTACTATACCATATTTGTTTTAATTTCTGACAATTTTCTTAATGTATAAATTATCATCTTCAATTTAGTGTCAAAATCTTTTTATTTTCTTTGGTTTCTAGTCTTATGGAAGATATTAAAGGGTACTCTATTCTCTTTTTAATATTTAGTTTTTGAAATTTGTTTATTATTCTATTTTAATTTACTTATTTTTATGTAATATGATGTTATGTGGTTCATTTTAATTCTCTTCACTTTATTCACAATGTCTTTTTAAGAAGCTACCTTTATACTTGATGGGAAATGTGAAATTTTTACTAACCACCCTTAATTTTTTGGAATTTTTTTTTTGTTGCTAAAACTTAGCAAGGTAGAAACTCTACGCTACTCGTGTGAGAATCCTCGATATGAATAATTTTGCAATTTTGCTGTTTTGGTACTTTGTTATATTATAAAACAAACTTGTATAGTTAAACCTTTTACCATCAACTCACTATCCCATATTTTTTAGTAGTTGTAGCTTTTCTTACTACTTAATACTATTTCTACTTTTTTAAAGATCAAATCCTTGATTTAGTCAAATCGACAAAGCTAGCTTTAGATTGGTTACAGGATTAAATGACTGTAGTAGGAGACTTAAACTGTGTTGTTTAAAATACATATAATTAGTAATAATAATTTCCTACTAAATAATTAACAGTCAAATATATTTACTTTAAGCTTTTATGTACCATACAATATCTGTCTACATTTTAGACCGTATTCTTAAGGTACCTATGAGTCATCTTCTTCAATTTATTGCCATAATGTAATCTTCCTATTTTCTTTTCCCATCTAGGTTTGGTTCATTATGCGATATATTGAAGTATAGCTACTTATTTTGACGTTTATTTTAAAAAGTGATTCTATGAAATTCTAGTTTCATATCTTATTATTTATCTTTATATTGTGCTGTTTGGTGGTTAATTTCATTTCACTTCACTGCCTGTAATATGTGTTTTTTGACGCCAGCGTTATAGTGTATCATAAATGTGAAATTTCATAAAAAAAAACTTCAGCTAGTTAGCTTCATAGGTCGCTGTTTTGTAATATTTATAATATTTCCTATCTCCATTCTCTTAACGACAGAGAAGTTAGCTAAGGTATTAAGGTATGTCTCGCTCTCGTGGGTATAGTTGTCTCGGTTTTGTAGCCCTTATGTTGATACTGAAAAAAAAAATTGTTATATAGGCAATGACAACTTCATTGAGGTTTCCAATATAAACTATATTTCCGATATTAATGGTACTAAAGTCTGCGAAGAAAAACATGTCCATAGCTTTAGATTGGTTGTTATATGTTTAGTTTGCAGTACTTCTCTTTTTTATATTACAAACTATTAAATGTATAAAGGCACTTAACAAGTGTTATTAAATAGTTTCTCTTGTTCTAGAAGTTTTAACTTTGATAAAGTAAAAGAACTTGTATAGGTAGGTACCTGGGAAGTAAATTAACAGTGGACAATGATGTTACAGAAGAAAATTAAAGCAAGAATACGTAAGGCTAATGAGTGCTGTTACGGAACAGAACAAATTATCACAAAACCAACGAAACTAAAAATCTACAGAACGGTAATAAGCCCAGTAATTACCATTACATATTAAACTTGGACGTTAACCAAATACCTAAATAAAAATCGATTAAGGGTATATGAAAGAATATTTCCATATGTTCTAGTAAAAGATGATAGTAAAAGATGATAGTAAAAGATGATAGTAAAAGATGATATAACGCTACATTACAGAATAAGAACAAACGCCTGATTAAGAAAAAAAAAGCAATGAGAGTGAGATGGGCAGGAAATGAAAAAAGACAGAACGACGATGACTTGCCAAATTAGTGCGGCAGAAAACAACAACAGGTGAACACGACGTAGATGGTCAGATAACATAAACAATGATTTAAAAGCAATGGGGAAACGAGTCTGCTAGATTGTTTGGTGTGCCAGGATCCACCAATTATTGTGTAGCTACAGAGTAGAAATTTTGACATTATTGTTTATTGGCCAGTAATTGTTGACATCGACTTTGGTCCTAATGTAATTTTTAAAGGGTTTGACTTTTAGTTTTGTGGGTGCCCAATAATGGTATGGGTAGGAATTTCGCTGGGCAGTGGAACTGAGCTCTTTCTGCAGGATCGTTTTTTGCCATCAGAGCGCTACTTTACAAATGTTTTAGAACCTGTAGTTGTTCCATACACCCAAACCTTTTATCCTGATTTTACTCAAATGCATGACAATACTACTCCACATACAGCCAGAGTGACAAGAAATATCTTGGAAAAGCAGAATATTCCAGTTTTGTCCTGGTCAGCTCAATCGCCCGATCTTAATCCTATTGTGCATGCTTCAGCGAAGAGTTTTCAAGACAAAAAATAATTTAAAAGTCGCAATCAACAGTTTTAAACACTTCAGCAGTTATGGATGGCGATTCCCCGAAAAGATCTGGATAACTTGACCCTTATTAAAATAACTTTTTCTTTATCCCATTGTCAATTTTTTTTATAAAAAATTCAATTAATAATTTTTTGTTTTTTGCATACATTTTAAATTGTTTTTATTTTGCAAAAACAAGAAATATTTAAAACATAATATGATTAATGTAGGAAATGTCTTTCCTTAAGAACTCTTAAGTGCTTTAAATAGTTACGCCATACAGACCTGTTCACACGGACAAATCAAATTAAAATTATTAAAAAAATCAGAGACAGGCGGTTAATAAGTTATCTGTGCTGGTCATTCGATTTGATTGAATCGTCTCCTTGAGGTAGACGAATCAGATAAAGTCGATTTAGTCAATTTTATCTCGCGGCTGTATAATTTTTTTGGTTTTAGTTGTGAACGATTCGAGTAAATAATTCTTTCGGTTTTTTCAAATATTTTATTTGTGGTTGATTGCACTTAGTTCGTATAAATTGGCAGAAATTTTTTTTATGTTTTGTTTTTTTAACGTTTTTCTCTGCGAGCTGTATTACATAATTCCCGTCGTACTGCAGCCTAATTACGCTTATTGTATTTCTGTCATTGGTTTACACTTTACAAAGAAACCCGCACAAAATCAATGGAAAAGAACTTCCCGGTGAAAATTCACTTTAGTAATTTTTAAAATAGGTTAAATATTTGTTAAAATATAAAATACTAGCAGCCCGCCCCGGCTTTGCAAGGGGATTAAAGAAAAATAACAATAGCCATTAAATTTATTGGGTCAACGCTTTCCTGTAAACAATATTACATGTTGTTTTATTTTCTGGCAGCAAAATAAATTGATTTTCAGGTGCTCCGACCCGCCTTAGGCGGTTGGCCATGAGGAAAACCGATCCCTACTATTTGGAAGGTTTGACCTTGAGACTTATTATTAGTAAAAGCGAAAGATGTTTTGATAGGAAATTGAAGCGGTTTAAATGGATTTGGTAGATCAGTTGCGATCATCGGTATCCTTAGTGTATGAGCTAGTTGAACAGCTGGTGGTTCAGTTATATTGGTTGCTACAACTTAATTGTCCTTTAATTCCTTTATAAGTAGCCTCGTCCCATTGCACATGCTAAATTTGTGATATCTGTCGTGATTATGAAATAAGTTATTTTGATAAGCAATAATACCAAGATAAAAACTTTTAAAAAATTAAAAATTAGTTATTGTGACGTAACTATAACAGTTAGACATAATATGCTGTCGCGGCATTTTTTGTAGATATTTATATATTCTTCAAAACGATGTAATGATTTTAAGGTCATTTTTGGTTACATTAATGGCATTTTTGGCTATTTTTTTAATGAAACATAGCCTATGTCACTCGGGAATAGTGTAGCTTGCCAACGGTGCAAGAATTTTTGAAATCGGTCCAGTAGTTTCGGAGCCTATTCATTTCAAACAAACAAACAAACAAATAAACAAACAAAAAATCAAACCTTTCCTCTTTATAATATTATATAGTATATATAGTATAGATAATTTGACTGAAAATAGTATCTTATTTTGACGCACACTGTATATACCCATAACATCAAATGTAGTGGAAGTTGAGTAAGCGTGTCATTAAGACGTTTTATTAGAGCATAGAAATTACGTTTTCATGTTCTTTATACGGTGCTCATTCCTTAATTTTAAAAATCTCTTTGATTACTGATGATCTACCTATGATAATCTAAAGCAATCATATTTGAAAATTAAATGTTTGGTCTAATTAAGTTCTTATGAATGTAAAAGATCGTATCGGTTTCTAAAGAAATTATTTCCGAAGATATCGCATCAAACAATAGGTGAAAAATCGTAAAAAGTAATTTTTCCACTATTAATAATAGGGTAAGGAAGTTAATAAAGTCGAAGATTCACATTATTATTTAAATATAATAGACTATAATGCTTAATTTATTAGAAAGTATAATACGAAATTTACTAAAAACTTTTCAACTGTTTTACTCTTTTTAAATGTGTATTTATAATAGATAATTATTAGTAATCAAATCCTACAGAGTGAAAAATAAACAAAACATTAATAATAGGTATACTCTTAAGGTGCGTTTACACCGGAGTTTGAAACACGAGTTGCAAACAGAAATTGCAAACATCTCTAAAAACGCGCATTTTTAGACGAAACATTTCGCTGTTGCAAACAGTTTTTCAGTGTTTGCAACAGAAATTTTTGTTTCCACCTGAAGTCGGTAAAGATCAAAGGGAGTTGCAAACTTTTGTTTGCAACACTGGTTTCGGTCACTATGTGCCGTTGAAACAGGAAACAGAAACATTTATTAAATCAATGTTAACGATAATAAAAATATTTTCAGTGATTAGTTCTTAAAATATGAGTTATTATTTAAAAACTAAATATCCCTAATTACCTTTACGTTGTCTCCCAACAAATCTATAAGAGCAGCACACACTTCTGTTACAAATAAAGAAATACCAGTAGTAAATTTTATTGCTTAAAATTATAAAAATATATTTGCCATAAAATACCCTAGAACCTTTTAGGAGTGAGAGTGGGGGATTCTTAAACAGGTTCTGAGTCTTAACAACAATATTTTATACTATATTATTTAAAAATGGCTGTCAAAATAACAAATATAGGCTATGTGTAGTCTACTTATAACGTTTTACTTATGTTATCCTTCAGAAGATCTATCAAAGCCTAGCACACCTCAGGTATAAACAAAGATATGGTTGATTTTGATATCTTGAACAGGTAACTCAAGCTTGTGTATGAATCTCCGGTAGCTAAAAAGCGTAATGTTACGGCTAGTTTTTCCGTTACAGAAATAGCCTTTCGGTAATTCGTATCCATTTTTGAAATTTTGTGACCAATTATTAAAGTTAGATATTCAAAATCCTCACTGGTCATTCTTACAAAGTTTTTAAAACTTCCGTCCGTTTTCAGTTCACCTGATAGAGGGTCAACATCATCTCTATTTAAATCGTCCAACAGGTCGTTTCCAATGTACGTAGCTCTGGAATGCAGAGACGGCCTCACCCAGTATCGTCTCAGCCTACGTTGCTTTGACAACACGCCGCCGCGGCTAAAATGACATCCTCGATACTTGACATCATGGGAAGTACTGATCCCAGGCGAGTCATAATCAATGTCGAAAGTGTTTCAAACATTTTCATGAAACATGGAATTAAAACCATGAAATAAAAATTGCAAACTTTTATTTGAAACTACTGTTTGAAACTGCTGTTTGCAATAAAAGTTTGCAACTTTTTGTTTGCAAACTTTGGTGTAAACGCACCTATTGTTAAATTATATCCTATAATTAAAAATGAATCAGCGAAATGTTTCTATGCCCAAACAATTGCACCAAATTAAAAACATTCTTCTTTTATGTATTCGTTATTGTTAGGAGAGGTTTGTAACCGAATAAGTTACTAAAATTACTAAAGAAGACAATTGAATTTTTCAATATTAATATAGGAATGTTTGTGTTTATTATATATGTAGTTCTATTAATTCCTAATAGATAGCAGTGTAAGTTAATTTATCGATGTTAAGCCGCGTTTACACCGGAGTTTGAAACACGAGTTGCAAACAGAAATTGCAAACATCTCTAAAAACGCGCATTTTTAGACGAAAAATTTCGCTGTTGCCAGTTTTTCAGTGTTTGCAACAAAAATTTTTATTTCCACCTGAAGTCGGTAAAGATCAAAGGGAGTTGCAAACTTTTGTTTGCAACATTGGTTTCGGTCACTATGTGCCGTTGAAACACGAAACAGAAACATCCCGAATCATAGCAAAACATAGAATAAATAAAGTTTTGTTCGAAATTGGAATGTCTTAATTCGATAATTATTCTAACCCGCCATCAAATGGATCTTCTAGGCCTTCAAGCGCTGGTCTGGACCATCAGTTTACACCAATAGCCGACGCGCAGTCGTCAACAATCTGGACAATCGTGATGACTCGGTAAAAAAACGTATACAGCATTTCAGTAATATTGTTTGTTGTGAAAACACATAAGAAAATGGCGAGATCCACATAAAAAAAAATAATCGTAAAAATGAGAAAAAACAAAAGTATGAAAGAACTCATTCTTCGATATGCGGTACGAATTCACTGGATTAGTTAGTTCAGAATAGAAAATGTCAGTTAATAAAGCTTATAAAATACTATATGCATCTAAAACTAAGAAATGGATTGTGCAAATAATATTACAGAGAAGATATAAACAAAAAATTATGAACAAACAACAAAAGAAAAAATAAAACCAAATAGTAATAGTCCTTGTTTATCACTAGAGGAATCGTAACATAATAAAATATATAAAAACGAAGAACAGCATTTAAAAAACTAGAAACACAGGTTCAAACATTAACAAAAAAATTACCTCTTTGTAAAAGAACTAATTATATATTAAGATGCACTTTAGCTCCGTAACTGGTATTATTGATTGTCGAATGCATTCCCCATCTGCTGTAATTTCCTTAAATCATAATACTTCAACATCAGCCTATGAAAGACGCGAACCACTATTAGATTTTGTAAATTTAATTACTACCCTTCAAACCTGGTTAGCTTTTGTCTAACGTGTTTTCTACGAAGAAGAACAACCAGGATCAAACTTTCAGTTTTCTCCACAAGAAAAGCGATAGAGAAACCGGGCGGCAAAAGAGAACAGAAGGGAACAAAGATTATAGATTATGCTAATTGAAATTTATTTATTAATTATGTTTGAGGTGATTAATAATTATTCGTTGTCTGCTTCGTTAAGAGATTTTTTAATTATTACTTAGTATTGTTATCATTTTGATAAATGTTTTTATTGTATGAAAAATCTACATAAGGTACAATTAATAAAGTAGAATTGAAATTTTCACAAAAGTTTCACCTATAGTTAAAAGAACATTTTCAATATTTTGATGTGCCTTTTTAGATTTTACACAAGTTTTCTTCCATTAGTGCTTATGATTAGTTTCTAATTTTACTAACTCTTTATTTCCATTTTTATGCTTTAAATTTTTCCAGTTAAATACTTTTTTTTATCTACCTATTTTTCTGTTTAACAGTTTTTATCAATTCTACCTTCTAGTTTTAATGATCGTGTTTCTTCTTCTATATTATTCACAGTTGGATTATCTGTAATTCTACGCCATCCATCGTTAACCATTTGTCCTAAATTGTTTTAAACTAACTTACGGTCTATTTACGCTGTTGATTGGACTAAGGATTTTTTAAATATTTTTATTAATTTATTACATTATTTTTTTAATATTAAACTAAATATATTTACAAAAGGAATGTAGACTAACTCCCGGTATTAACAATAACCTTCAAGGTTGTGATATTCACAAACTTAAAAAACACAAATCCTTTAAGGCCCTATGTAGATAAAATACAACTGTTGGAAAGCGTTAATGGAAACAACATCTTGAATACTTACATGATCAAGCGAGCGATAAACACTGTAATGGTGGGCCAAACGAATTTTCAAAAAATGTAAGGGTTAAAACCAGACATGCTATATTGAATCTATATTGTAGTAGTTCAACTAACAGTTACATATGTCTCTTTGATATGGTGCCTCACTTACTTGTTTTGGCATAAATGGAGATTTGTGCATTCCAACAGCTGTAATTACATGAGGAAACAAAAAGCAAAAAAATTGAAAAAAGTATCTCTTAGATGAAACCAAACCAAAAGATTTCTAAATATCTGTCTAATAAAACATGTTAGGTAAAAATGGCGAGGAATGGTGATATTCCAGAGAAGTCTAACACTGAAGAAGGAGCAGGAATATCCAGCAATGATGAAATTTTAAAAAAATTAGTCCCTCTAGAAACATAGGTATACTCCTGTGTTTCGGGTAGAGAATAATTTGATAGCTTACATATATAAGCGGATCAATATATTCAAAGAGAGTTAAACAGCTACTGGGGTCCTAAAGAACCCTTAAGTGGTTTCCAGACAAGTATACAATTGCTTAGTAGAACTCGATATTCCAGTGGAAGATAATAGTGTTAAACTAGTTTGAATGCCAGGACATAAAGGAACACAAGGAGGCAAGCAGTCCAATTTTCTTGCAAAAGAAGGATCAGCCACAAAAAAAAATTTAGCCTAGAATCAGCTGAGTTGAGAAACTCTATAGGGTACGATCTTACTTGCTTAGTGCCCATATTGTTGTCTATTGAGAGAAACTCGGCGACATCTTCCTCCACTTTCAACATAATCTTATTAGTTGGCGCTATTTATTTGTAGGTAAGGATAGGCATAACTATTAGATTCATTTGTGCTATCGACAATTTCACAGAATTCATGACTTCAAGTATTTAAGCCGTTACTGTCTTTTGGCATACAAACTTCTCCGATTTTTAGAAACGCAGCCGCATATTGCCCTGATAGAGAATCACTGTGTTATTTATTAGTTTTTAAGATATTTGCAAAAAACCAAACCCTCTTCTTTTTTTTTGGTTAATTGTTAATAACTTTTGCAATTTTTGCATGCGGAACATCATTTTTTTCAAAAATCATCTTACTAGATGCCATTCCGAATCGAATGACACCTCGATCATAATTTTCGGAGACTGCTGAAAAAAGTTGACCAAAAAAGCACTTGTGAACTAGACTAGTAAATCACTTGTCTTTATTATATTTACAAGTTGCCTAGCTGCTAAGCTATTTTAGAAAACTATCTTTAACATCTTCAATTTCTTTGACAGCATTCCTCATCAGTTGATGTTTTTCGTAGATAACACCAAATTTTAGTTTAGTACTACAAAGTCAATTTGCAAGATATTACAACATTAAGTCGATAGAAAATATTAAATAAATAACTTATTATTAGAAATTTTGTATGCCACTGTCTTCACACCTGACTTGAATCAATTTATAATTTAAAATTTTGTAATTTCTTACACTCGTCTCCTCCCCAATATCAATCAGGGCATAGGTCTGTCATTAACAAAAACAAAGCGAGAGAAACCGATGGAAACGTGAATTAAGAATTGATGATCGAACTCCAAAAGATTACCAAGGCGGCTTGAAAATGAGTTTTTTGACGCTAATGCCCTTAACTTGGTTTATTTTATACCTGTAACGCAATGAATGATATTAAAAAATCATTAATGAAGTTTTTTCTTCATTCTATTTCATTCTTTTTTGCATCAAGCTAATAGCAATATGTCTGGGATAATTAATATGAGAAATTGATGTCGATAAGGTTCATCTAAATAATTATTAAATTCTACAGTGGTCTGTAAGAAGAGACGGTTGTCCTAAAAACAAAGTTGCTTTTTTTTAATAATTAAATTAAGATATAAGTTTTAATATAAATACAACCTATTAACTCAGCGATTCATTATTTATCGATACCGTAAGCATTTCTATTACCAATAAATACGGATTTAAAGCAGTTGATTTTTATTAGAATATTGTTGTTAAATGAAATTTTCGCAATTTAGTCAAAATTAAGTGTTTGTAACGTTTTTTATTTTGATATGGTCACACAAAATGCCCTTAAATCTTATTAAAATACATATGTTTTGATACATTAGATGGTATCAAAAATATGATTCTTAGTATACCTAAAGACTAGAACAAGATCGACTTTGATGCACTTTCGCTCGAGACTACTGATTTATAGTAAATAATACCGATTTTGGCTGATGCTCGTACTGGTCTATCAGAAGGTTCAAATAATCTTAAGAGATTTCCAAACTAATCAATTTTATTTATTTCTAAGTGCCTTTCTTCTTAAAGCTTTCAGTTAACGTCGTTGAGAGATTAAATTGAGCTACGAAGTAGAGTTGTGCAAAATTGTGGTTGTTTTTGAATATCTTTTATCTTCTGCACCAGTTTTTGGACTAAGACAGCAAAAGAATAATTGCCGAAACACATATAGAAAAGCCTTAACAAAAAATATGTACACCTGGAACGATCTTCTTCCCTATCCAGGTAGTGTAAAACTCCGTAGCGATTGTGCCAGCTACTCATATCTACTAAAACCCCTCTTTTTGTATTCACTCGGTTTTTAATTAAGTTTTGCTGCTTCAGCATGAAACGAGATTTTTTTGTTTTTTTTTATTATTATCTGATGGTTTAGGATTATTCATGAGCTAAGGTTTAGTAGTAGGTTACTATGCTAATAAGGAATGTATGACTTGGCAAGTACATGGGACAGCATGCAAGGTCTTTAGCTTGCGTACCTTCGTTGTTATAGTCTTTGTTTGATCCTTTCTCTATTTTTTTCCTTTTTTATCCCCTTTGTACTACAGCATTTTTAAGTGTTTTTATCAAGAAAAAGATATTTCAGGGTTTCTGAATTGATTGATCCGTTAATCCGTTAACTCTAGAATCCACCCTCTCCTGATATCTTTTTTCTTCCGTGTCTTTAGCAGTCATGATCTTCGTCGCAAAGGTCACTATAGCTTTTCATGGTGTTATAATCATTTCCAGCATACAAACAAGGTGTGCTCCGCCATGTCTAGCTGTCCGCAATACATGCCAAGTTCGTCTTTAGCTTTTTCTATATGGTATATAGTGCCGAAACGAACTATGGCCAATAAGGAGTTGGGTAAGAACGTAGTTTACGTCCCGGTATTGACATTCGCTTCAGGTAGTGATATCTTTAATCAATCTTCTTGTTCATGCGCCTTTTATCTGATCTTCCCAACTTTGCTACCAGGAAGCAACAGTTTTCTGGTTGGCTTTCTTTTGGTACTGTGTGGCATCCTTACTCTGTCCTTGACGAGAAGGTCGATTGGGATAACACCTGCGATAACATTGTTTAGTAGTCAGATATCATCCTTAACAACATTTTACGTTGGAGGCCCTCTAGTTTGACTTTATGTTTTTAAATTTTAACTGCCAAAATGAAGCTCCGTAGAGGAGCATAGACCCCACAAATCTGTATAGTAAAATTCTTTTACTGCTAGATGGCTTCCCAATGTTGGGTAGAATACATTGAATGTTTTCGATTACTACATTCGTTTTTTTGATTATGTGAGGGCCATAGCTGTTCTATTTAGCCACCCCCAGATATTTTATATTGTTTATCGGGCAGAATAAACGTAACGGTATAATATAAGAAGTTAAGATTTTTTTTATGATATTGCCGAAGAAACTAACAAAATTTATTAAAAAAAAACAAATAAAGTAGGTAATACTAGAAATTTTTTTAAACGGTTGGCAATGGCTCTGAATATCTAAACATAAATATCACAGCCCTAAAAGTAAAAGTATTATAATTTCTAGTCACAGTTACACATAAATCGTGATTACCATTATTTCGATGTATTATAATCGACTGTAAATAATGCTCTTGTAAAAAAAACTAAAAATACCGACATATCCTTGCCCAGGTGTTATAATCCTTTACCACCCGTTCATACAGTGAATAGGTCCAGTTTTTTTTATTGTCGCAACCACCTTCGAATCAATCTGCATAAATGAGAAGGCTGCAATTTCATTGAAAAGGTTAGGTCGATACCATACATTTGCATATATATATTTGAGAAGTGATGGAGCGGTGGGTTTATTTATTCTTGATGCGAATCGCCAGTTTAATATAAGGAATAATTTATATTCCAGTTTGTATAGGTAATTAATTTTATTTTTAAAACTTGAACAATGGAGGTATTTTCTGAATATTCATTTTTTTTAAGGAAAGGGTGCAGTTTTATTTATTTCGATGTATAAAAAATAGATAAATCTTAATGTTGGTAATTGAAATTCTTTTACGCAGTATCAATGATTAATCAGTTGGGGTCACATTAAGTAGGCACCAATAGTGAGTTTTTAATTACTCATTCCTTAAATATTTCGAATATACAGTATACTCTATTTGATATTAGTTAATAGGTAGATTTTTAAGTCGTAAATTTGTCCTAATTTAAAAGCTATTGCTGACTTTTTTTCTTAAAGCAATCTAACATAGTCACCGGTGTTACTGTAGTCTAATAAGCCTTATTGTACTTTTTCTATTGGTTTCTAAAAACTGTACAGTGGCATTAATTGTTAACTCTTTTATTAAAACTTCAAATTATTTGATTTTGGTTTCCGAGCGAGAACACCGAAAAAAAAAGTCTTATCTTAACATAAAACAAGGCAGAAACGTACAAATTCGTGCCTAACACAAAAAGAATGGTCGGAGGAAGACCAGAGTTAAGCTATCTGGAGCGATGAAACCAAAATTAGTATCTTCGGCAGTGATAGACTGAAGTTTGTTCGTCGCCTTGGTGAAGATTAAGGCTTCACACGAGACGAGAGTAGGCGAGAGTAACAAAAATCTCGTCTCGGTCTCGTCAATTCCCAAAAAAGTGAGTCTCGTTCAAGTCTCGGTCTCGTCTCGTTACTAGTTGTCTGGTCTCGTCTCGCTTAATTGTAAATAATGATTATAAATATTATATAAACTGAAATAATAAATAATTTTATCCACTCTACCTCATATTATGTATCAATTTTTAGTTCGTGAAAACTGTCATTATAGACAGCAGTGTGTGAAGGATTAAAAGTGTGCGTGAAGTAACAATGTATTTTAAACGGGATTTACTTTTTCGCACTGTTTTTGACACACCTTCATATAATCAAATATCCTTAGCATTCGCGTTGTCATGGTGTTGCTATGAGAGCATTAAATTTCAACAAAAGTTATTCTGAGAGTTTTGTAGTTTAAATTTTCAAATTTGAATTTGTAATTATTTTTTATTTGTTTATCGTAGATAAAATATTGTATGAAACTGTGCGTGAAGTGCTTTTTGCGCACTTACGCGATATATAGCACTGGCTTCGCTCGTGTTTCATAAATAACTATTTTAATGCTGTATTTAGTAAATAAGAGGATTTTCCAGGTAGAAAATTTCAAACCTAAGAAACCCTTTTGAAACACGTTTATTAGTTTATTATAGACACATAGGTATACTCAATTACTCAACCAAGAGAAAGATAACCCATCGATCTTTAAAAAAAAATCATTCAAACTTAGAAATCTGCGAGGATAAATATTCATGATAAGAGATGAGTTACTATAAGAAGCGTGAACAAGTTGAAGTAAAAATGTAAAAAAATCATACTCGGTTAGTGATTTTTGTTTAAATTTACAATAAAATATATCACAGATGGTCACGAGATTTTATATTTTCTAAAATATATTGTTTTCTATACAGGCCATTACTGATTTTTCGAATAAAAACATTATAAAAAAAATTTAACGAGACTAAAAACGAGACTCTCGGGTTTCCCTGTATGTGGTGTCGGTATCGCTCATAGTATTTTCCAAAACGTCTCGTCTCGTCCCGTTTCAGAAAAGTGAGACGAGAACGTGACGAGACGAGACGAGAAAAATCTCGCTCTCGTGTGAAGCCCTAGTGAAGATCTTTTACCCAAATGTACCACGGCCACTATGAAGCATCCTCTGAGTGTTATCATAGCTGTAAATTTTCTACTTCTTAACCCTTTTTATTCTTAGGCCAATTTATAAATTTAGTGCTCATATTGTGTAACTTCTTACATTGATCACGTAAGCTTTGCTCTAGAGGGGGAGATTTTTCTACTTTTATTTTTCTTAGTTTCAATAAAGTATAAAAAAGGAAAAAATGGACGTATTTTATTTCTAGTAACTTATATTGAAGATACAAATCAGTCATTGACATATTGCCACCTTGTACTATATTTACTATTAACCTTTAAATTAAGTTAATCAAAATTACTGTATTATTTACATTAAATTTTATATAGTTACGAAACAATTGTTTACTTTTCCGTATACACCTACACTTTATACTTTTTAATTAATTTCACTAGAGTATTAATACTAAAGGCAATCATTTTTTGCGTTATTTTCTTCGGAAATAGATGGAAATTTGCAATAATCCAAATATAATTAAAAGCAACTCTCCTAAAGGCAATTCTATTGCATATTCATTACATGTTTATCTCGAACTTATATTATCTTTAACTTTAATACTTCTACCATATGGCCTGATGGATTAATGAGATAGATGTGTTCTTTATAAAAAACAGTTAAACGTTTTTATGTTATTTTATCTACTCGTTTGACAGTAAATGTTATTTATACTCATTGTCACCATGCAGGGTAAGTAAGCTATAACGCACAGTCGTGCGTAATGAAACGTCATGTTGGAATGACGTTTCATTACGCACAACTGTGCGTTATAGCTTACTTACCCTGCATGGTGACAATGAGTATAAATGACATTTACTGTCAAAGGAGTAGATAACAGTACAGTACGTACGTCATATATTTTTTAGAGATGTCAAATATTTAGAATTGAAATTAAAATATTGAGTCGTAGATAAAGCATAGTACGTAACTCGAGTGGTAAGAGGTATTACGTACTCGTGTAATTACGCACTAGCCGCTACGCGGCTTCGTGCGTAACTTTTCCACTCGTACGTAATGTCCTACTTACCACTCTTGTTACGTAATATACTATTATATTTTATTGAGTATTAGATACTGGTATAAAACCTATCGGTATATTAACGCATGCATAAGAAACCGTTTTAATTTAAATCTGAAGATTTTTTAAATAATGAAATCTTCTAAGAAAAAAGTTCACCTTTCAGTATTCACAAAAGCTTTAAAGGTGTAAAAACAGAATTAAAATATAAGATTAAGTAGCCACCTTACAGCACTTTTTTTAAAGGACAATAACATTTGAGCAGAGAATAACCCTATTTTTGATGCGACCCATATCAAACCCAATTCAAACCTCTTAATCCGGCAAAGAGAAAATATCAAAGCAGTGTTTACTGAGTTTTAGGTTTTGCTTTTTGCACAGACAATTAGAAAGGAAAGCTAACATTGTCTTTCTTGCACGAAAAGAGCAAACTTAAGTCACAAGGCTAAGTCTAGGTATTATAAGCCTATGGGATAACCTTAAAAAATCTAACTCCAGATTTGACGCTTTATATTAACAAATTTTGTGTTATAGTCCATTTCACCGATTTTGGCCGATGACAGAAATCATACTCGAAGTAAATTTAGAGTTACATCTCTCTCAGATACAGGCAAGTTAAAAATTTAAATGAGGACGTTTGTTTTTTAATACATCACTTACGTAGCTGCATCTTGTTTCACCGGTAGATAAAAAGTATTCAATACGGAAGTCTTGACTTAATTCACATTCCTAGTAACCGTCATGTACGGCTCGTTGTTGAAGGGTTGAATTTAATAAGTATTAATGTCATATTTTTGTAGATGTCAAACCACACTGATAGTTTCAGAAACTTACGACCTAATTTAGAAAAAAAAACTCTCCGTCATTGGTAACTTGGATGACAGTTTAATCTTATTTCAGTGGTTTCTAATATCAAATCGGCCAAAAACGATGAAATGGACTTTAAAACTTATTCTTTGGGTAATCATTTGGATGGTTGCTTAAACGATCATGGTTAAAGCAAGATGCCATACTTCCAACGACTATTAAAGTGCTTCGCGAAATTTTTGTTTAAGAAGTTGTATTAAAAAAACTTGTATCTAAAAAAGCTGACATTAACGGCTACCTCGAAGAAAGGACTTATCCTTAAGGGATTTTATTTTTAAGGGATACCTTAAAAGTAAAGTCTTTAACAGCAATTCAGCGACTTTCAAGAAATTAAAGGCTGATATTCACAAGAAAATGCGAAACATTTTTTGAAACACTTATCAGAAACTACTATTATTAAATGGATACAATTTATGCTATTATAGTTACTTACCTTGAAGATTATTTGAATACCATAAAAGAAGTATAAGGCTAAGGTTTATCGCCTTAACTGTTGTCAATGGTAGTTGACGATCATAAAGCAAAGCTTAAAAGAGAAGAGTTCATGCTAGCAACCCAATCCATGAAGATGGCCACAAACATTATGTCTCTTAAACGAGATTTTAAACTCATTAAATAATAGAATAAATGAGTTAATACAAAAAGAAATTGCTTAAGATACACAAGGAGGCTTTACTCATTCTACTGATGGGTCTAAGACACAAGAAGGAGTAAGTATAGAGGTTACAGGTCCCAACATAAGGCTCTCAATAGCCCTTGTAAACACTTCTACAATTTTCCAAGCAAATCTTTAGCAATAAACTTATGTGCTTAAAAGTAGATTAGCAAAAAACCTTTAATTTAGCCGGAATAATCATGGCCTCCAATAGTCAAGCTGCTTTAAAGGCTAAACAATTAGAGTAATGGCAAGAATTCGAACAGGACACTGTTCACTTAGGTACCATCATTGTAAAATGGCTTAAGTGAACGATGGAACTTGTAGATTTTATGAGTGCGCAGATTACTGTGGAGTAATCTAAAACAGGTCTTCTTAGAGCCTGATCAGTTTACAAACGTACATCCTAAGCGAATATTAGACTTTCTTAAATGTATAGGCCTTATGGACTTATTAGTTTTAGATTAGACTAAAAAGATCTTTTAGGTCACAGTGCAGTAAAGTCACCGGAGTCAATCGGTCCCACTTATAATCTACAATCTATGGGTCGGTCATTAAAAGTTTCTGTTTCAGGTTACGCATTCATTTTCATCATTTTCCGTGTCCATCGAATCAGAGTCATCCTGAAATTTCATCTCGCCCTCGTCAGATGACGATGATGATGCAGGATCTCTGAAAACGCGCTTTTTTACAGCTCCTACTTTTTCGGCAACCCTATTAGAGACTTTAGTGGACTTTCTGGTTCTGCTTTTTTCCATAGCTTCATTTTTCTTTTAGCGTTTCAATTTTTTCTCTTTAATGAAGGCTGCTTCGGTGAGATTTTGAGCAGACTGCTTCCTTGCCTTACGTTTGCCGTTGCCAACTAAACCAGATGTTGATGGTATGGGTGAAAGTTGGTCGAGCAATTTTGTAGGGGTCGGAATATCGCAGCCACTAGTAGAAGGCCCTGAAGTTGACGGCTGGGTTGCTACTGCACTTGAGCTGGTTGCTGATGTTGCCTCCGTCTTCTTGGAGCTATTACCGATGTCATCAGTAACTTTGGTCGTTTCACTTTGATCCTGGAACGAAGATAGATAGGCGTGATCTGAAATAGCAGATGGTTTTAGCGGCCAAATGCCAGTGGCGCTAAAACCTGAACTCCCAGTTTTTGCTGTTGCTGCATGAGCCCATGCTTCGGACAGTAGTAAGCCAAAATGATGACGTTGAATTTTCTTACCGGGATGGGCACGCACAAATTCTTCACAGGCGCCTCTGTAATAACTTTTCAATGGTTTGAAAAAGCTTCGGTCGAGAGGCTGGAGGTAATGCGTAGTGTGACTTGGAAGACACAACAATATAATATCGTTTGCAACAGCAGCCTCCAACATCTCGGGTGAGTTCATATGGGACGCGTGTCCATCCAATATAAGAAGACATTTACCCGGAGGTTTTCGAGGTACGAAGTGATTTAGCAGCCAGTCCATAAACAAACCAGCGTTAATGTAGGCAGATTCTCTTCGCATTCTTACTACAGCTCCGGGTGGCATATTTTCTTCCCAAGCTTGCTGTTTATTTACACCTTTAAAAATGCAGAACGGGGGCAAAAAGTTACCCTCGGCGTTGCAGCAAGCCACAACTGTAACAGATTCGCCTCTCTCTTGCGATTTTATCACATGAACATCTTTGCTTCCTTTCACGGCCACGACTTTTCCAGGGTCATTGTTGAGTTGAAGTCCTGACTCGTCCATATTGAATATGTTTGCAGGCTTGTCAAGTAACTCGTTATCAGTGAGTACTTTGGTGAGCAGTTTAAAATACTCGTTTACTTCAAGACGGTTAATTCCCTCCGCACGGGCTATCGACACGCCTTCAGCTTTCCGGATACTCAAAATGGGGTTTCTCTTCAAAAATAAGTTAAGCCAATCATTACCTGCAATTTTTTTTTGTTCATTAAATCGTCCTGATAGCCCCATAGATTTTGCTAAGTTGTACGCTAACTGTCTGAGATTTTTTCTGCTGGGTGCGAATCCTGCTCCTTGAAGTTTTCTTATGTGGGCAACTAACTTTGCTTCAGCTTCTTCGCCAAGATAAGAACGACCTCCGAGACCAGTCTTTTTGAGCTTGCCTGTTGCTAATCTTGTACGTGATGTGTTTTCGGGAATATTATTATCTTTGGCAGCTCTTCTAACCGAAACTTGGTGTTCACGAACGGCTTCTGCCGCGTTATCTAATTGTTTTTGAGTCCATTGTCCCCTACAGAACTTTCTGGGACCATAAAATGTCGGCATTGTGACCTGGAAAAGAAAGTAACCATTATTGATTCAAATTCCTGATGCGTCAACTCTCCCAAAACTGAATGCGTCATGTATCCCAAAGCGCAGGGATAAATGACGCACTCGGTAACTGAGTTTCATATTATGCAACCAGCATTTCAAATGTCCTCCATGTGATGCTAACCTGTTGCGCATCAACTACCAAAATCAATGTAATTGAAAATTTTATGTGTTATTTGTAAAAATACTATAAAACTAAACATGCCCAAAACTTTACGGTACTTACTGACTGATTATTATGGAATATTTCTTTATTCTCTATGATAATTTCAGCAAACTCGATGTTCACATGCACCGCCACACTACACTCGACAGCACTCATAGAATAGCTGGCGTCTCAGGGTCAAGCCGCGGGAAATTTAACTTTTGCGTCGTCTGTCCCACCGCGTCATCTCTCCCGGTTTTACCTTATGTACGAGGTGATTTTTAAAACTAAAGTTCTAATTTTTGCAATTTCAGAATAAATTAACATTTGTCTTTTATAGTACTTTTGGTATATAACTTTTGGTCCACCCTATATATTCTACTATAAATATGTTACTTTTTCCATTTTAAATGCTTGAAATTCTTTGATTCAATGTTAATAGTAATTCTCTTCTTACTTTTCCTCGACGCTTTTTCATCGAATAAAATTTATATTTTGCAAGAATGAATTAAATTTGCTGTCTATTAGATAATAAACAAAAATGTACACACACTTCTTGTTAAGTAACTATTTTGGATAAATTCGACCATAATAATTAAGATTAATAATTTAAAGAACAAGAAAAGGATATGAATTAAAAAAAAGGCCCTTGGTAAGCCAGGCGCATCAGTAGATTTATATTAATTGAATATATTAAAAGTATACGTTTTAGAAAAAAATGTTTTAGATAAAAGTTGTAGGTCTCTTTAAGACAAACAAAAAAGTCTTCTAACATTTTTTTGTACAGGGTGAAGTAAAAAAGTTACGAATTTTTTTCCATTTTGATTTAATGTCACGCCCAAACGGCCTTACCGATTTGGCCCATTAACGAACTCGACCGAGATTTTTGGACGATTGATTTTTGTACCAAATTTCATTTCGATCCGTTAAGAAATGCGACCGCTATCGTGTCCACAGATTTCGTTATATCGGAACTATACATACATATATAAAAGAGATAAAAAAGAAAAGATTAATTGTTAATAGCTGATCAAATAGTTATAAATATATATATATATATATATATATATATATATATATATATATATATAAAATTGTGGTTGATAACGGCGGTTTTTTTTATAAAAAAGTTCTTATTAATTCACTTTCGGGAAACGCCACAGGAATAGTTTAGGCAAAGGATGAAAATAGCCAGACGTGAGAGAAACTTTATTCCAAGTCTGCGAAATTTTCGGCGACTTTTTTCGCCTTCATCAGCGCCTAAAATGGGAATACAAGATATTTAAGTACATAAATATTTTTTGATGTAAAAACTTACAAAGGAAAATGTTCTAATATTCCTATTATTTTTTAGGTGTTCAAATACAACATAATTTGTACCAAGCAAAAACAGTAATACAATAAAAATTGTTCTTCTGATATAACAGTGTTTAAATTCCTAGTAATAGTTTTAAGCAATTTGAGAGTTCTCACTATTGTAAAATTAAAAACGAAAAACGAAAAATAGTAAGCCACAAACACGGACCTCGAGGAACGCAGAAAACATAAATCCTTTTTCTTTTTATATTGTTGAGACAGAGACAAAACATATTCGGAATACACGGAGTGACTCTGGGTAAACACAGTTGTCAGGATACTCTCTTTGTTAGAGGCCATATGCAGTGACATTTGGATATCCTTCTACAGGTATCAGTCATTTATTGTTTTAAGGTTAGGTAATGGACATAAACAAAACACAAAACACCACTCCAAAATCGATGAAAAATCATTGTTTTCACTCGCGAAGCACAGAAACTGCCATTAATTTAGGTAATGTCCCCATGTATGATCTTCTTTGTTAGATCCTGATGTACTAGGTAGGTGTAAATCAAACTCAAACCTTCCACATCTTTTTTAGAGTTCATAGCATTTTTGCAACCATTGATGTAACACATTTCTACGAAATTTCTTTTGAATTGATTAGTAACTGTTTCGAGGATTCTAACATTACTATAATCCATTTGGTGTGAGGTAGAATGTACATGTTGGCTTAACGCAGTTATCGTGGGCTTTTTAACCGTATCGCTTTTGTGTAAGGCGATTCTTTTTGAGAGCTTCTGGCCTGTCTGCCCGATGTATTGTTTGGGGCATTCACTACACTGTATGGAGTAAACCACTTTCGACTTATTCATTTTTGGAGTTTTATCTTTCAAATGGGAGAAATAGGAACCCAATTTCCTATATGTGGCATTTGCGACGATTATATTGTGTTTTCTCAGGCGGTTGGAGATTTGAGACGATAAACCTCTTATGAATGGGAGTCTAGCATAGTGCAATTCACCAGGTTCTGTTACCATAGTGTTTTTTGGTAGGATTGAGCGAGTGGAACAATCTTGGTGCAACAACTTGTTCAGGAGATTCTTGGGGTAATAATTCTTCCGTAATATGTTGAATAATAGATTAATGTTCTTATTAACATATGATGGATGGCAGATCTTCTGGATGCGGTTCTTTAGGCCGATAATGATGTTCACCTTTTGTTCGAATGGATGGTAGGAGTGAAAAGGGACGTACCTCCCTGAATATGTCTTCTTTTTGTACCAATCGAGCCTGATAGAATTGTCATCATGCCTGATCACTGCAGTATCCAAAAAAGGTACCATTCTGTCAGTTTCTGTCTCACACGTGAACTTAAGGTGAGTATTGTAAGCATTAAAAATTCCCAAAGTGTATTCTATTTTGTTTTCAGGTACAGCACATATGAGGTCATCGACATACTGGTAGAGGAACGGGAAATGGAAGTCTACCTTGTTAGTGCAATAGTGGAGTAGGGAATTCATTACAATTTCCGCTATGGAAGGAGAAATAGCACCCCCCATTGGAGCTCCTTTTATTTGTAGATAGTAATCTCCTTGAAAACTGAAATAAGTATGATTGTACAGAAACGTCAGTATTTTTAAGAACATATTCTTCGGTATATTGCAGTGCTCTACGATGAGATGATAGTTATCAGAAATGATAGTGGTGACTAAATCTAATGGGATATTCGTGAACAGAGAAGTCACATCGAAGCTAACTAATACGTAACCTGTAGGTATTATGAACCCATTTATTTTTTCTGCGAAGTCGAAAGAATCTTTCACTCTAAAGATGTTGTAGGAGGAGAAAGCGGCATCGATAATCTTTGCAAGATACCCAGCTAGTCCTTGTGAGGGAGCATTGTTGCACGCAATGATGGGCCTTAGAGGACTTCCTTCTTTGTGTATCTTTGGGAGTCCGTAATATTTCGGTGCAATACCTGTATAACAAGTGAGATCTTTCTTTGTTTCGTCTGTAATGTAACCACCTTCACAAAGTTCCTTCACCAATTGGTTAGTGGTACGTTCTACTATAGAGGTTAAATCTCTGGGGATTCTTTTGTAACTTTCTTCGTCATTTAGTAGATTTAAGGATTTTGTAATATACTCTTCTCTATCCAAAATTACTGTTGTGTTTCCTTTATCTGCCTTCGTTATGATGATGTTCGGGTTTTCTTTCAGGAACTTCTGAGTTTTGGTTTCAATTTGTGCAGAAGGAGTTATGAAATGTCTATTAGTTTTTATGTAGTTCATAATCGCATTTGTAATTATTGTTCTTTCTAGATCTTGTGAAGACTCCGGGACCAATTTTATGCAGTATTCTATGTCTGCCAGGTAAGTGTACATGTGGATGTCTTTTACCCCTACCGGTAGAGAGAAGCGGGGACCTAATGACAAAAAGGATTTGATGTCGTTGGGGATATCGATATGTGACTGGTTCACAATCCAGGATTCATTTTTTGAGGTCACTAGAGAGGAGAGAGGATCCTTTAACTGGTTTAGTTTGGATATATTGTTACGTTTTATCTTCTCAAAATGTGTCGTATACCTCCTATTCTGTAAAGATGTGAAATCCAGGAAAACGCGGTGAGGCAGGTTTTCTTGAAGCGCAATTTTTGAGGTGTCAATGCTAGTTTGTATCTGTCTTATTTTCAGGTTGGTTTCGTTGATGGTGACATTGAGGATACGTTTGGTTACCAGATTTCGTAGGAATTCCATCTTCCTTGCATTGGTGGAGTTAATGTTCTCCGGTATGGTGAGGAGCCTCTCGGTACCGTGCTGGAGGAATCTCGGGATTACATTGTTCCTCCTGCATTCGTACTTAAATATCTTGTATTCCCATTTTAGGCGCTGATGAAGGCGAAAAAAGTCGCCGAAAATTTCGCAGACTTGGAATAAAGTTTCTCTCACGTCTGGCTCTTTTCATCCTTTGCCTAACCTATTCCTGTGGCGTTTCCCGAAAGTGA
Organism: Altica lythri; assembly: GCA_964028335.1. Classification (NCBI taxonomy): domain Eukaryota; kingdom Metazoa; phylum Arthropoda; class Insecta; order Coleoptera; family Chrysomelidae; genus Altica; species Altica lythri. Next base: position 24,180,402 of record OZ034809.1, on the reverse strand, counting down.
ATTAATAAGAACTTTTTTATAAAAAAAACCGCCGTTATCAACCACAATTTAATTTCTGAACAGAAAAATGGGATTTTTACAAGAAATCTACAGCATAATGGGCTCTAAGGGAGTCCAACTAGCAAAAACTTACATGTCATCACTAAAAAAACTAGCATCGGCAAAAAACCGACTTGTCTTCTTATACGAATGCAGGAGGAACAATGTAATCCCGAGATTCCTCCAGCACGGTACCGAGAGGCTCCTCACCATACCGGAGAACATTAACTCCACCAATGCAAGGAAGATGGAATTCCTACGAAATCTGGTAACCAAACGTATCCTCAATGTCACCATCAACGAAACCAACCTGAAAATAAGACAGATACAAACTAGCATTGACACCTCAAAAATTGCGCTTCAAGAAAACCTGCCTCACCGCGTTTTCCTGGATTTCACATCTTTACAGAATAGGAGGTATACGACACATTTTGAGAAGATAAAACGTAACAATATATCCAAACTAAACCAGTTAAAGGATCCTCTCTCCTCTCTAGTGACCTCAAAAAATGAATCCTGGATTGTGAACCAGTCACATATCGATATCCCCAACGACATCAAATCCTTTTTGTCATTAGGTCCCCGCTTCTCTCTACCGGTAGGGGTAAAAGACATCCACATGTACACTTACCTGGCAGACATAGAATACTGCATAAAATTGGTCCCGGAGTCTTCACAAGATCTAGAAAGAACAATAATTACAAATGCGATTATGAACTACATAAAAACTAATAGACATTTCATAACTCCTTCTGCACAAATTGAAACCAAAACTCAGAAGTTCCTGAAAGAAAACCCGAACATCATCATAACGAAGGCAGATAAAGGAAACACAACAGTAATTTTGGATAGAGAAGAGTATATTACAAAATCCTTAAATCTACTAAATGACGAAGAAAGTTACAAAAAAATCCCCAGAGATTTAACCTCTATAGTAGAACGTACCACTAACCAATTGGTGAAGGAACTTTGTGAAGGTGGTTACATTACAGACGAAACAAAGAAAGATCTCACTTGTTATACAGGTATTGCACCGAAATATTACGGACTCCCAAAGATACACAAAGAAGGAAGTCCTCTAAGGCCCATCATTGCGTGCAACAATGCTCCCTCACAAGGACTAGCTGGGTATCTTGCAAAGATTATCGATGCCGCTTTCTCCTCCTACAACATCTTTAGAGTGAAAGATTCTTTCGACTTCGCAGAAAAAATAAATGGGTTCATAATACCTACAGGTTACGTATTAGTTAGCTTCGATGTGACTTCTCTGTTCACGAATATCCCATTAGATTTAGTCACCACTATCATCTCTGATAACTATCATCTCATCGTAGAGCGTAGAGCACTGCAATATACCGAAGAATATGTTCTTAAAAATACTGACGTTTCTGTACAATCATACTTATTTCAGTTTTCAAGGAGATTACTATCTACAAATAAAAGGAGCTCCAATGGGGGGTGCTATTTCTCCTTCCATAGCGGAAATTGTAATGAATTCCCTACTCCACTATTGCACTAACAAGGTAGACTTCCATTTCCCGTTCCTCTACCAGTATGTCGATGACCTCATATGTGCTGTACCTGAAAACAAAATAGAATACACTTTGGGAATTTTTAATGCTTACAATACTCACCTTAAGTTCACGTGTGAGACAGAAACTGACAGAATGGTACCTTTTTTGGATACTGCAGTGATCAGGCATGATGACAATTCTATCAGGCTCGATTGGTACAAAAAGAAGACATATTCAGGGAGGTACGTCCCTTTTCACTCCTACCATCCATTCGAACAAAAGGTGAACATCATTATCGGCCTATCATATGTTAATAAGAACATTAATCTATTATTCAACATATTACGGAAGAATTATTACCCCAAGAATCTCCTGAACAAGTTGTTGCACCAAGATTGTTCCACTCGCTCAATCCTACCAAAAAACACTATGGTAACAGAACCTGGTGAATTGCACTATGCTAGACTCCCATTCATAAGAGGTTTATCGTCTCAAATCTCCAACCGCCTGAGAAAACACAATATAATCGTCGCAAATGCCACATATAGGAAATTGGGTTCCTATTTCACCCATTTGAAAGATAAAACTCCAAAAATGAATAAGTCGAAAGTGGTTTACTCCATACAGTGTAGTGAATGCCCCAAACAATACATCGGGCAGACAGGCCAGAAGCTCTCAAAAAGAATCGCCTTACACAAAAGCGATACGGTTAAAAAGCCCACGATAACTGCGTTAAGCCAACATGTACATTCTACCTCACACCAAATGGATTATAGTAATGTTAGAATCCTCGAAACAGTTACTAATTAATTCAAAAGAAATTTCGTAGAAATGTGTTACATCAATGGTTGCAAAAATGCTATGAACTCTAAAAAAGATGTGGAAGGTTTGAGTTTGATTTACACCTACCTAGTACATCAGGATCTAACAAAGAAGATCATACATGGGGACATTACCTAAATTAATGGCAGTTTCTGTGCTTCGCGAGTGAAAACAATGATTTTTCATCGATTTTGGAGTGGTGTTTTGTGTTTTGTTTATGTCCATTACCTAACCTTAAAACAATAAATGACTGATACCTGTAGAAGGATATCCAAATGTCACTGCATATGGCCTCTAACAAAGAGAGTATCCTGACAACTGTGTTTACCCAGAGTCACTCCGTGTATTCCGAATATGTTTTGTCTCTGTCTCAACAATATAAAAAGAAAAAGGATTTATGTTTTCTGCGTTCCTCGAGGTCCGTGTTTGTGGCTTACTATTTTTCGTTTTTCGTTTTTAATTTTACAATAGTGAGAACTCTCAAATTGTTTAAAACTATTACTAGGAATTTAAACACTGTTATATCAGAACAGTGGCGTAGCGTGGGTGTCTGCTGCCCGGGGCGGAAGACAATTTTGCCGCCCTTTTATTTAGGTATTTCAATTTGATGTATACTACACATTACATACTTAATTAATTCTAGACATTTTTTTGGGACGAACGGTCATTATTATTTTTCATTAAAACTACAGGTAAAATTTTAAATATAAAAGTTTATTTAAGTTTTACAATCACGGTTATAATACAAAAAAGAAATGTACTTCAACTACTTATGGCAGCCCCACACGTTACGAAATACTGTCGCAAATTTAGGTTTGCGCAAATATGTATATCGTAACGTCTGTGGCTGCTATTAGAAACATTAAACATTGTTATAACATGTACAATAACTACAATACCTATCACTTAGGATTAGGTACAATTTGACGTTCAAGAAGATTAAATAATTAGCAAATTCAAATAAACCACAAATCAATTTTTAATGAAAACGAGAACTGTAATTGTTATGTATTTTTTTATTTAAACTTTGGTCTTTAATTAAAAATGTATAGGTACGTCTACTTTTTTTAAGGGCAAAGTCTTTTATTGCACAATCAATGTCTATAGCATCACATACCTCTTGTTCAATAGACAAGATCGCCAAATTACTAAGTCTTAAAGTACTCATTGTTGATCTTAAATAATTTTTAATTAACTTCAATTTTGAAAAACTTCTCTCACAGCTTGCATTGCTTATGGCAACTGTGAAAAATATTCGTAGCATTATTAAAATATTGGGTAAAGTATCTTCCAGCTTGCATTTCACAATAAATTTAAATAATTCAAGTGAGTCTGCATTAATTAATTTATTTTCGTCACCTGTAGCAGCAATGAATTTCCGCAGTCGAAGTCGTTCCAGCTTGAACTCCTGCTCGTCAATTTCGACAGATGCGCAGTCTAGATTACATTTAATGTCGTCTGGATCTAATAATATAGCCGGCGTTAGATAAGCAAACTTATCCGCTACATTCTGTAGCTGCTGAAACCGCTCATGAATTTCTACAATTATTCTATCTAACGAAGAAAACAACTTTCGTCTCAACTCATTTTCACAAGACAAGTTAGCATCTCTAGTTCCATCATCAAAAATATGCCTTCTTGTTATGCGCCTCTGAGCTTCTATGGAAATTCCGAGTTCTTCACACACATTTTTTGCATAGCTTACAGCGCCATCTACCCATTCCTCTCGTTTCTCTGTTAATATCATCTGCAACGCATTTATTTTCTGAGCGCATAATCTTATGTCGAGTCCCTTTGTTTGTAAATATTTTTGTGCATCATTCACTTCATGTAGCACCGGTTGCCAAAGGCCCAAGAAACAAAGAAAGGAAAATGACTGCATCATTACTAGTAAAGCTCCTGCATCTGTCCTAGTGTTTAAGCTTTCATCTGCCTCTGTCAGTTTTTCCAAAGTGACGAGAATCTCTTTGTAATTATGCCATGTCACATTTACGGCATCACCTCTTGCACTCCACCGCGTGTCTTGAACCCTTTTTAAGCTTTTGCCTGTAGCTGCTATCAGTACCTCCCAACGATGTGTTGATGTGGAAAAAAATGAACAGCAACGTTCTAAAGTGCCAAAAAAAGTTACTGAACTGACCTCAACTGAGGCAGCGTGTAAACAAACTAGATTTAACGAATAATTTGAGCAGGGTACGAATTCAACTTTAGGGTTTATTTCTTTAATCCTTTGCTGAACTCCTGATAGACCGTCAGCCCATGGTATAAAAAATTAAACGATCCTTGACCGTATGCCCTTTGAAGATTCGACTAGAATATATGTGCCAATTATGTTAAATTTGAAATGGAACTTGCATCCTGGTTCTATAGTTGCAAAATTCCGGAAAATGTTGAAACAAAATTATGATAAATTTTAACAAAAGTTGACCGTATGCCGAGGTAATGAGAAGAAAGTTCACGAAAAAATAATCCAGCGGAAAAAGGTCGGCATACGTGTAGGGTGGTCCCAAAGGGATGTAATAAACCCTTGAAATTGCAGACAATTGTTCTACCTTCTCTATGATAGCTGACCGTATGCCTCTAAGAGATTTTTATTATTTATGACGTACCATATTCTTGTGCCTAACGGCATACCGATCGGCTGGTTCCAAGTGGTTCCTAACCTCTAAAACATGTGTCGAAAATTTTTTATTCTATTTTATGACTCTTAACCGTAGAAAATCTACTTAAAATTGAAGTTTACATTATAAAATGACCACTTGCAAAAAGGCATACGGTTATCGTAGTTCCTCACCTCAGAAATGTATATGAAAGTTGTAAAAACTTGAAATGATTTTTCTATGATCACTGACCGTATGCCATTAAGTTTATCATTAGACAATACTAAATGAAAGGGCATACGATTACCGTGGTTCCTAACCTCAAAAATTAAAATTGAAGTTGAATATTAATTTTCGACGATCGCTAACCGTATGCCATTATGTATATCATTAAATAATTGAAAAATTAAATACCCTGTCAAAGGGCATACGGTTTTAGTGGTTCATTACCTCAAAAATTCTAATATTATTTGCGCAGAATCGATGATCACCTGATCGAAGCTTGGTTGCGTCTAATACATATACACAATCACTTCACATACACACTAGTGATGCTCGTTCGGAGTAATAGATATTTCAGCTGATAATTTTGGTATGGAACCACTAAAACCGTATGCCCTTTTGCAGGGTATTTAATTTTTCAATTATTTAATAATATACATAATGGCATACGGTCAGCGATTGTCAAAAATTAATATTTAACTTCAATTTTAATTTTTGATGTTAGGGACCGCGATGAGCGTATGCCCTTTCATTATGCATTACATTTTAGTATTGTCTAATGATAAACTTATTGGCATACGGACAGTGATCATCGAAAAGTCAATTAAAATTTTTACATATTTTGATACGTATGCCACTACTTTAGGACCACTCGATCTGTATGCCAAAGCTACATATGATAGCATTGATTACAATTGATCATATTTGCTAATGGCATATAGTTAAGGATCATAAAAAAGAATAAAAATTTTTCCGCACATGTTTTAGAGGTTAGGAACCACTTGGAACCAGCCGATCGGTATGCCGTTAGGCATAAGTATATGGTACGTCATAAATAATAAAAATCTCTTAGAGGCATACGGTCAGCTATCATAAAGCAGGTATAACAATTGTCTGCAATTTCAAGGGTTTATTACATCCCTTTGGGACCACCCTCCACGTATGCCGACCTTTTTCCGCTGGATTATTTTTTCGTTAACTTTCTTCTCATTACCTCGGCATACGGTCAACTTTTGTTAAAATTTATCACAATTTTGTTTCAACATTTTCTGGAATTTTGCAACTATAGAACCAGGATGCAAGTTTTATTTCAAATTTAACATAATTGGCACATATATTCTAGTCGAATCTTCAAAGGGCATACGGTCAAGGATCGTTCAATTTTTTATACCTTGGGCTGACGGTCTATGAATGCTTTCCAGCCATAACAGCAGCATTATCGTATGCTTGGCCCCTACAGTTGCTTATATCTAGGCCATCAGCTTGAAGCTTATTCAAAATCATCTTTGCAATTCCTTTAGCATTTATTTCTTTGGTTTCAATGAAATCTATAAAAGATTCCAACTACTTTTACTTCTTGATTTTCAATTATTACGTATCTCAATACCTGACTTGTTTGATCTTTATGAGAAAGGTCTGGAGTACTGTCGAATATAATAGAATAATACTTAGCCCTTTTTATTTGACCGATGATATGTTGGCGAACATTATTTCCCAAAATTGCAATAAATTCGTTTTGAATTTGTGGTGACATATATGTGGTTGAAATTTTGCCACACATTTTAGATCTTACAAGATGTTCACGAAGTACAGGATCGTATTTTGCAATTAAATGTACCAATTCTTAAAAGTTACCTCTGTTGGAACTGGTGTCGTTTTCTATATGACCACGTAGAGCCAAATTTTGTTTGGCAAGGAATTTTATAATATCAAACATTCTGATAAGAATTTCCTGCCATTTCTTTGTTTCTTTTGCCACTATATTTTGCTCTTTCTTGTCAATAGTCTGTCCTTTTTGAAGTCTACTCTCCAACTCCTTCCATTTGCAATAATTGTGGTTGTGTAGTGCACTTGATTCGTGATTTGAAACCTTAGGATTTAATTTCCACCAAGTATTAAATCCATCAGATGAGCAAAATTTTGATCTATTCGGTGTATTTACGTTCTTAAATAAACGACAGCAAAAGCAAAATAATGATTTTTTGGATGGAGAATAAGCCATCCAAGTACGTAAAACTTTTTCGCCGTTAGACAATGTACGGTAAAACCATTCCTGAGTAAGCCGTCTTGTATCTCCTTTTAAAGAGCACAAATCTGAACGTGTTACTGTTGACATTTCAGCGAAGTTAGTACTAATATGCTGAACAATTTCCTGTCCTTGCTGAATAAGATACAATCGCATCTTGTCGTCTATGTTTTCAAGCCATTTTCCAATATCGTCGCAATTTTGGTATTGAATAGCAGACAATGCCGATATTGTATCAATCTCCATTTTGGAACTACCCATGTCCACGTCTAGACGTACGAATGGAGACTCTAACTCTGTGGGTATTGTTGAAATTGGATCTTCGGGAACAATGTCATAATTTTGAACAGTTACCATATTAACAGTGTCAAGTTCGTGTACTTTTTCAGCTTGTTCTGGGTTTGAAGGCCCAGCTGTTCGTAATGTATTTAATTCTAACGTGGAATCTGACGTCTCAGGAATAACACTTTTCACATATTTAAGTAAAGCCCCTTCATTAGCTTTAATATTTTCCATTTTAGCTCGTCTCTTATTACGGTAAAATGCCCCACTTTTTTTTACTCTTTTCATTTTTGAAGCTAAAACAAAAAAATTATAAAAATACAAGTTAAGAGTCGTAAACGAACATTTCAAAATAAATACCTACTATACTAAGTAATAAATTTAAAAAAAAAAGAATAATTTGCTTTACTGAAATTATCGGCTTCTTAGAGATTCGTACCTCAAAAGAAAAAAATCGGAACCTTTCTAAGAACATTTTGTTTTCCGTCTGTCTGTTACTTTTTTCGCAGGAACAAGTACCTACACATACCAAATTGAAATGTTTATCAAAGATTCCGACATCCTATTAAATTGTGAAAAAATTAAACTTGTAGCTTGTAGGTCAACGCGATCAGATATGACTATTTATGTGGTAAAATCTTGTAATTTTCATGAATTTCTTGGTATCATAAGGCTATCTAAAGCTACAGAGTACTTTCCATTGACATATAAACATGAAATTTACAGGAATCTAGCTTGGTATATCTTATAGCACATCTATCAATCGGGGAAAATGTAAAAACCGATGTACCTATTTGTACGAAACCGTGAGTACGCAAGTGTAAAAATTGCATGTGGCCGTTTTTTATAATTTCAATATTAATTTATAGCTTATTTAAGCTTAAAACAACATACTAGATAGTCCAACATAGAATTGCATACATAAAATACGTATTTAATACTTACACAGTTTAATTTAGGTACACGTAGGTGAAAAAATAAATTTTTCAAAAAGTTCAATCACAACCACCAGAAATTACTATACAACCACTGTTGATAAACAAGTACCAACTTCTCACACGGCGGTTTGCTGTAATCCACAATCCGCTGGTTGGGGGTGGAATAATCAAATTGGTATTATTACACTATAATTTACTATTATATACAATCTGTTATCACTATTACTATCACTTTGTTCTATACGGACTTGAATACGAGTGTCACTTTCACAACACTTTAGGTAAATACTAACTTTTTCGTGAGAGGGCTGGCTGTTCGTGTACTACTTCTTTGGATATCTGCTATAACTGCTAATCATAACAGGGGTGGATTGGTCTTCAGAAAGGATGGTTACCGAGAATTTTGCTATTATCTTTTATGGTGGGGAAAGTACAAGTCGGGTAATTTGATGTTACATTTTATGATAAGGAAAGTAGCAGATGGGGTTTTTTTGGGTATATTTTATAGATTAGTGCGTGCCTAATTGAAAGAGATAGGAATTTTTAAACTATAATTTTTATTGATGAGAGAATTGAGAGGCATTGTCATAGTCACGTCTTGTTCATAAAATATATAACTATTGTTGTGAATGTTTTGACAACAACCACTACACTTAGGTACTTATTTACACAAAAATGGCAGTTTTAAAGCGTAACTTGGATTACGAAACATAAGTAAATGTGAAATAGTCATCTGATTAGAGATGAGCGCTTTTAAATTTTAAATAACGATGAGCATTATTACTAAAAAAATAGGAAAACGCCTATCTCTACATCTGACACTCGATCACTAAATCTTTCTCCTTACAATTATTAAATTAAGGGAATCCCCGCTAGTCAGTATAAATTGTTTTACCAGCAGTCGCTACTAAATACCATTTAAAGGAAGGGGATTCTCTGAATTCTACTTAGTAAATGAAAAATTCCGTGCTCTTTACAATCGGTCCAAAGTAGTTGCGATAAAAATATAAAATGGTTCGAATATTTTTATTATTTACTGTGAAATTTTGCCGCCCCCTAAAAAGTGCTGCCCGGGGCGGGACGTCCCCCCCGCCCCCTATACGCTACGCCACTGTATCAGAAGAACAATTTTTATTGTATTACTGTTTTTGCTTGGTACAAATTATGTTGTATTTGAACACCTAAAAAATAATAGGAATATTAGAACATTTTCCTTTGTAAGTTTTTACATCAAAAAATATTTATGTACTTAAATATCTTGTATTCCCATTTTAGGCGCTGATGAAGGCGAAAAAAGTCGCCGAAAATTTCGCAGACTTGGAATAAAGTTTCTCTCACGTCTGGCTCTTTTCATCCTTTGCCTAACCTATTCCTGTGGCGTTTCCCGAAAGTGAATTAATAAGAACTTATATATATATATATATTGTTATGGTATTCAATAGTTGGTCTTTATATGTAATATAAGTGTAATTAAGACTAACTAGATATTAGAATTGAATAATCAATTTATGCAAATTATCAAGGAATCATAAAAAAAAAAAAAAATTTGGGTTGCGAGGTTTCTAGGGGGATAAAAAAAAAAAAAAAAAATTATTGATAGAATGTCATAGAATTTTGGAGAGTAAAGTCAGAGAAAAAGTTTAGGGAATTATATAGAATTTTAAAAATTTAAAAACCATTATAAAGTAAATATAATAATAATAGAAATTGAAAATGAAGATAAATACTGAATGTTAATGAATATAAATATAAAAATTATAAAAGAAGATTAATGTATGAATAGAATGTTATAATAACTATATGGTAGAGGTAAATATGGAATAAAATGGATATATATAGAGAAGATTAATTGGATATTTGCATAGATTGGATTTTCAAAATAAAATAAGCATAGTTTATAAAGATAAGTATTTCTGGTATAATTTGTTATCAGCTGGTAATAGAGGTATATTAGAAATAGTTATTCGGGGATTTTAGGAAAAGAGGGCAAAATTTCATTTAAAATTAATTAGTGTTAAGTTTATGACAGGATAAATGATGAATGTTATATTGTTTTTTAAAGTGTTGTAAAGAATTAATATATTTATATATTAAATGATGTTAAAATTGAGATGGACTTTTTAGTTTAATATTATCGAAGAACCCAACCTTGAAGAGTCACAAGAATACAATTATATGAGTATAGAGATCATAACAATTTATGGCGCCCAACGTGGGGCGTGAATAAAACAAGAATCCAGTTTAAAATAGAACAGTATATTGAAATTGAGAGGGTGATATAGACAATTGAAGTGATTAGAAAATTAGAACAGTGAAGAATTGAAATAAAACATAAATACATTATAATAGAAATAAGAGGATTAGGTGAGAGTTTTAAGTATATTTATATTTATATATAAAGACCATAAAATTTTGAAAATTTTAAAACTAAATACAAATCGAATAAATATAATAAAGTAATATAATAAGTTAACATTATAAATTAAATAAATATATAAAATAATTAAAAGATTTGAATAAAATGAATACAAGACAAAATAGAAGAAATAGAAGGAGAGAAGATGGAATACAGGAATCTAATGAAAATATGCATGAAACAGAAAGTAATGATGGATCGTCGGAAGGAGAAGAAAAAACAATGTTTCAAGTGGTACAAGCTGATGTGATAGGAGATGCGACTAGTTCAAAACCACATCAAGAAACAGAGATGGAGAAAATGTTTAAATTTTTGGAAAATAAATTTGATGAAAATAATAGAAAAATGGATTCTATGAAAAAAGAAATAAGAGAAGATATAAAAAAAGAAATAAAAGATATGAACAAGAATATGGAAACATTTAAAGATGAAATGAAAAATATTATTAAAGAAGAAAATATCAAAATACAAAAAGAAGTCGATCAATTGAAAGATGGAATTAAGGCGATGGAGGAAATGGGTAATATACACCAGGAGAAGATTAATAATATAGAAAAAAATGTGAAGGAGCAGAAAAATGAAAATAAGAAAGAAAATGAAAGAATACTACAAACTATGGAAAGGAATGTAATGGAAGTAGCAAAGAAATTTGAAGATGAAACAAAAAAATTACAAGAAATGCAAAATGAAAGAACTGAGGATGGTTCCTATATGATAATACATGGAGGAGAAGGAGCAGTAAAATTTACAGGGAATATCAGTATATTACATCCATGCACGTATATGAATATGATTAAAACTAAGACTAGGAACAAAAGAGATTGGAAAGAAATTATAAGAAGTTCTTTGAAAGATAATGCTGCATTATGGTATGCAACACAGGAAAATGAAATATTAACCTTTAATGATTTTTAAAGGGAATTTCTTAAATATTTCTGGGGTGAATCAAAACAAGGGGTGAGTAGGGAAAAATTATATTTCGGAAAATTCAATTATAGATTAGGGAATAATTTAACTAATTATGCGTTACAATTATATAATGTTGCACAATATTTGGAACCTCCTATGAGAGAAGAGGAAATAATTTTATATATTTCTAGACATTATGATATAACAGTTTCTGAAACAATAGTTATACAAAATATTAAAAAAAAAGAACAATTGATTGAGTATTTAAATCGAGTTGAAAGAAATTTAAAGATTAATGAAAATAGATCACAAAATTATGAAAATGATAGATTTAGAAATTATCAAAACAGAAATGGATATAATAGAGTAAGAGAAGAAATGCGTAATAGAAACAATGGAAATTATAATTATGGATATAATGGGAGAGAAAATGGAAATCGTATAAACGGAAATACATATAGAAATGGAAATAATATGGATAATAATAATAATATAAGAAATGGAAATAACAGAAATGAAAATGGTTTTCAAAATGTAAATAATGGAAGATATGAAAGATCAAGATATAGAAATATAAATGAAATTCATAATAATAATAATAATAATCGAGAAGATAGAAATGGAAACAATAATGTACCTAGAAGAATAAATCAAATTAATATGCAAAGTAGAGAAATAGAAGAAAATGTAGAAAATGTTAGGGTAGAACCAGAACAAGAAAATTTTTAAATAAGCACCTACAAAATTTTAATGTTAAATGTTGTTATATACATCCTAGTGAATTTATAAAATTAGAAGAAAATAATAATAAATTAGAAGATAAAATTGGATTAGTAGTTGTTGAAGGAAATTTAGAAAATAAGAAAATTAGAATTTTAATAGATACCGGATCAGAAGCAACATTGATAAATGAAAAAATTATTGAGGATAATAAATTAGAAGAAATGATTAAAATTCCAAGAATTAAGTTAATAGGTGCTAATGGAAAAAAATTAGGGGAAATTAATAAGACTATAAATATTAGTATTAAAATTGGAAATAGTATATATAAAATACAAGGTTTGATTATAGGAAATATGGAGTATGATATAATATTAGGTACTGATGAATTAGAAAGAATGAATGTTATTATTAATTATGAAGAAGGTTGGATAAAATTGAAAGAAGAACAAATCAAATTAAATAAAATAAACAATAATGAGGAGATAATACATATAAATGAACTAAGAATTAATGGGGAAATGATGAAAGAAGGAGAAGATATAAAAAGTGATGATAAATATAAAGATGAAATTAATTTGTTATTTAAGAAATATCAAAATTTAATTACATTAGAGAATAATACTGCCAAAGAATATACTCACAGATTTGAAGTAAAGAATATAGAAAATTTTCGAGTTAAAACTTATCCAATTCCATATCAATATAGAAAACAAGTAGTTATAGAAATAGATAAAATGCTAGAAAATAATATAATTGAGAGAAGTGATACATCTTTCATTAATCCAATTGTAGTTGTGAAAAAAGGGAATGGAGAGTTAAGGTTATGTCTAGATGCTAGAAATATTAACAAATTTTCAATACCACAATATGAGAAACCTATGCATATTGAAGCAATATTTGGTAGAATAACAGGAATTGAAATTTTTAGTAAAATAGATTTAAAACATAGTTTTTGGTTAATACCTCTACATAAAAGTAGTAGGAAATATACTGGTTTTAGTATTGATGGTGTAGTATATCAATTTAAAGTAGTACCATTCGGTATACAAAGTGCATGTGCAGCTTTGGTTAAAGCATTACATAAAATTTTAAACAAATATGAAAATTTTGTTGTTCATTATGTAGATGATATATTAATTTATTCAAAAAGTGAAGAAGAACATAAAAAACACTTAAATATTGTGTTAAAAGAATTGGATTTAGCGGGATTGAAAGTAAATAAAGAAAAATGTCAATTTTTCTTAAAAGAAGTGATATATTTAGGATTTAAAATTAATAAAAATGGAGTAGAGATGGATACGGAAAGAGTAGATAAAATTTTAAAATTTGAGAAACCAAAAAGTTTAAAGCAAATAAGGGGATTTTTGGGAATGATGAATTATTATAAAAAGTTAATACCAAATCTATCAGAAAAACAGATTCCATTAGTAGAATTATTAAAGAAAAATGTAAAATGGAACTGGAATGAAGAAAGAGAACAAGCATTCAATGATTTAAAAAAAATGTTTACTAATAATTTGAAGGTATATCATCCAAATTATGAATTAGATTTTATATTAAGAACAGATGCATCAATTAATAAGTTAGCAGGGGTTTTAATACAAGTACAAAATGGAATAGAAGTACCAATATGTTTTATGTCTAGAGTCACAAAAATGTATGAAAGAAATTATAGTGTATCAGAATTGGAATTGGCGAGTATAGTTTTTTGTGTGCAAAAATGTCGATTTTATTTAATTGGAAAAAAATTTATAATTGAAACCGATCACATGGCTTTGAAGAATGTAATGGTCAATCGATTTAATAATAATAGGATATATCGATGGAGTTTATTATTACAAGAATATGATTTTGAAATTAGATATTTATCAGGAAAGGAAAATATTATTGCAGATACATTATCAAGAGAAAGTAGTGAAAATAAGGATAAAGGAAGAATAATACAAATTGGAATGAACAAATTAATAGAAGATGAAGGTATGTTTTCGGAAGAAGAAATAATAAGAAGTCAACAAAATTTAACAGAAAAAGAAAAACAGAATACTTTAATTAAAGATGGATATTATATAAAGGAAATAGGAAATGAAGAAGTTTATGTAATTGAGAGTTATTTAGGAAAACAAATATTAAAAAATTTACATGTAACATATGGACATATAGGTTCAAGAAAATTATGGTTATTATTTAGAGAAAATTTTATCATGAAAAAAGATCAAAAGATAGCAAAAGGAATAACAAGAACATGTAAGATATGTCAATTGAATAAAAATAAGAATAAAGTGAATAAAAATATTGGGAAAAGTGTTACAGCAATGGAAAAATTGGAAATAATAGCAATAGATTTCATTAGTAATCTAATAAGAAGTAAAAATAATAATAAACATATATTGGTAATTGTTGATGTTTTTACAAAATTTATAAAATTATACCCATGTAGAAGGACAAATTATAAAAGTATTAAAAATTGTTTACAAAAATTTATAGAAGAAATAGGTAAACCAAGGACATGTGTAATGGATAATGCAACGTATTTTCAAGGACAGAATTTAGAAAAATTTTTAGAAAGGAAAGGAATCAAAAAGAATTGTATTAGTATAAGACATCCTGCAGCAAATCCTGCAGAAAGATATATTAAAGAAGTGATAAAATTTTTACGAATAAGTTTAAATGAAAAGAAACATAAAGAATGGGAAAATTATATTAATAAAGTAGAAATGTATATCAATGATATTCCAAATGTAATAACAGAAGAAACACCAACATATTTAATGTTAGGTCAAAAACCAAAACGAAATTGGGAAGAAGAAGAAGAAAGAAAAAAATATGATGAAATTATAGAAAAAGTAAGAAAAAGGTTAATGGATGCGTGGGAAAAATATTATAAAAAAATTAAGAAAAAAGTGAAATATCCTGTAAGGTTTAAGAAAGGAGATTTGGTAATAATAAAAGCATATATAAGTGGAAATTTAAAGAAAAATGAATCAGGGAAATTAAAAGCTATATTTGAAGGACCATATAGAATAGTAAATGAGGAAGGTGTTAATAGTTATATTGTTGAAGATCCGATAACAAGAAATGTTAGAGGAGTATTTAATATTGAAAGCCTATATAGGTATTTTGAAGAAACTTAGAGTATTCAGAATTTGTGTTAATATGTTAATTGTTATATACTTTAAATTTTAAATTATTAAAATTTTTTTTCTAAAATTTATAAAATTTTAAATTTGGGAAATTGTTATGGTATTCAATAGTTGGTCTTTATATGTAATATAAGTGTAATTAAGACTAACTAGATATTAGAATTGAATAATCAATTTATGCAAATTATCAAGGAATCATAAAAAAAAAAAAAAATTTGGGTTGCGAGGTTTCTAGGGGGATAAAAAAAAAAAAAAAAAAATTATTGATAGAATGTCATAGAATTTTGGAGAGTAAAGTCAGAGAAAAAGTTTAGGGAATTATATAGAATTTTAAAAATTTAAAAACCATTATAAAGTAAATATAATAATAATAGAAATTGAAAATGAAGATAAATACTGAATGTTAATGAATATAAATATAAAAATTATAAAAGAAGATTAATGTATGAATAGAATGTTATAATAACTATATGGTAGAGGTAAATATGGAATAAAATGGATATATATAGAGAAGATTAATTGGATATTTGCATAGATTGGATTTTCAAAATAAAATAAGCATAGTTTATAAAGATAAGTATTTCTGGTATAATTTGTTATCAGCTGGTAATAGAGGTATATTAGAAATAGTTATTCGGGGATTTTAGGAAAAGAGGGCAAAATTTCATTTAAAATTAATTAGTGTTAAGTTTATGACAGGATAAATGATGAATGTTATATTGTTTTTTAAAGTGTTGTAAAGAATTAATATATTTATATATTAAATGATGTTAAAATTGAGATGGACTTTTTAGTTTAATATTATCGAAGAACCCAACCTTGAAGAGTCACAAGAATACAATTATATGAGTATAGAGATCATAACAATATATAAACTTTGGAGCGAAAGGTGTTTTTGAGGTCAGGGGGGCCCAAAACGAAAAACTGTAGTGAAATTTTCCCGAAGTCTCGACTTGTTGCGAACCAGCTGAATAGTAGATATAAATCTAGTAAAAAAAACAATCTAAAATAATCTGTACTAGCTTCAAGAAGGCAAGCGGATATAAATTTATATACGTGTTTATGTGTGACCATCTAGATCCATCTAGCATTAAAAAGTTTAGAATAACACAAAAAAAGTTAAGCATGAGTGTGAAGAAAATGAATGATTTACGAAATACCTGGTAAAAATATAAACAAAAATTAAAAAAATAATGAAAATTGATAAGGTTATTTATCAGAGAGTGTCCCGTGTTGTGATAAAATGATAAAAATGATCTCCAACTAGTATCACATCTACTAGCAAAATAGTGTATATTTAATTCATTTCTGAAGCTTCTCGACTTCTCTCTGAGAATGATTGGGAATAACCTTTAGAAACTTTGTCTTGAAAATTTGACTAAAAAAGATGTATACCAATAATTGAATAAGTACCTAATATAGTTTAAATAATTAATCATTATACTGTCAAGCTACAGAAACTACAGAACAGAAGTAGAAAATAAAGTGGATAAAGTCAGGGGAAGCCTAAATAACACAATATGTAGAAACAAAAATATTGGGGAAAAAATGGCGGAATTTACAAAACAGTCATTAGACCGATAATAACTGACGTTTTAGATACCCCAATAAACACAGAGAGAACAAAAAGAATGCTGGAAACAGCAGAAATAAATGAGTTAATACGAAAAGAATGCTGGAAACAGCAGAAATAAAAATACTGATTAATGATAAGTTCGTCTGGGATAGAGATATATAGAAGTATAGCGATACGACGAACATTGAAAAAGAAAAAACATCAAGAACTAAGTGAAGACAAAAACATAAAATGGATTTAACACAGAAAAAGCATTGGAACAAACATAGAGAAAAATATTATACCTTGATTTGCATTAAATTGGCATTGACGTCATTTGACGTATATGCAAGTAGACCAATATGCGCGGTAGGAATGAACTTAACTTAGAAAGACTTACGGGGTATTGGTTCTACTTGCATATACGTCAAATGACGTTAATGCCAATTTAATGCAAATCCAGGTATAATAGAAGGACCTCGGAAGCGATGGAACATTTACCTAGTTTATGCCTATATAGAGGAAGAGAATTTAATATCTTTAAAGAAGAAAACCTAACAAAACATGTTTAAACCAAACGGAACATCAGTGTTTCACTTTAACCAAATAATAAAAGACAGAAAAAGAACGAAAACCAGCTTAATAACATGAAAGTAAGCAAGAGTTCAATTATTAATAACATCGGAAATGTATAAACTCACCAATGATAATAATAGTCCTAATGTAAAGCGACCGAATATTAATCAACTGCTGATGTTCAAGCAAATGATGAAAGAAACACTGTCTATGACTTTAAGCTATTAGTAGAATTTATACTTGAATATAAATATTAAACTTGTTTATTATACAAAACTTATTGCTTCAATATCAAAATTATCATCCTCTCTACGTTACCTCATAGGAATTACGGTAAAAGCAAAACAAACCGTCCTTCTGTAATCTATAAGTTACGAGAAGCAAAATATATTAATATATGCAAAATATGAATTTCTGCTTTGGAGTTATGCTACGGAGATGGCGCTGCAAGCGTTATGGATGCGAAATTATAAAATAATTTCTTTGGTTTGTTATCTTTTACTTTTAATATTCTGATTTTCGTTTGAATTAATCCGAATTGCTAAATCAACACATGTTTATTTAAGTTGCAAAATAATTCTGCTTGTCGAATAGAAATTTATAGATATGAAATACTGAAAGAATGCATAAAACCGGTTGTTCTAGTATTTATTAGGAAATTCCTTAAAAAGAATTTGATTGTCTGGACACTATTTCAAAATCAAATATTGAACTTTTATAATTTTTTTTGGTTTAGTACAAAGGCACCAAAGCAATGGGTCAAATACCTAAACATCGTAATTTAATGGACTTTATATTCTTATATCTTCCAGCTGCTGTTGCAATGGATGGTTTTTTCTTGTTTTTTCATCAGGTTTTTATATATTTTTTATATGGTTCAGTATTAAATCCTCTTTACTATTTTTATGTTTTAAATTCTAGCATCTTAATTGGACTCTATGAAATCACTATCAATAGTCAAATTAATTAAATTATCTATATGGAAAACTGTTATGCTAGAATATTGATAAGACTGATTATTACCAATCACTTATTTTATATCAGGATGCAAGGAATAATCGGTTTAGAGGAGTATGATGTTGGTGTGTTTTGGGTGTTAAATTTCAGATGATTAAAAAAGTTTTGATTGCGACACCTATTAACCACTAGAGGAATCAAAATTTATATGCTATTTTAATATTTTATCTTCCATTTAAATGCACAATAAATTCTATTTTGTTTTGTCAATTCATTCTGTATTTACAAGCCATTTGAAAATGACGTGTCAATGTATTTTTTTTACAATGGAATTTTTCTAACATCTTTATTTTGGAAAGTTTATCAGCAAGAGACATTTATACAAAAATAGTAAAAGTGTTAAATGAATCAGCGTCTTCATTTCCAACTGTGCATTGATGGGTTTTAGAGTTTAAATCTGGTCGTACAAGCGTCGAAAATGAACCACGTAATGGACGTCCACAAAGTACACAAACATCAGAAATCATTGAGAAAGTCTATGATATTGTTTGTAAAGATCCAAGTTTGATTAAGCGTGAAATTGCTGATACCATAGGCATCTAAGATGAACGAATAACTACTCCATATTTTACACGAACAATTACATATAAAAAAGCTGTTTGAAAAGTTGGTGCCGTATTCGTTAATTTTTCAGAGTAGTTTAAGTAGAATAAAATCAATTTTGTGCGTCGTTTTATAAGTATGGATGAGACTTGGATCTATTTTTTTGATCCTAAAGTAAAACAAGATCGTTTACAATGGAATAAAGCTGGTTTTTCAGCTCCAAAACAGGTGAAGTCAGAATGATCGACAAAAAAGGTTATTGCATCAGCTTTTTGGGATGAAAAAGGGTGTTGTTCATTGATTATCTTGAAAAAGGTAAAACAATTAACTATGAACATTATTGCAACCTTTTGTAAGGAAGACAATGCACATGTTCTAACAAGTTTGTTGACGATGGCTCAATTAAACATATTAAAGTACAAATTGCTTGAATACCCATTGAATTCACCGGATTTGGCTCCCTCCAGCTATAACTCATTCGGAAAATTAAAAAAATTCCTTTGTGACAAGCGTTTTTCGTCAAATGTAGAATCTATTGCAGCCGTGGAACCATATTTTGCAGAGCTTTCAAAAAATCATTACAGAGATGAATTAAAATTACTGGATGATGATTGAAATAAGTGTGTTCAAGCTAAGGAGGAATATATTGTAACGGGATAACCGTAAAGGAAGGGACCTTAATTTGAAAGATTGTTGTTGACAGTTGATTTTTAGAAGTTTGTAAAAAAAAATCAACTGACCATTTTAAATAATGTTTCTAGAAAATTCTAGAAACTTCTAAACACACTGACTAGATTAAATAATATTGTATATAAAGGGATGCATGGGCAGTTAACGTCAGTTCGAGTCAGGTGTTCACAAGAGTTCATTGTATTGTCAAGTAGTTAGACGTTATCCAGCAGAGTTCAGTGTATCTTAACAATTTTGTAAATAAATTGTGTAAAAAGCCCCCATACGTGTTTCAAATTGGTGTCAGGTGTGGGGTGAAGATACAAGAATGCCTGGAAAAAAGATAAATGAACTATTGGTGGCTGAGCTCAGAAGAGAGCTCGAAGAATTAGAATTGGAAACTACTGGGACCAAATCTGTATTGTTGAATAGGCTCCGTGAATACTACCTAAGTAATAATTTGGACCCTGACGTTGTGGAGTTCGATTACCCGGTTCAAAAAGCAATTTCTAAACTATCGCAACGAATAACGAACCAACAAGAAGAACAAACTCAACAACTTTCCCGGCTTCAAGAAGAACAAACTCAACAACTTTCCCAGTTGTCCAGTCAGATAAGCAGCCAGCGCGAAGATATGTCCCAGCTGAAAGAGGAGCTATCAGGACGAATGACGAGCCAGCAAGAGGAGCTATCCAGTCAGATAAGAAGCCAGCGCGAAGAGGTGTCCCAGCTATCACAACGGATGTCTACCCTACCAGAAGAGTTATCCAGTTCCTTCTCCCAGCAAATATCACACCTTCGTGACGAGCAAAATCAGCAAGTTGCCAACTTGAATCAGCAGGTAGACAACTTGAATCAGCAAGTGGACAACATGAATCAGCAAGTGACCAACATGCGAGACGAGCAAAATCAACAAGTCGCCAACTTGCGAGACGAGCAAAACCAGATCAACCGGCAAATGCAGTCCGAGATAAGGAAGCTTCAACAAGAACAGGAAGCTAGCCGCCGAAACCAAACCATCCACCACGGCGACGGAGATGCAAGAAGGATGGAAACCTGCCACGCAGACGTCGAACGACAAAGAAGCGAGGAGACGACCCATGTACGAACGACGATGAAACCCCCGACCTTCGACGGGAAGACTTCCTGGCCAAATTACCTGAAACAATTCGACGCAGCGGCCAGAGCTAATGGATGGTCATCCCAGGAGAAAGCATTGTCCCTAACCGTAGCTCTGCGAGGCGAAGCTTTAGACGTCTTGCAATCATTGACACCGGATGAAGCTGACAACTTCGAGTTATTGGTGAATCGTCTAGAGATGCGTTATGGTCAAACTCATCTACAACCGGTGTACCGAATGCAGTTAAAGAGCCGAAAACAGAAAAATGGAGAAACTATCCAGGAATTTGAAGCGGATGTAGCAAGAATGGTACGACTTGCGTATTCAAATGCAGCGGAGGATTTCCTGAAGTGCCTAGCAGTCCAAACCTTCACCGATGGTCTTCGAGACGTCGAGTTGCAGCGCACTGTACGGCTGGCGCGGCCGAAGACCCTTGTGGACGCCTTGACCATTGCCCTGGAGTTTGAGGCGGCGACGGAGGCCTCACGTGGAGTTGCTCGACTGAGGGAAATCACCGGTAACTACGAACATGCCGTTCATTCCGTTAGCGACGTTGAAGCGGTAGTAGAGAGGTTTATGAAGTTATCTCCAAAAAGAAGGCGCCCAGTGAGATGCTGGAACTGCAGAGAGCTAGGCCATATAAGAAATACTTGCCCCCATAAAGAAAAATCTCCTGCTGAAGTACCCCTGCAGCAGGAAAACTTTAAACGGGTCGACTCCTGGAGGGCGCCTTCGACCCCAAACATTTCCGTAGTCCCTCACACCATTAAATTGGCAACTCTGCAACATCACGTGGACAGCTTATATGTAGATGGCCTCCTTGATGGGAAGAATATTAGCATGCTGGTAGTCACTGGAGCTACAAAAACTATCGTTCGACCAACCATCATTATGCGAAATAAGATGTTGCCTACCAGTTGGAGACTGCGTACCGCTACCGGAGATTCTGCTAGAGTCTACGGTGAGATACAGGTGACGCTACAGTTTGGTTCAACCTCTCTTGTTCACTCAGTGCTGGTGGCTGACGTTGATGAAGATGTTGTTCTGGGCATGGATGTTATGCTCCACTGTGGTTTTCATTTGGATCTTCGTCAACGCATCCTTCGTACTGGTAATGAAGAAATATTCCTGCACCGAAAACAAGTTGACAATGCCTCGATTAAGCTAATCGATGATATCGAACTTCCGGCAAGCTGCGAATGTGTCGTCACAGCGCGGTTGGATGGACTGGAGCCAGATGGTGCCCCAGCCATGATAAAGCCGAAGAACCATGACCATGAATTGGGAAAAGGACTCCTTGTGGGTAAGACTCTTGTTAGATCCGCCAAAGAGGTACCCATCCGAGTTATCAACTTGAACGATCATCCAGTTCTTCTCCAAAAGGACACGGAAATGGGAAGTTTAGAACCGGTAATGGCAATAATTCACAAGATAAATTTTACGGAAACAGATGAGACCAACGAAATTGAACAATTAATGACAAAATTAGACCCCTCTTTGTCAAAATTAGAAAAGGAACAGGTAAGAAATCTACTTTACCGGTATAAACCTGTATTTGGTTCTAAAAGTAAACTGGGAAGAACTGATGTTGTGCAACATAGAATTGACACTGGTGATGCACGTTCGATTCGACAGGTACCCCGAAGGATGCCTCAAGTTAAAAAGGAAGAAGCAGACAGAGCCCTTAAAGAAATGATTCAAAATGGCATAGTCGAACCATCCAGTAGTCCGTGGGCTTCTCCTGTGGTATTAGTGAGAAAGAAAGACGGATCAATGCGGTTTTGTGTCGACTATCGAAAGCTAAATGATGTCACTAAGAAGGACAGTTATCCTCTGCCAAGGATTGATGATGCCCTCGACGCTTTGGCGGGTTCTACTCTGTTTTCTACCTTGGACCTTAAAAGCGGATACTGGCAAGTTAAAATGAATCCTGCAGACAAAGAAAAGACTGCCTTTACCAGTGGATCAGGGTTATGGCAATTCACGGTCCTTCCATTTGGCCTCTGTAATGCTCCTGCGACGTTTGAACGACTAATGGAGAACATCTTGCGGGGTTTGTCATGGGAAACTTGTCTAGTTTATCTAGACGACATCATCATAATGGGTAAGACCTTTAAGGAACATTTATCTAACCTGGAAGAAGTTTTTAAAAGATTGCACAACGCTAATCTAACATTGAATGTTAAGAAATGCCACTTGTTCCAGAGACAGGTCAACTATTTAGGACATAACGTAAGCAAGGATGGCGTTGCTGTTGACCCCGCTAAGATACAAGCCGTTCAGGAATGGCCAATCCCTATCGACAAACATCAGCTCCGGAGTTTCTTGGGTCTTTGTTCCTATTACCGACGATATGTCAAGAATTTTGGAGACATCGCCAAACCCTTGACACGTTTGACAGAACAAGATAAGTCCTTCTGCTGGGATCAGGAATGTCAAAAGGCGTTTGAAATATTGAAGAAACAGCTTACGTCAGCACCTGTTCTTGCTTATCCACTTCCTGATGGTAAGCTTATTCTGGACACCGACGCCAGCAATGTGGGAATTGGAGCCGTCTTGTCACAGCTACAAGACGGTAAGGAAAGAGTGGTTGGTTACTTCAGCAAAACTTTATCGAAAGCTGAAAAGAACTACTGTGTAACTCGGAGGGAACTGTTAGCAGTTGTAAAATCCGTCGAACACATTTATAAATTTCTGTATGGCAGAAAATTCCTGATCAGAACAGACCATGCTAGTTTAAAGTGGCTACTTAGCTTTAGGAACCCAGAAGGACAGATAGCAAGATGGCTCGAAAAACTGCAGGAATATGATGTTGAAATCGAGCACAGACCTGGAACCAGACATCGTAATGCTGATGCACTTTTCAGAAGACCATGTCGACCTGATTGCCCCCATTGTACCCGTATGGAGCAGAACGAGGAAAAACTTGCCTTCGTTAAGGTTGTGCCAGAAGACGAGAGCTCTATGCTGGAGGAGCAACAAGAAAACGATCCCGTTCTGAGAAAGATTAGGGAGTGGAAGAGAATGGACCGTCGTCCGTTGTGGAGAGAGATATCCTCATCCTCTCCTGCTTTAAAAGCATACTGGTCCCAATGGAACTCTTTAATTTTGGACGGAGGGCTCGTTAAAAGACTTGTAGAAAATTCCGAGGGCACAGAAACAAGGAAACAAATAGTGGTCCCAAGAAATGCTGTACCGGAAATTTTAAAACAGATGCATAATGATAGTTCTGGGGGACATCTGGGTATCACGAAAACGCTGCAAAAGATCCGAGATAGATTTTACTGGGTAAATTGCACTAATGATGTTAAAGATTGGTGTCGTAAATGCACTACATGTGCTGCCAGTAACGGTCCGCACCGAAAACCGAAGGCGGAAATGCAGCAATACCTGGTTGGAAGTCCTTTTAAAAGAATCGCAGTAGATATATTGGGGCCACTTCCACAGACCGATGTAGGAAACAAGTACATCTTTGTTGTAATGGACTACTTCACTAAATGGGTTGAAGCATATGCAGTTCCCAATCAGGAAGCTACCACTTTAGCAGATATATTGGTTGAAGAATTCGTAAGCCGATTAGAATTACATTCAGACCAAGGAAGAAATTTTGAGAGCAAGCTGTTTCAAGAAGTTTGCCAAAGATTAGGCATCCACAAAACGAGAACCACAGCAATGCACCCTCAGTCTGATGGAATGGTGGAACGAATGAACCGGACTATAACCAACTATGTGTCAAAAGTGGTGTCAGATTGTCAGAGGGATTGGGATCGACATATTCCACTATTTCTAATGGCAATTCGATCGGCCATCAACGAATCAACTGGCCAAACGCCTGCGAAGGTCCTGTTCGGTAGAGAAATGAGGCTACCATGTGACTTGGTGTTTGGTTGTAAACCTGGTGAAGAAATGGCACGTGAACAATATGTCGCCGACCTTCAGAATCGAATGGAAAATATACACAACCTGGTGCGTGGAAAACTACAATTATCTAGTGATCGGATGAAGAGGTACTATGACACACGGACAATGGAAAAGAGTTACCAAGTTGGAGATTTAGTCTGGCTCTATAACCCCCGACGGCGTCGAGGTATTTGTCCCAAATTACAAAAGAACTGGGAAGGTCCTTACACCATCAAGAAGAAGATTAACGATGTCATTTATCGGATCGTGAAACTTCCCAGAGGGAAACCCGTCGTGGTCCATCATGATCTTTTGGCGCCTTCCCAGGGAAACCACAGTGGAGATGCGCAGCAACTCCAAGAAGATGGTTTGGCTGGCTCAGGGAGTGTGCGGGATTCCGATGTAGGAAATAACATTCCAGGAGGAATGAATCTAAGGAGGGGGCAGTGTAACGGGATAACCGTAAAGGAAGGGACCTTAATTTGAAAGATTGTTGTTGACAGTTGATTTTTAGAAGTTTGTAAAAAAAAATCAACTGACCATTTTAAATAATGTTTCTAGAAAATTCTAGAAACTTCTAAACACACTGACTAGATTAAATAATATTGTATATAAAGGGATGCATGGGCAGTTAACGTCAGTTCGAGTCAAGTGTTCACAAGAGTTCATTGTATTGTCAAGTAGTTAGACGTTATCCAGCAGAGTTCAGTGTATCTTAACAATTTTGTAAATAAATTGTGTAAAAAGCCCCCATACGTGTTTCAATATTGAATAAAAAAACAATTTTATTTAAAAACTTTTTAACCAACCTGTATCATACTCCAGTACTGATGCCAATAAAATGCTGTTTATTAAAGCAGCAATTAAAGTATCGCCTACATACAAAATATTTTTTAAAAATCATATACCATCCTGTATACCCATATTAAAAATTCTCATTTAACTAAATTGCCGATAAAATGACACCAGTTACATACGAATTCATAAATAATCTTCACAATACAACGTGTGTGGTCTTTAACTAATCGATTAATGACAGATTGATGTTTACTTGTCCAGATGGTTGTCTTCGATATTAATTTTGTTTGTTCAATGCTAATTCAATGTATGAGAGGTGAATTGATAATGTAAAGGCTATTGTTTTACTCTTGATCAGATTATACAGGCTAATGCATATCTTAAATTCAAGATTGAATAATATATGTATTCAATTAATACTTACCTTTTATTATTGTTTAGGTCTTTGCTTGGTTTCAACTTAACACAAATTGTTTTTAATTATTGACTAGTTTTAGTGTACCGATTTATTTAATTTATATATTATGGATACTGGTATTACATGTTAAAAAGACCAGTTACCAAATAATCATATTTTAGGTTGTGTAACTCTGCAATGGATGACGTTTTGGGTGTTAGATTTAAGGACTCTGTTATAGGACTAACTGTCCTTTTCCAGGTTGATGGTGGAGGTTGGGATGGAGTTACTATCAGTTGTCGGCGCCATTCGTAGTTGTTTCTAGTTTTTCTGACTGTTTCGGTGTTTCCTGGTTCCTGGAATATGCCTAAACTGTTAAAAATATTTTTTTAGTGTGAGTGAGAGTGTGTAGGTGTGTAACTCCACGTGGTGCAATGTGGGTTTGGGAAATTGACGCTGTGGCGTGTCTCCCCCGGCTTAAGACCTCCTAGCTGGCAAGGACAAAGGGAACCACAGAAACCTTCGTCAAGGGCTCAGTTTTTTTTTGTGAAATCCTGTCATTGTCCTGTATCTGAGTTTCATTAAGAAGGTGGTCATATTTTGCAGGAAGATCCTTGTTTAAGGTTTGGAGAAGTCTTAAGGAGGAAAGAGAGATCTTGATCTTCAGAATTCTTGAGGTTCTTTGGAGTCTTTCATTCGTTGTTGCAGCTTCTGAAATCTAAAAGCAATTATGTATTATGGATACTGATATTATATATTAAAAATAACAGTTCGTTTGCGCAAATCTCCAAAAATAATGAACCGATTTCAATAAAATTTTGTAGGTATGTTTTTTTTTTTGAAAGGAAATATCATTTATAAGGACTTATCCTCAATCATATGGGTTTTATAAACAAAAATTAGAGTATCAGTTTTTATACTGGGGAATTCCGAAATTTTTTTATTTTTTTGTACAATCTTAATCACAGAATACATTCACTTACCAAATTTCAACAGTATAGTACTGTTTTGGAAACAAGCGACTGTGCCATACGGACGGACAGACAGACAGACGTACGGACAGACAGACAGACGTGACGAATTTATAAGGGTTCCGTTTTTTGTCATTTGGCTACGCAACCCTAGATATTGTGTTTTGTACAAAAAACAATGAATATAAGTTTAAGAATAATTATTTGGTTTATTTTAATTTTTTTAGATACTCTTTTAATTCCGTAAATACGATTAAGATCATAAAAACTTTAAATAATAAGCAGGTAAATACTTCAGTGTGTTTTATCCTCATTTATTTTTAATTAAACTTAAACCATTTAAAGTTTATATAATGACTTGAGGCCATACATATAAAACGCTTTGCTTTGTGATTGTGCGACGTAAGTGATTAGTATAACATTTTTAAAAAATCTACTGCCATAACTACGTAAATTTACTGCCGTGATTTTAACATAAAAAGGTAATAATAGGTATAGGGTGAGCATGCAACCCTTGTGCCATTTGTCGTGTATGCATATAATTCAAATTAAAAAATAAATTAAGCCATATAAGAAATTTTCACGATACGAGGAAAACTGAAAGGTGTAAATTTCTTGTTGATTTATTTAGCAATAAAATATATTTCAAATTTTATCAAAACTAATAATCTAGCCAAGGAAGTGATTTATTTTCTTGTTTTAATAGGAATTGGTTGATTTCATCGTAAATAAAAATATAATATAAGTGTTTTAATTATTTTTATGATTTTAGACCGGTAGGTCGAATTTTAGCGTTAGGATAAGAAAAATACGAGCGTTGTCTTTTTAGTTTTGCATATAGCCGCTTAGAGGACGCCACCAATAGAACCTTTGGCCACAAATGTAACCTAATTCTTCTGTTGACATATATCCAGAGTTTCATTGTGATACAACAAGTCGTGTAGTTAAAATGAGTTTTTTAATTAGAAATTTGTTGAATAAAGGGTCCTAGTTATGAACATTTTCGAGCAATATTTTTTTACAATTTTCAAAGAGGATTATTCCATTAGCAATGTCTCGCTGAAATGGTTTCTGTGTTTGGGAATGAAGTACAACACCAGTCAACTATTTCCTACTGGTGTTGTGAATTTCAACGTGGTCGCTCAAGTCTCAGCGACGAATCCAGGCTAGGTACAGTAAAAACAGCAGTCACATAGCAAAACATTGATCCGGTTCGTCAGCTAATTAAGGATAACCGCCGTGTAACATACCGGGCGATAGAGGCATCTTTGGGCATTTCTTGATCCAAAAGATTCTACATGAAGAACTGGGGTTGCGAAGTTGCTCACAAAAAAGCAAAAAGTAGTTAGCGTCAATTGTTGTTGAAAAATATTGGAATGGTTCAACAAAGGAAGCTCAAAAAAGTTTGTAGTATTGTTAGTGGTGATGAATCCTACGAACCAGAAAATAAACGCCAATCCACTGTCTGAGTGTTTCGGAATTAGTCATACACTGACTTTTTATAATCTGATGCTACAGTAAGATATTATTAGTTTAGGGTTTTACTATAGTAAGGAATGTATGGCTCAAGCAACTACACGGGGAAGCTTGCAAGGTGTTTAGTTTGCTTACCTTCGTTGTTATAGTCTTTGTTATTTCCTTTTTTTTTATCCTCTTGCTACTACAGAATCTTTGTGTGTTTTTATCAGGAGAAGGATATTTCAGGATTTTCGGGTCGGTTGAATCATTAATCCGCGCACCCTAGACTCCACTCCCTTATTCTGATATCTTATTTTTTCCGTTTCTTTAGTAGTCATAATCTTTGTCGCAAAGGTCAGAACTGCTTTCCATGCAGTTTCAGTAGCAATCTTTTTTTTATGATCGCTTCCGCGTACATAACACCAATCTTGGTTTTTGCTTTCAACCTTTCTCTGTGCCAATTCTGGCATGCAAAGAAGGTTTGCAACGCCGTGTCTATCTGTACGCAATACAGTGTGTTTCTTGCTTTTCCTAGTATCGAAAGGAACTTGGCTAAGAAAGTAGTTTACTTCCCTGTGTTGATATTCTCTCCGCGTTGTGATTTATTCAGTGTTCTTATCCACATGCCTTTGCTGTAAGGCTTTCTTTTGGTACTATGGGGCATCCTCGTTTTCGAAGATCTTCACTCTTTCTTCAACGAAAAGGTCGATTGGGATTACATCTACAATAACCTGGGCTCCCGTTGTTGAGGTCGTAGCCAGATATAACCCTCAACAACATTTTTTGTTGGAGGCCCTCCAGTTTGATTTTATACTTTTGAATTTTAACTGTTGAGTGCCACACTGGAGCTTTGTAGACTTTTTATAATAAAATTCTTTTACTGTTAGATGGCACCCATGTTGGGTGGAATGCCTTGTATCTTATCAACTTCCACATTTGGTTTCTTAATTGCCTATGTGATGGCCATAGCAGGTAACCTAAAAGATTCAAACATTGCGAGGCACTGGATCGCAGAAGACACCAAATTTTAAAAGACTTTAGAGTGAAATTGCAACATTGCCAAACCTGTACAAATTAATATAAATTACCAGGATCTTAGAATGGGTTCTTTGTATCGATGGAGAAAATAAGATAAGAATACCGTACAACCGGTGAATATCATTTGTTTCAGAGAAAAAATGCATTTATTAAGAACTATTTTTATTAAAATTTTTTATTTGTCATTACTCTAAGTCTTGAGAAACAAGTAAAATTTTAGTCGAATAATATTTTGTTTAAAAATAATACAGACAGAAAGCAAAAGCTAACAAAAATTAGAAATTTCCAATCAGAAACACCAGCATGCTGCTCATAATTCATGCATTCCCCAATTAGTTCGGTAAATTTTTCAAAATCATCGGATTCAGATCGGTTGTAGATCATTTTCATTTATTAGTATGTAGATACACA